>CM043702.1:59030000-59372500 GCA_023935145.1 Bretschneidera sinensis | reverse complement strand
TACGTTGGCACTGGTTACAAGTCTTCATCAAAGTATAACTATCACGAAAAATAGAAGACCAAAAGAAACCACTTTGAAGTATCTTAGGTACTATTCGTATTGCTTCAAAGTGTCCTCTATATGATGATGAATGGAAATGATGGAGAATGGCTTACATCTCTTCTTCTGGTACACATCTTCAGATGTTTGATTAGGGCATCTTTTGAACAGTAAAGCCTCATCCCAAAGATAATATTTTACATCATGTAGAAACTTCTTGATTTAGTGGTAAGTGAGATCTGGTGGTAGTACTTTACAAGCTAGGTAGTTTACAATATTATCATACCAAGGAAGCTTGATCTCACATGCAAACAACTGCTCATCAGGGAATGCTTCTTGGATCATTGAATTTGATCTTAGCTCCTCTTGCTCCAACCGAGAGAGATGATCAGCAACTGAATTTTTCCTTCCTTTCTTATCTCGAACCTCCAAATCAAATTCTTGAAGAAGCAGAATCCAACGAATCAACCTAGGCTTAGCATCCTTCTTGCCAAACAAATAACGAATTGTTGCATGATCAGTGAACACTTTCACTTTTGTACCAATGAGGTAAGACTGACATTTGTCACAAGCAAACACAACAGTAAGCATCTCCTTCTCAGTTGTTGTATAATTTAATTGAGCTTCATTCAAAGTTCGACTTGCATAATAGATGGCCCTGAACAGCTTGTCTCACTTTTGTCCTAATACTGCTCCAATTGCAAAGTAACTTACATCACACATGACTTCAAAAGTTTGACTCCAATTAGGTACAATCATAATTGGGGCTGAAACTTATTTCTCCTTGATTTCATTAAAGGTCTACAAACAAGCATCATCAAAGTCAAATGCAGAATATTTTTCAAGAAGATTGCATAAATGTTTAGAGAGTTTACAAAAATTCTTTTTAAAACTTCTATAAAATCCTGCATGTCCCAAAAAGCTTCTGATTCCCTTCACTTTCTTTGGGGGTGGTACTTTTTCTATAGTTACAATTTTTACTTAACCAACCTCAATTCCTTTAGATGACACTCGATGGCCAAGCATGATCCCTTCTTGAACCATGAAATGGCACTTCTCCCAATTTAGGACTAGATTTTTGTCTTCACATCTTTGCAAAAAAAGAGCTAAATTATGCAAACAGTGATCAAAAGATGTACCAAAAACTTAAAAATCATCCATGAAAATTTCCATTTTATCTTCCACCATATAAGAAAAGATAGCCATCATGTAACGTTTAAATGTCGCTAGGGCATTGCACAATCCGAATGGCATCCTCCTAAAAGCAAATGTTCTGTAGGGGCATGTGAATGTAGTTTTCTCTGGATCTTCGAGGGCTATGGAAATCTATTTATACCCTGAATAATCATCTAAGAAGCAATAGTAGGAATACCCAGCTAATCGATCCAACATTTGATTAATGAAGGGAATTGGAAAATGATCCTTCCTTGTTACTTTGTTCAACTTGCGGTAATCCATACATATACGTGATGCCGTGCATAATTTTCTTTTTTTTAATCACGTCTTAACTTTTAACTTTATATCATTTTATTAATTTTTGTTAGTTTTAGGCTTCATTGTTGTTATTTAATTTATTTTAGGTTTAGAAGAAGGGAAAGATCCAAATTTTAGTGTCCTATCGTAAAGGGACTCTTTCTCTTGTTTAAAAAAGGAAATTTTAATTGAAGACTTTGGAGCCTATAAAAAAAATTTAATTGAAGACTGGGGAGCCTATATAAAGGAATGGGAGAAACCCTAATTAAGGGAGACAACCTACAGCCCTAGAGACACAGCCCTAGAGAGACAGCTAGAAACCCTCTCCTCCTCATCCGGCAGCAGCAACAACAGCCCACAACCACTAGTCTTCCTCATCCAGTAGCAGCAGTTGTCCTAATTTGACACCAATAGCTGCTGCCTCCAGTAGCTGCTTCCTCACAGCCAGCACCTACCTCGCCCCCTACTCGATATCTAGCGCTGATCGCACAACAGCCCTCCACACCAGCACTGATTGAAGCAGTCCTCCACAACATCGCTGATTACAGCAACAGCCTCCACTCACTTCCTTGTCGTAACCAGCAGCAGTCCTTTAGAGCAACGCTGATCACAGCAGCAACTGATTTGATTGCATAGTAGCCCCTTGCTCGGTTTCTAGGGCTGATCGCACAGTAGCAGCAGTTGAGCGCACACTAGTTTATGGAATTATAGTGAATTCGTTGCTGTTAAATTTAATTTTCGACATGAACTAAACTTTCTTTATTCTAGGAAAATGATGTAATTTAATTTCAAACTATGCTTGCTTTTCTATGCTGATTTGCAATAATTATCTTCTATGTTTGACTGATTTATTTTGAACGTATTGCTTCTAATTAACTGGCCATTAATTAGATGATCTTGATCTTGTGATTTGCTATTGAAAGAAGGAATTACGGGATCGAACTTGGATATTTCAGCATAGGTAAATATAGGAATCGAAAGACTTATATGAACTTGTGTAGTCTAAAAAAAATCGCTGGTCTTAATGCTTTCTCATTTTATTAATTTGCATACTCTTGTGTAGAATGATGAACAAGAATATTTCCAATTGACTATTGAAAGAGGCTTTTGGATAAGTTGGAGATTACACTAACAAATAGAGAGGATTAATTTTAATTAGTTAGATGAGTTAAGCATAGTGAGGAATTAAGTGAAATTGGTTTCCTAGAAGTTCTTTATCTTATTAATTTGATATTCAAAAAAAAAAATATTTTCCTTTGATTATTTCCTTTAAATTGATTTTATTTCATATTGCAATTACAAACAACAAGAAGTAATTTTTCTAAATAAAATTGAGATTAGTATAATTTCGGTACTTGTCAGAAGTAAGTTACTAATCCCTGAGGATGATACTCTTCTTATCACTTTACTATAAAACTATGATACTGTGCACTTGTAGTTTTGCACTGATCAACACGCCAACTCGTGACTGTTCTTGTAGGAATAAACTCTTTGTTGTCGTTTCTCACCACCGTCATTCCACCCTTTTTTGGTACAACCTGCACTGGACTTACCCATGAGCTGTCTGAAATAGCATAGATAATTCCAGCATTGAGGAGCTTCAAAATTTCAGCTCTCATGACTTCCTTCATTTCTGGATTTAATCTTTTTTGGTGCTCGATCGAAAGTTTGTAAAGTTCCTCCATTAAAATCTATGCATGCAAATGGAGGGCCTTATACCTTTTATGTCAGAAATAGTCCATCCCAAGCCTGCTCTATGCTCCCTTAACACACGAAGCAACTTTTCCTCTTCTTCAGGTGTGAGTGATGCAGCAACAATCACTTGAAATGTGTAACTATCACCCAAGAATGCATAGTGAAGATGCTCAGGTAATTGCTTCAACTATGGAGTTGTAGTTTCCTGCATATTTTCTCTAGAAATTATAGAATCCGGCTTTGCTACAATTAGGCTCTAGCCTCCCTACTTCATTGCTAAGTGATGTATCTTGTTGCAAGGCTCCCAAGGCAAATATATAGTGGAGAAATTCTTCACTAACAAAAGGTAAATCAGATTCACAAATGGCAGAGTTAGTTAAATTATAAGCTTGAGATAAAGTGGTGATATATCATTCTAGGTGATCGGCTGGTACATATTCTTGAAAGGCTTCTTCTACACATTACTTAATGACATCTTCCTGAAAGCAAGGGCTTGGATCTACTGAAAATCTCATGGCTTGGTAGATGTTGAACATAACCTCTTCCTTGTTTACTCTAAATGTTAATTCACCCTTTTGAACATCAATTAAAGCCTTTCCCGTAGCCAAGAATGGTCGGCCAAGAATTAGTGGGCCTTCTTGGTCTTCCTCCATATCTAACACCACAAAATCAGCTAGAGAAATAAATTTATCAACCTTTACCAATATGTCTTCTATGATTCCACGTGGGTACTTGATGGATCGGTCTACTAATTGCAAAGAAATGGTTGTTTGTTTCATCTCTCCATGTCCTAATTTCCTACAAACAGAAAGTGGCATAAGATTAATGTTAGTACCAAGATCACATAAAAATTTATCAAAAAATGAATTTCCAATAGTGCAAGGCAAAGTGAAACTCCCCAAATCTTTTAATTTTTGTGGCAATTTCTTTTGAAGAATGGCACTGCATTCTTCAGAAAGCTTTACTATTTCGAACTCCTTTAACCTTCTCTTCTTGAAAATGATGTCCTTTAAGAATTTGACATAATTTGGTATTTGTTCCAAAGCATCTACAAAAGGAATATTTATGTGAATTTTCTTTAAAATATCCAAAAACCTAGAAAATTGCTTATCTAATTTTTGTTTCTGAAAATGTTGAGGGTAAGGAAATGGAGTTGGGAGAATAAGAGGATTATCAAGAAATGAAATAGCTGGAGGCTTGTCATTTTCTCTTAATGTATCATCCACAATCTCCTCTTTTTCTACTTTATTCTTGCTTTGGCCATTGGTTAGAGCTGTATGGGTGGACTTTGTTTCCTTTGATGGTGACCTCTCAATTTCTCTACTCCTAAGTGTGATGGCTTTGCATTGTTCCTTTGGATTCACTTCTGTGTTGCTAGGAAATGTTCCTCTTTGTTGGGCATTGATGGTTATGGCTTGTTGCCCAATTTGCACTTCAAGATTCTTCATAGTGGCTCCTATGTTACTACAACTAGTCTTAATGTTGTCTAACCATGAACCAATCTTTTTAAACATTGCTTTTGTCTCCTCAACAAAGGAAACCATGGCATCCTCAAGTGACATCTTATTCTCACTTGGTTGACTATCAAATCTTGGAAGAGGTTGTAGCTCATTCTTTGTGTTTCCATAAGACAAATTCTCATGATTTCAAAGCCCTAGATGGTAGCAATTTGGCATAGGATTAAAATAATAGTTGTAGTTCCGATTGTTGATGTATTGAACTTGTTCTTGACTCGTTTCATTACTCGGAACTATCATACTTTTAGCAGCAACATATTCTGCACTTTGTGGTATTCCTTGTGTTGTCAAAGCTGAAATTTGATGAGATAAAGATGCAACTTGAGCTGAAATGGTTGTTAACGGCTCCAATTAATGAATTCTAGCAACTTTCCTAGCCATAGTTCTTTCAGTTGACCATTGATAGTTGTTTGAGGCCATTTCTTCCAAAAGGGAGGTAGCACCTTCAGTTGTCTTTGACATCAAAGTTCCACCAAAAGCAGCATCATAAAGTGAATCGAAATCATTTTGCTTGAATTGACCAATCTCACTCCTGAGTTGGGCTGTTTTTTGAGGCGGGAAGAATTTAGCAAGAAATGTTTTAGCCATATCTTGCCAGCTAGTGATGCTTCCTGGTTGTAGAGATTGTAGCCAACCTCTTGCCTTATCCCTCAAGGAAAAAGAAAACAATCTCAGTGTAATGGTGTCTTCAGTAACACCATTAATCTTTACAATGTCCCAGATCTCCAAGAATATCGCTAAATGAATATTGGGATCATCCAGTGGCGATCCACTAAATTGGGCTTGTTGCATTATGCTGATTAAGGCTGGCTTGAGCTCAAAATTGTTGGCATTAATGGTTTGATGTCTTATACCCGAGTAGTTGTCCTTCACAATTGGTCGTACATAATCCTTCAAGGTGTGTGGTTGTGCATCATGTTGTCCATCAGCCATGGCTAGTACTTTATTTTTTCTTCGTGATATAAAAGTTCTTTTAATCTTTGGATTAAAAGGACTAATGCCACGATATCTAGCACAGCACATGCAACGTCAAAAACACACATGTAGAACATAATAATAATAATAATAATAATAAAATTCTAAATTAAAACCAAGATTGCTTTGTATCGATATTGGCAAAAATAAGAAAAAATCAATCCCCGGCAACGACAACAAAAACTTGGTCGGTGCAAAACTGCAAGTGCATAGTATCGTAGTTTTATAGTAAAGTGATGAGAAGAGTATCATCCTTAGGGATTGGTAACTCTCTTTTGACAAGTACCAAAATTATACTAATCTCGACTTTATTTAGAAAAGTCGCTAAAATTGTTTGTAATTACAATTTGAAATAAAATCAATTCAAAGGAAAAATAAAGCTGTTGTTCGAAGATCAAATTAATGAGAAAAAGAACTTCTAAGAAATCAATTTCACCTAATCCCTCACTATGCTTTTCTCATCTAACTAATAGAGTTTAATTCTCTCTGTTTGTTAGCAAAATCTCCAAACTTATCCAAAAGCTTCTTTCGATAATCAATTGGAAATATTCTTGTTCATCATTTTACACAAGAGTATTCAAATCAATAAAGCAAGAAAGCATAAAGACCAACGATTTTAAGACTACATAGGTTCATATAAGTCTTTCGATCTCTATATTTACCTATGCTGAAATATCTAAGTTCTATCCTATAATTTTCTCTTTCGATAGCAAATCACAAGATCAAAATCATCTAATTAGTGGCGAGTCAATTAGAAGCAATAAACTCAGAATAAATCAGACAAACATAGAAGAAAATTACTTCAAATTAGCATAGAAAAGCAAACATAGTTTGAAACTAGATTACATCGTTTTCCTAGAATAAAGAAAATTTAGTTCATTCTAAAAATTAAATTCAACATAAACAAATTCACCATATTTTTCTAAGAGAAGAAAATCCACAGTAAAAAATACTCGTCGCTGTTAACAGCCTCTTACTCCTTGATAGCAAAGCCTTCGAGATTCACCCTTTGAAGATGAAGTGCAATGGGGCTTTTATAGGGAAACTCCATGAGTGCAATGTGTTTCCAACCGATGTGGGATGTGGGATGTGGGATGTGGAATGTGTTTCCAACCAATGTGGGATGTGGGATGTGGGATTTAAGCTTTCACATGCCGCTCAAAACTTCTACCCACGTCTATTTTATTTTTGCAGCTCCTATACTCAAATAAAATCTTCATTTAAATGAGAGAAAAAGTCCCTAGACGATAGGCTGCTAAAATTTGGATCTTCCTTTTCTTCAAGTCTAAAATAAATTTAATGGCAACAATGAAGCCTAAAACCAACAAAAATAAATAAAATTATACTCAAGTTTAAAGTTAAGAAGTGATAAAATATAGGAAATTATGCAAGGTATCAATGCATAAAGATAAACTCTCATTTTTTTCATTCCTTACATATCAGCACTCAAAGTCTCTCTCCCAAAAATCCAAAAACTAATTAAAGCATCGGAGAGTCTCCAGAGGCACCACCTCCTCTCCCTCTGATAACTTTCTAGGTCACCATTACTCGTTTATTATGTGCAAATCCAGCATCCAAGTCCCTTCATCCAGCGGTAGATTTTTGGCATCAACATATTGGCGTTATCTGTGGGAAACCACAATCTCTTGCTTTCCAAGAGAGGCAAAGAAAACCTCAAAGAACTCATTTGTTGCCATGCCACCTAGAAACACCACCAAGGGTATCGCCAGAACAAGTACGGCAGCCATGCGAGTCAGCATCCACAACCAGCAATCCGATTTGTGACTTCCCATCTTCTTTAACCATGTCACCCCTATTCAAGACCCAAATGACTCCCCCGATGTGTAGCTCCCTCAGCGAAAGTCGACAGAGAAGGGTCCCTAAGAGGAACCGAGGGAATCTCCTCCACTGCTTCTCAGCATTTTGATGATCCAGGAGTAGTTTCTTGAACACTCCCATCTTGTCACAGACCTAGCCACAAAAGTTTGAGGAAGGGCTTGTCAACCCTTGCCCCAATCCTCTCACCACAACTCCAATTGCAAGAGCCAATCTATTCACAACAAGTCCACCGGTAGCTACTCTACTGCGAAATCATCACCACCTTATATGACCAGATCTATGGGAGGCTCCTATTCCAAAAGCAATTTTCACTTAGACAAGAGGTTCGAGGAAATGGAAGAAAGGATCAATGAGGCCTTCAAAGATAAGAGTAATAACACTCTAAACAAGCTCAATATCCAGGATCCACTGTTTAGTAAAGAGGTCCTTGAAACCCCTCTCCATCTGAACTTCCAGATGCCGCTCATCAAGGCTTACGAAGGCTCCATGGACTCCCTGGATCACCTATAACTCTACAAGACCACTATAATGTTACACCGACAACCTGATGCTATTATGTGTCGAGCCTTCCCTCTAATGCTCGAGAAGGCCACTATTACTTGGTACTCCCACCTAAAGTCTAGGAGCATCAGCTCCTTCGACGAGCTTGGCTACACCTTCGCCTTGCATTTCCTCAATAGCAAAGGACCCAGAAAGACCTCAGAGAGTCTTTTTCATATTATTCAGCAAAAAATGGAGAAACTTCGAGTGTACTTATCAAGGTTTAATACTACTACTTTGGAGATCCCAGACCTCAATCCCAGTATGTAAATATTATCATTTAAGAACGGACTAAGGTCGAGGATCTTTAGCTCCAAACTCATCAGACAGCCACCCAAGGATATGAATGAGATCTTGGCTCAGGCCGAGAATTACATGCTTGCTGAGGATGACTAGGTCTTCTAAAGAGAAAGAGAAGGTGGGATGAAGAAAAAGAGAAAAGATACTAGTGAAGTATGAGATGTTTCGGCCAAAAAGCCTCACCACGAAAGTAGATTGAAGACTGCCACCAGCTTTGAGAGCTTTACTCTGCCGAACACTTTCAAGACTAATATCCTGATACAAGTCCAGGACAGAGAGATCCTCTGATGGCCTCCAAAGATACTCCATTCTAGTGGGAACCGAAACAAATGGTGTCGATTCCATAGGATCACAGAAATGATACCAAGGAATATCACGCTCTTAAGTAGCAAACCAAATTCCTTATCGATCGAGGATATATGATGGAATTTACTAGACCCCAAAAAATTGTAGGGATCGAAGACTGATCTAGGAGAAGCCCCAGACGACCCTACAGACAAAATACCTAGCAATCCGATCAAAATAATCGTGATCGTCGAGCCCTCAGAAGGAGCCCAAGGCTAGATTAGAGAGAACGTGATCAAGATGATTAGGATATCATGGTCACAAGAGCCATCAACACAATATGTGGTGGACCAACTACAGGAGGTAAGTCCAGCCAAACCAGAAAGACGTAGTCTCGATCTGTAACTTCTATGTATGGACCTTACAAGCGGGTTAAAATGAATAAGATAATCTCCTTTAGCGATGTCGATCTAGAAGGAATACAAGTCCTACATAATGATGTTGTTGTGGTCTCTCTTCTCATCACCAATCATAATGTTAGGCGAATCCTACTAGACAATGGGAGCTCAGTAGATATTATGTTTTACGACGCCTTCCAGATGATGTAGCTAAGAGACAATCAGTTAAAACTGGTCTCTTATCCTCTGTATGGCTTTTCAAGAGCACTAATATTCATTGAGGGAAGTATAATCCTCCTAGTTACAGCAGGGACAACCTCGCAAACCACCACTGTGCGTACCACTTTTCTGGTGGTCAAACAACCATCGTCATATAACATAATCCTCGGTAGACCAACACTTAACGAACTAAGAGTAGTCGTATCCACTTATCATCTAAAGATGAAGTTCCCCAAAGACTACGGAATGGGAGAAGTCAAGGGGAGCCAGCAAGTTTCCAGATCTTGCTACTTGAACTCTGTAAAAGGAGGAAAGAAGATTAAAGCTCTGCCCCTAGAAATAGAAGATTTTCGGGATGAAATCATAACTCTATGGGGTTAGCCCATGGAAGAGTTAATCGCCATTCCACTCGGTGAAAAAGACTTCAAAAAATTCAAATTGGATCCAATCTCCCCGAAGATCTCAAGGAGTCACTATTCTCTCTCTTCCAAAAGAACCAAGATTTTTTCGGATGGTTAACCTCGTACATGCTCGGGATCAATCTCGAAGTCATTATACACTAACTAAACATAGATCCAAACCACAAGCTGGTTATTCAGAAGAAGAGGTCATTCACCCCCGAACAACAAAGCACCATCAAGATTGAAGTAGACAAGCTTCTCGCAACAGATATTTTCGTGAGATAGACTACTCGGAATGGGTCTCCAATGCGGTTATGGTAAAAAACCTCAATGGTAAGTGGCGAATTTGTATTGATTTTACAGACTTGAATAAAGCTTACCCAAAAGACAGTTTCCTCTCCCGCTGATAGACCAACTTGTCGATGCCACCTTCAGGGACAAACTGCTCATCTTTATAGATGCCTACTCAAGCTATAACCGAATCCTCATGCATGAGCCTGACCATGAAAAAACAGCCTTCATTACCGATCGAGGGTTATACTGCTACAAATTCATGCCCTTCGGACTCAAGAATACCGAGGCCACGTATCAGAGATTGGTGAACAAAATTTTTCAAGAGAAGATCAGGAGAAATATGGAAGTTTATGTAGATGATATGTTGGTAAAGAACATTGGGGCCAAAGACCATGAATTCGATCTGGAAAAAGCTTTCGAAATACTCTGACGCTATTAGATGAAACTGAATCCATCCAAATGAGCTTTCATAGTTACCATTGGAAAATTTCTCGGCTTTATGGTCACCTAGCGAGGAATAGAGGTTAATCTCGAGAAGATCAAGACCATCTTAGGCATGACCCCTACTTGAACAGTGAAAGAAGTACAAAGACTAACTGGGCGAACGATGGTACTTAGCCATTTTATGTTAAAATCTACGGATAGATGCCTGCCTTTCTTCAAAGCCATTAGGAAGGCCAAAGATTTCTCTTGGACCTAGGACTACTAGAAAGCTTTTAAGGAATTAAAGGAATACTTGAGCTCTCCATCACTCATAACCAAGCCTATTATTGGAGAAGAGCTTTTCTTTTATCTTTCAGTGGGTCAGGATGTAGTAGCTTATGTCTTGATCCGAGAGGATATGGGTGTTTAAAAACCCGTATACAGTGGCGGAGACATGTGTTGGAATGGGAGGTCACTACCCCCTCCTCCCACCCCCCTCCCCAATTTAAAAATAATCCATTATATATATATATATATATATATATGTAAAATAATCACTTTTAAATGACATATAAAAGTTCCCCCCCCCCAGTTTAATCCAAACTTAAGCTACACAACTCAATTTTAAAAAAAATAAACTCTTAACCATTTAAAAAAAAAATTTAACTTTCATTGCCCAATTAAGGAGAATTTTGAAAAAGTTTTTCAACATTTCAACTCTAATTAAGTTCATTAAGCAAATCAAGCAAATTTCAATGAACCCCATGAAACTTAAGAATTTGAGTGGAAGACGAAGCTATTTATAAAGTTGAAGTGAGACATCCAAGGCTTTTGGAATCGATGTGGGATTGTTGCAAAAGAATGTAAAAGTAGTCTATCCCACATTGTAAATAGAAAAGAAATTAGGATAGTCTTTTGCTATATAGCCTCATGGCCCTTATCCCACATCGGTTATAAACCTTAAAGAAAGAGGAAGCTTACTCTATTTTAGGCTTGATTTCTTTTGTCTTTGAATCATTATTTTGTAACCTTTGATGGTGATCATCATTAAGAGGATGTGAGATCTCAACAAAACAGTTGGGATCTTCAATGTTTTGGAGTTCAAATTTTAATTACTTATCTTTTTTTTTCTTTTCTATTTTTTTGGTATCTTTAATCGAACATCATGATCAATTTTAAAGATTAGTGGATAATAATGATTAAATATTGAATATGTTTAATCTTTCTTTAAACTTATCAAAACTTCAATGAATTGAATGTAATTTTGGTTATTTTTATTGTTTTTCTCTTATAAATATATATATATTTTAAAAAATTAATAATAATTAAGTTGCATAAATATGTTTTATATATAAATGTTTAGTTGTTTAATATTGAATTTTCATCTTCCAATCTAATTAGTTTGTTTTTTTAATACTCTATTAGTCTTTGACCTTATATTGAAACTAGAGTTTTAAATTACAGTCGCGGTCACAAATGTGATTATGGACATTACTGTTGTTAAAATGTGATTGTGTCGTGATTATGGGTATTGCCAATGTTAAAATTCAAGATATTGCTATTAGGCCATGGAAATAGTTTTTGTTGTTCGTTGAAACCGCTACAGGCTGTCAACATAGTTAAAAAATTTCACCCCCAAGTTAAAACTTCTAATTCTGCCCCTGCCAGTATATTATGTCAACAAGATTCTCCATGACACCGAAGTGAGGTACCTTTCCATCGAGAAGATGGCATACGCTTTCCTAATTTCAACTTGAAAACTCTGACCATATTTTCAAGCGCATACAATAGTCCTCCTAACAGATCAGCCTCTATGGCAGATACTCCACAAACCAGATATCTTAGGAAGGATGGTCAAATGGTCCATTAAGCTCGGAGAGTTTGAAATCCGGAATAGAACTCGAAAAGATATCAAAGCTTAAGGCCTTGCAGACTTTATAGTGGAGCCAACACTCCTTAAGATTCCAACTGAAGAACCAGCATCAGAGGCGGCTGAACGGACTCTAAATTGAACATTCTATGTAGATGGTTCCTCCAACAGCACTGAGAGTGAGGCCAGACTCATCCTTAGTAATCCTAAGGGCTTCACAGTTGAATATGCCTTGAGGTTCGGGTTCAGAGCTTCTAATAATGAGGTCGAATATAAAGCATTACTCGGTGGGATGAAGCTTGCGAAAGCATTGGCCACTGAAGCCTTGGACACCTATAGCGATCCATAATTAGTGGTGAATCAAATGACCAATGAATTTTAAGCCAGAAGTGGGAAAATCACTAAATATCTCAAAAAATCTAGAGAGTTCATAACAACTTTCAAAATGTTTCGGATAACCGAGGTTCTTAGGGTAGAAAACTCAAATGCTGATGCCTTGACTCGACTTGCCTCTTCTCAGTATACCGACCTCACCCAAGCTATTTATCTGGAGACTTTGTCTAGCTCAAGTATCGACGAGGTACAATTTCTCCTAGTGACCGAGGAGGAAACATGGATAGTGATAAGTGCTTAAATAGTTATATTTAAGCCCCTTAATTTATACTTGTTAGACTCTTTACTTATCTATTTTAGTAGATTATACTTCACTTTTGTGTTTTGTGTGTTTTTTACAGGTCTTGGACAAAAAGATAACAAAATGGAGCTTTTAGAAGCAAAAAGAGAAGTTCTTCCCTCCAGCATGGTGCGCTCGAGTGCACCCCCCCTAGAGATCGAGCGCACAAGCACACGAGCGCACTTGAAGAAGGCTCGAGTGCACATATGCGATCGAGCGCATCCCGCATACACTCGAGTGCAATTACTCTAGAGGCAGCAAAACCAAAATTGGAAAGATGTCTTTCGGCTCCAAAACGAAATTAGGGTTTTGTGACGCCATAAAGACCCTATAAATATCCCTGTAAAAACACATAACAGACACCTTTTGTTCTAGACTCGAAGTAGTGAGCGTAAGAGAAGAATTGACGACTCATCTCCCGAGTCCTCTTCGGTTTTAGTTTTCTGATTTTATGTTTAGCATGTTTACTTTACTTAGCATGTGTAACTAAACTCCTATAGGGCTTGATTGAAGCCCTAGTTATGCTTTACCACACATTTATTCATTGACTATCTTTGCTATAGCCTTGTTAGAGTATTTAACTTGATTAATACCTGTTTATATTTATATTCCTCATATGTATGTGCCTGATCAACGTATGCATGTGGCATGGATAGGTTAGTTGAATCAATTTGGATGACTGAGTCCTGGGTTCAGCATTAGTAACAAGGGATATCTACACCTTATTCTCGGGTTAATCGACATGGGAAACCGGGAGCATACCAAGCCCTAGGTCCCGTGTGGTTGTCGATCTCCACAGCCCTCTTGCTCTCTTAAGGAACAACTCAGTATACACCCATGTTGAATCCTTTAAAGAGAGAAAAGAGTTAGAGTATACACCATGCCTAACTCGTTGCATATGAGATCAATAGCCTAAGGTGTGGGCCAAGCCCTTAGGTTGGCAACCATTAGATATTCATGATAAGGCTAGAGCATTGAAACCTTAGTAAGTGGGAAAGTATAATTAGTAGTGGATATCATAGCCCTATGTTCTCATTATTGTTATTCGCTCACTATCAACTGTTATTTCTCTTTTAACTTAAAGAAATTAGTTCTAGATAGAAATTCATCAATCCCTATGAAAATGATCTCGCACTTGCACACTATGCTACCACAGACCTTGTGCACTTGCAAGTAAAAATAGAACGATTATTTGCATATTTATTTAGGTAGATAATCGTCACAACAAGTTTTTGGCGCCGTTGCCGGGGATTGCGCTAAATTTCTTTTAGAATTAAATTCTCATTCAGTTACCATTATTTCTTATTATGTTTTTATCGTATATTTTTTTTCATTTTACTAAAAACCCTCATCAATTTCTTTTCTCTGTTTCAGGCACCCCAGGAAGCTTTCTGTGCCACTTGCGATCGAGCACACTCCCTTGTGCGATTAAGCGCAATTAAGGCAGGGACTCATCCGAGCAGCAGTGTTTGACTGTTACACTCACATATCATCCATCAATACATGCACGGACGTCAGACCAAGAATCCAGCATTCCTTGCCTTTGATCCCGAGCTTTAGAGGTCAATCCGACAAAGGTTTAGGGATAACCTGGAAGAGGTAGAAGAAGGGAGTGAGGAAGAGACACCACTAATGGCAGAACAAATAGCTGAACAGCAACCACCTGAGCGGAGGCCGATGAAGTAGTCCTTCATCTCGCAGAACCTTGAACAACCTTTGTGCATTGCATATCAACCTGAGGCGGAAGGAAACTATTACATATCTCCGCAGATACTCAGTGCACTAACTCACTTTAAGGGTACACCTAGTGAGGATCCACATCTGCACCTTCGAGAGTTCTTCGACCTCTGCAAATTCCAGCACATCCGAGGCCTAGACCAAGAAGGAATAAGGTTAATTCTTTTCCCTTTTTCCTTGAAAGACAATACTAAATTATGGTATAATTCTTTGCCCATAGTTTCGATCCACACTTTGGAGGAGTTGGCGAGCAAAATTCTAAAGAAGTTCTTCCCAGCCCAGAAGACAAGGCAAATGAGGAAAGAAATACAATCCTTCCAACAAAAGGATGGAGATCTGTTCTTCGAGGCCTGGGGACACTTCAACGAGCTACTACTCAAGTGGCCACACCACAACCTACCCCAAGACGAACTGATACAAGCCTTTTATGAAGGTTTAAGTGATTCTAACAAAAACATTGTTGATTCAGGTTATGGAGGAGTGCTGATGGAAAAGAGTAGCGAAGAGGCAATGGAACTGTTTGAAACCCTAAGTGAGCACACGCAGCAGTTCTCCTCTCGAGGTAGACACATAACAAAAAATAAGGGTATGTATGAGGTAAGGTTAAATGGAGGATCATCTCCTCAAATGGCTACCATGGAAAAGAAAATTGACCTATTAGTGAAAGCTACAGCCGCTCAGAACACCTCAGCTAACCCATCAGCTGCACCACTACAAGTATGTTCCATTTGCTCACAGTTTGATCATGATACTAATACTTGTCCTTTATATTCATCTGCAGATCATGAGCAAGCCAACTTTGTGGGTCCTAACAATAATTCACCAAAGAACAACCCCTATGCCAACACATACAACCCTAGATAGCGAAATCACCCGAACTTCTCATAGAGCAACAACCAAAACAATCAAGGGCAGCAAAGAAGTTTCCAACCAGCAGCTCAATTAGCTCCTGAACTAAAGAAGAATGACCTTGAAATTCTTGTGAGGCAACTAGCGACTCAGCAACAACAAATCCTGAATAAGCATGAACAATTCATGGAAGAGTCAAGGGAATTTCGAACTGAAATGAGGCAAATCACTGCGAGGCACGATCAAGCCATTCAAGGGCTAGAAGTACAAATGGGACAGTTGGCCAAGGAATTGAGTAGCAGAAAGCAAGGAGAACTCCCAGCCCAGCCATTACCTAATCCAAGAGGCCACCAGTAGCTGAATGCCATAACTACCTTAAGAAGTGGAAAGGTTATCGGCACCCACGAGCCTACACAAGTGTCTCCAGATCAAACCGCTACATCTAAGGTAAAAGAGATAGAAAAGGTAAATACACCTCCACTCTTCCCTCAAAGGTTAGTAAAGCCTAAAAAGGAAACTAAAATGATTGACATATTTGAAACCTTGAAAAAAGTAGAAATAAATATTCCTTTACTAGAGGCAATAAAACAACTATCTGCTTATGCTAAGTTTTTAAAAGATTGTTGCACTAACAAACGAAAGTTTCTGGAGCATGAGAGGTGAGTGCTGTATTACTGAGAAAGTTACCACCTAAATTAAAAGATCCAGGTAGTTTCACTATTCCTTGCAGGCTAGGTGACCAGCTCTTTGAACATGCGTTATTGGATCTAGGAGCAAGTGTCAATTTACTACCTTACAGTGTATTTGAGACACTAGGTTTGGGAGAACTCCAACCAACCTCCGTCACATTATAATTGGCTGACAGAACCTTCAAACATCCAAGAGGTATCCTCGAGGATGTTTTGGTAAGAGTAAGAAAATTTATTTTACCTGTTGATTTTATCGTATTAGACATGGAGGAGTGCCATATGCCTGTACCACTCCCTATCATTTTAGGGAGACCATTTATAATCACTGCTGACACAACCATTAATGTAAAAAGAGGCATTGTCACAATGAGAGTAAATGATGAAGAGGTAGAATTTAAAATTTTTAATACACTAGACTCCACGAGTACTAACGATGAGTGCCATAATGTGAGTTTCATGCAAGAAATTAATAAGAAAGTGTCCAAGGACCATTTCACTATTCCATTGAAGACCATCCATGATGATATAGGATTGGTAGTTGGGCCAAAAGATAATGTGATTAAAAATGTCCACGGAGTTGTGCACACCATCAAGAGCACACCTAAACCCTCAAGTAAGTATAATCCTTAAGTTAAAAATCATGTACTTACTAATACTACCCCTCCTTGTTTTATCTACCAGGTACCTAATTTGGAGATAGAGCAGCTATCAACGGACTTAGAACCGCCTGATGGGGGCCTTAATTGCCTCCTTAAAGAAGCTACCATAGAGAGCACTTGAGAAAATTCACTCGCTCAAGATATAGCTCAAGTGCCTCTATCAAGGTTAGTGGTATTGAGGCCACTACAAATCGGTATGACTGTATCGTTCCCATTTACTTTAATTAAATTCTTTCTAAAACTTCTTTTTTTTCTATTTCGGTCTTGTGATCGAGCACACACCATAGGCGCTCGAGTGCCACCTCACACTGCACTGCGCACGAGCGCATCACACTAAACACTTGTGCATCATGCGATTGAGCGCACGTTACAAATGCGTTTGAGTGTGTTGTGAGTTTTAAATTACTCGCAAGCGCACGAGTCGTTTGCAGTATAGCGTTGTGCAAGTGCGAGGTCGAATCCATAGGGAATTGCGTTGTGAAAGTATATTTTCAATCTAAACTAACTCTATCTTAACCTAGTTCCAAATTTCAGAATGATATTGCAAACTAAATTAAAACTAAACTAAGTTGATTTTAAAAAAACTAATAATTAAGAACACTAAGGTTTCCGAATCCACCCCACCGAAGTTAAGCATATATGTTCTAAAAATATAGCCTATCAAAACATTCAATGAATCCAACTATAAGACAAAAAACAAAGAATATCCCAACTAAACCAAAAGCACCCGATGTATCCACTCTTAACAAATCACAAAGGGAATCCAATTTAATCGAAAAGCATTCAATGTATCCATCAGATGAACGCAAAGAAAATCCAACAGACAATTTAAACTCAATCAATTATAAGATTAACTCAAATAATTGACAGAACATTTATACTAAAAATTGTCAGATTTGTACAAGCAAATCTGAACTACTACGCCAAACAATGGTGGGGCTTCATCTTCAACCTTAGCTGAAGAGTCTAGCCACTCATAACTATAAAATTATAATAACAAGTGCTAAACATTTAAACTAAAAACAACTGAATATAAAGAAATAAATAAACAACTTTACATGGGATAAATTCCACTCGCTGCCAGGCGGCGCTTCCCCTCGTGGTAGCAATGCCTTCGGGATCCACCAGAATGCTGGCGGAAGTCCACCGGTAAACGCCAAAGTGGCTTAGGAATTGTACACTGAATTATGAAGTCAGGTGGTGTTTATATAGGGGACGACCCGGACTAATGTGGCTTGTAAAAACGATGTGGGATACTGGCCCGAGTGCGCTCGATCGCAGCATGTTGCGATCGATCGCAGATGCGCTCGATCGCGTGTCTGGTGCGCTCGATCGCAGGTGCGATGCACTACAAATATTTCGATGTGGGATTGATGACCTTGCGCTCGATCATAGGCAGGTGCGCTCGATCGCATATCTGTGCGATCGAGCGCAATGTCTCCAGAAGCTTCAAATATCCTGAAATGCTGCACTTTCTCCACAAACATTTAAAAATACACAAAACACAAGAAAAATGTAAAATAAAGTAAAATACTACTAACTAAGAGCATAACAAATATAAGTTAAGGGTCTAAAATATGCAATATTTTATACTCATCAAATACCCCCAAACTTATATTTTGCTAGTCCCTTAGCAAAACAAAATAAAAGACTCAATGAAAAACAAAGAACATAAAGATAAAGTCATCACTCATGGTATCCAAAATTTTAAGGAGCACACATCACCATGATATTCATTCATAAGCAAGCTTAAAAAGGTAAACCCATCTTCGCAATGAATAGAAATGTTAAAATCTAATTACTTACAAAAGGCAGGATAAGGCATCACAAGCTTGAATCAGTGTAAGGTGAATTAGCATAAAAAAAAATGAAGCTTCCAAGTAACTCTAATGTGTAAGGTCTCCATGTCTCAAGATTCACCAAATTTCCCATCAAAAATGAACAAAAAGGCATAGTTTTTATTTTTTTCTTTTTTTATTCTTTTTTTATAAGGCACGGCTATGTTTAGTTCCCTTAAGCTTTCTAATTGACCCATGTAGCGAGTGTTGAGCCAATGACTCCCAAACCAGGTGGTTTTAGGGAATTAGGTATAAAGACTCCCCTAAGGACTTACTAACTCGAGTCAAAAAGGCTACGAAATTAAACCGACCTTAATATTACTAAGCAAAATTCCACCTTTTGACGTGAACACTCACTGCTTACTGAGGCAAGAGGTCCAGTTACTCAGCGGAAAGTTTATTGATAATTTTCTTTTTTTTTAATATTTTCCTATGCCCAAGAGTTCATCCAACAAGTCATCCAGTTTCAGTTAAGATAAGGAAAAATACACATTAAAACCACGTGTCATACCTCACATAATTTGTGCTAATGTGCTCGTGTTAGATTAGATCAAACATGTGAATTCTCAAAATGCCTAAAGTAAGTAACTAAATTTTAAAAATTTATCACCAGATCATGTGTTCAAAATGTTAAGCTCACCAATGACATCACATCACAGAAAATGTTTAGATCAACTAAAATTTCACGATAACATGAGCATGCATTTATCTCTACGACGAAAAGACAACAAATTAGGACAAAGTGTGTGATGTGTCTCCCATACCCCCAAACTTAAATTACACATTGACCCCAATGTGTGACTAATATGGAAAGAGCTGACCTGAGATATGGAGAACTATCTGGACTGGTATGGGTCATAGCATACCCCCAAACTTGAACTGAAGTACGCTTTGTCCCTGAAAAATAAAAACTGGAAAACAAAAAATACTGGAAACAAACATTAATCATAAAAATGCGAAATAATAAATAAACAAAAGAAAAGATAAGCTGTGGGGTGCCTCCCATGAGCGCTAAGTTTAACGTCTTCAGCCAGACCCAACATTAGTAAACAGGCCCAACTAAGCGCTCCACCATCTGATCAATAAATGGGAATGGAAAATGATCAGGCCTAGTGGCAGCATTCAATTTACGGTAGTCTAGACACTTTCTCCATCTTGACTGCGCTCGAGTTGGAACCAAATCGTTGTCTTTATTTACTACCGTAAATTCAGCACGTTTGGGCATGACTGGAATCTGGCTCACCCACTTGCTATCAGAGATGGGATAAATGATCCCTGCCTCCAACAGCTTAATATCTTTTGCCCTAACAACCTCTTGCAAAGCAGGGTTGAGCCTTCTTTGTGGCTCCCTCGATGGCTTGGCATTCTCCTCCAACTGTATCGTGTGTATCACCAACGAGGGGTTGATTCCCTTGACATCCTCAATAGTCCAGCCTATAGCTTCCTTATGCTCTCTTAATATGTCCAATAATTTCTCCTCTGGAGCATCACCCAAATCTAAAGCTATCATTATAGGCAAAGAATCTGCTGGACCTAGGAACTTATACTTAAGATTGTCTGGTAAAGGCTCAAGTTCCTTCTTGGCGGTTTCAGGTGCGGCGGTCTCCTCCTTCTCATTGCTTTCTCGAGGATCAGACTCTAAAATGATATTTACTTCATCGAGTAACTTATCTAAGCCCAAGTCCTCTCCAAAGTGAGCAAAGCATGCCTCCAAGGGATCCTCAATACGGGATTCATCCATAGTCTCCTCTGTCCTACTACTCTCCCGAGGAGCAGACTCCACGATAGTATTTGCTTGCTCAAGTAACTTATCTAAATCCAAATCCTCTCCAAACTGAGCAAAGCATGCCTCCATAATTTCCTCAGAATTTCCTTCTTTCTTGGGCGCTTGTAGTCTCTCAGGGTAAGGCGCTTTAAGTAAAAACGACCTAGAGAGATCCTTAATAATATGAGTGGCTGTAGATGGCTCAGCATCTCTCTTCTCATTGTTGCCACTCTCTTGCCCTTGGTGCATAGCAGGGTTCTCTTCCACTTGATTATCCACTTGTCTCCCAGACAAGTATGGGACAGTTGATTGCACTTGTTCCTGCCAATGCATTGGAGTTGAAGAATTTCCCACCGCAAACTGTTCCTTTGGGTTAGGCTCAGGTTGACTGGGGAACTCTCCTTCCTCTCCTTCACCCACGTAACTTGCGATCTGATCAATTTGACTCTCTAGTGTGGCAATCGCTTGGGTGTTTTCTAATGTTGCACTCATCATTTCACTCATAGATTGGCTAGTCATTTTCATGAAATCATTGAGAGCGTCCTCCAATGACTGTGAAACCGACGCTGGCGCTTGAATGGGAGCTTGGTAAGCGGGTGATGGTGCTGGATAAGCTGAGTGACCATAATTTGGAATTGGTGGAGGAAATTCGAGAGTGTATTGATTGTGAGCATGGTAAAGGGCTCCTCCCTGATTCCTTGGTTGGTTCTGCTCCCATGAAAAATTAGAGTGGTCCCACCACCCTGGATTGTATGTTTCGGAGCAAGATCCATTTGATTGCCAACAACAGTCATTGAAAGCATTCATTTGTTCCATAGGATACTCGGCACAAGCCGGCATTGATGGGCAATTCTGTGCTAGATGCATGGGACTAGCACAGATGGAATAGCTTTCAACATTGAAAGTGTTGGCAGCATTGAGGGACGGGCTGGTCATTTTAATGAAATCCTTGAGGGTGTCCTCTAAAGACTGTGAAACCGGCGCTGGATTCATCCACATTTTTTTTTTAATATTTTCCTATGCCCAAGAGTTCATCCAACAAGTCATCCAGTTTCAGTTAAGATAAGGAAAAATACACATTAAAATCACGTGGCATACCTCACATAATTTGTGCTAATGTGTTCGTGTTAGATTAGATCAAACATGTGAATTCTCAAAATGCCTAAAGTAAGTAACTAAATTTTAAAAATTTATCACCAGATCATGTGTTCAAAATGTTAAGCTCACCAATGACATCACATCACAGAAAATGTTTAGATCAACTAAAATTTCACGATAACATGAGCATGCATTTATCTCTACGACGAAAAGACAACAAATTAGGACAAAGTCGTTTGCAGTATAGCGTTGTGCAAGTGCGAGGTCGAATCCACAGGGAATTGCATTGTGAAAGTATATTTTCAATCTAAACTAACTCTATCTTAACCTAGTTCCAAATTTCAGAATGATATTGCAAACTAAATTAAAACTAAACTAAGTTGATTTTAAAAAAACTAATAATTAAGAACACTAAGGTTTCCAAATCCACCCCACCGAAGTTAAGCATATATGTTCTAAAAATATAGCCTATCAAAACATTCAATGAATCCAACTATAAGACAAAAAACAAAGAATATCCCAAATAAACCGAAAGCACCCGATGTATCCGCTCTTAACAAATCATAAAGGGAATCCAATTTAACAGAAAAGCATTCAATGTATCCATCAGATGAAACACAAAGAAAATCCAACAGACAATTTAAACTCAATCAATTATAAGATTAACTCAAATAATTGACAAAACATTTATACTAAAAGTTGTCAGATTTGTACAAGCAAATCTGAACTACTACGCCAAACAATGGCGGGGCTTCATCTTCAACCTTAGCTGAAGAGTCTAGCCACTCATAACTATAAAATTATAATAACAAGTGCTAAACATTTAAACTAAAAACAACTGAATATAAAGAAATAAATAAACAACTTTACATGGGAGAAATTCCACTCGCTGCCGGGCGGCGCTTCCCCTCGTGGTAGCAATGCCTTCGGGATCCACCAGAATGTTGGCGGAAGTCCACCGGTAAACACCAAAGTGGCTTAGGAATTGTACACTGAATTATGAAGTCAGGTGGTGTTTATATAGGGGACGACCCGGACTAATGTGGCTTGCAAAAACGATGTGGGATACTGGCCCGAGTTCGCTCGATCGCAGCATGTTGCGATCGATCGCAGATGCGCTCGATCGCGTGTCTGGTGCGCTCGATCGCAGGTGCGATGCACTGTAAATATTTCGATGTAGGATTGATGACCTTGCGCTCGATCATAGGCAGGTGCGCTCGATCGCATATCTGTGCGATCGAGCGCAATGTCTCCAGAAGCTTCAAATATCCTGAAATGCTGCACTTTCTCCACAAACATGTAAAAATACACAAAACACAAGAAAAATGTAAAATAAAGTAAAATACTACTAACTAAGAGCATAACAAATATAAGTTAAGGGTCTAAAATATGCAATATTTTAGACTCATCAGAGTGCAATCGGGGCAAAGAGGGCACGTGCAGATTATAAACAATTTTCCCTCTTCCCCTCATTTACACTATAGCGCACAACACACTCTCAAAAATCGCACTCTGCCTCCTCTTGCCCTAATTTTTTCCCGGTAACTAACCTAAATCCTCATCCGCCACTCCACACCACCACTACCTCACCATATCACAAAACCCACCACCAGACCTATCCACTCTATTCCACCCTTGCACACACGCGACCTTCCCACACACACAAGGTATACACATGTTTTTGTTTTGTCTTTTTTATTACTTACACACACTGTTCTGATCTTTAGTTCACATTTACATAATCTATATATGATATTTGTGTGTATTGATTGGATAGTTTTCCATTTTGCAGGAAGTTTCGGGTCAAGGGTGTATGCATTTTACAGCTTCAGGTTTTTGGTGCACATACGGTGTTCGGTATATTACCTGACCGAGTGCGATCGAGCGCTTGGTAGTTGCAATCGAGCGTACTTCAACTGTGCGATTGAGCGCACCAGCAACTACGCACGAGCGCAATTACACCAGAAACACCACTACATTATCCACAACACATGGCTTCCACTTCCCGTGCTTTAAGTAGTCGCCAGCAGACATCCCGGCCAAGTTTTGAACAGCGTAAAATACTGTTCGAGACAACATTTAATGTACAAGAGGACTTCAAGACTTTGGACGGCACATAATGGGCGGTCCAAGAATTCAAGAATCGGGGGTCTCAAGCGGCTATTCAAGCCGGTCTGCTCGACGGCATACACTCAGTTTGTAATTAGTTTCTACGAGAACTTGACCTACGACTGCACCAGGCCAGAAATCTTATATTCCTCAGTCCAGGGCAGATTCCTAGAACTGACCAGCACTGACATAGCCAGCTCTTTGCACTGCTTCGATGAGTCCCCACTAGAAGACAGCCACATAGAGGAGCAGCTTGACTCGTTCCCTCTCCCACACATAGTTGAGGACATGTGTGCGGGGCAGTATGCTGACTGCCACAACAATGCAGGGAGCCGGTCGAGGTTGCCTCTTCACCTATGGTTCGTCAATTTAGTCCTGCAGCATAATGTGTGTCCTTTGGGGCATAGGACATAGAGGCGGGATCAGTTTCTGCAAGCTCTATATGCTTTCCACCGAGGTCATTGGTACTCCATCCCAGCAGTCATATGGAGTCAGATACATAAGTTATGGGATGGGATGCATAACCGGCAGATGACCATGGCTAATGCCTGGGGCTTTCCTTTCCCCTTCTTGCTCAACCATACCTTCAAGAAGAAGAGGATTAGAGGATCCTCTATAAATGGCCCGGTTACTGACCATCCTTTCTTTGGGAGAGCATAGTGCAGCCTCAGCCAGTCGCACATGCCCCGAGGACCCCGGGCACAGATACCGACTGCTGAACCTATTACGGATGATTCGATGGAGGTCAAGCATCCACCAGTGAGCCCTTCATGGGAGGAAGATCAGACAGATATGGGATCCATGGAGTATCAACACCTCCTAGATGAGCTATCCTTCTTCCACTGTGAGCTGTCCGACATTCGTCAGGAGGATCGTGAGGCAGCCCGTCTGATCCATCAGCTGATTGATGGGTTAGAGGCACAGTTCACACGACAGAAGGCCATGCTACAGTCCATCCTTGACCGCCTATCTCCTGCACCCGATACCTTCTCAACTGCACCCATTGATGATCAACAGTGAGGAGATACCCATCTGGCTGAAGACGTTAAACTTAGCGCTCATGGGAGGCACCCCAGACATATCCTTTTTTATTTAGTAGTTTTCTTTTATAGTCATATTTTCATATCTATTATTTTTTTTTCTGGAACAACATTTGTTTTCCTTTGTCAGGTACTTAGTGCATGCATCCAGTTCAAGTTTGGGGGCGTGTACAAGAAAGCAAGCAACCTAGTTCTCCATCTCCCAGGTCAGATCTTTCCAATGCACACACATTAGGGATAATGTGCATTCTAAGTTTGGGGGTAGGGGGAGATACTAGATACTATCACACACGCACATGGAACACAAGCACACACTAAGTCCTAGTTTTTTTTAGAAGGATAAATGCATATTATTTTGGTAAAAAAAATTTTGGTTGATTTAAAAATTTGATAACACTTCATTAGTAAGCTTAAAAGCTAGAACACACAGCCTTGTATTAGGAATTTTACAAAGTTAAGTGAACTACCTCAAGCCACCTAAGACTTCATGAGTTTGATTTAAATTTGCACAAGCACATTTAGCACGCATTTCTGTGGGGTCTGACATATAATTCTTTTGTATATATTTCCATAACCTAAACTGTAGTTGGATAACTTGTTGAAAAGAACCCTTTGGCATAAGAAAAATAAAGAAAAAAAATATGTTCATCATGCAAAAAGAAAATAAAAAAAAACTTCTAAAAATCAACTTTCCACTGAGTAACTAGGCCTTTTGCCTCAGTAAGCATTGAGTGTTCACATCAAAAGGATGAAGTTCATCAAGAAGCATGAAAAAAAACCTGTTAGTTCCGTAGCCTTTTTTACTCGAGTTAGTAAGTCTTTAAGAGTGTCTTTACACCTAATGCCCTAAAACCATCTGGTTTGGAAGTCATTGGCTAAACACTTGTTATAAGGGTCAAATAGAAAGCTTGATGGAACTCAACATGGCAAAAAAACGAATGATAAAATAAAAAGAAAAAAAAGAAGCAAGTATTATGCCATTTTGTTCTCTTTAATAAGAAATTCGATGAAAGTTTGGGCACTGAAACACTATCCACTAAAATTATGTGGAAACCCCATCTCATATGTGGTAATCCATCACACACAAATCAAACTTGCGATGCCTTAAGCCAACCTTGGGTGGTTAACATAAAACTTTTGAAAGTCCTTTTGCAATCCAAAATGTGTTTTTATTATAAGCTTACTCATGAACAGTTATAATGGTTTTATGCACAACCCAAATTTTTGAGTACCATGAAAATGAATTTATCCTTAAAAAAAAATTTTCAACATAGTTTTTGGTTTTTTTGGTTTTGTATTGCTAAGGGACTAACAATATGTAAGTTTGGGGGTGTGATAAGTGCTTAAATAGTCGTATTTAAGCCCCTTAATTTACATTTGTTAGACTCTTTACTTATCTATTTTAGTAGATTATACTTCACTTTTGTGTTTTGTGTGTTTTTTATAGGTTTTCGATAAAAAGATAACAAAATGGAGCTTTTAGAAGCAAAAAGAGAAGTTTTGCCCTCCAGCAAGGTGTGCTCAAGCGCACCCCCCTTGAGATCGAGTGCACAAGCACATGAGCACATTTGAAGAAGGCTTGAGCACACATATGCGATCGAGCGCATCCCGCATACGCTCGAGTGCAATTACTCTAGAGGCGGCAGAGCCAAAATTGGAAAGATGTCTTCCGACTCCAAAACGGAATTAGGGTTTTGTGATGCCATGAAGACCCTATAAATAGCCCTGTAAAAACACATAACAGACACCTTTTGTTCTAGACTCGAAGTAGAGAGCTTAGGAGAAAAATTGACGACTTGTCTCCCGAGTCCTCTTCGGTTTTAGTTTTCTATTTTTATGTTAGCATGTGTAACTAAACTCCTATAAGGCTTGATTGAAGCCCTAGTTATGCTTTACCACACACATATTCATTGACTATCTTTGCTATAGCCTTGTTAGAGTATTTAACTTGATTAATACCTGTTTATATTTATATTCCTCATATGTATGTGCCTGATCAACGTATGCATGTGGTATGGATAGGTTAGTTGAATCAATTTGGATGACTGAGTCCTGGTTTTGACATTCGTAACAAGGGATATCCACACCGGATTCCCGGGTTAATCAACATGGGAAACTGGGAGCGGACCAAGCCTTAGGTCCCGTGTGGTTGCCGATCTTCATAGCTCTTATGCTCTCTTAAGGAACAACTCAGTATACACCCATGCCTTAAAGAGAGAAAAGAGTTAGAGTATACACCATGCCTAACTCGTTGCATAGGGAGATCAATAGCCTAAGGTGTGGGCCAAGCCCTTAGGTTGGCAACCATTAGATATTCATGATAAGGCTAGAGCATTGAAACCTTAGTAAGTGGGAAAGTATAATTAGTGGTGGATATCATAGCCCTATGTTCTCATTATTGTTATTCGCTCACTATCAACTGTTATTTCTCTTTTAACTTAAAAAAATTAGTTCTAGATAGAAATTCACCAATCCCTGTGGAAATGATCTTGCACTTGCACACTATGCTACCACAGACCTTGTGCACTTGCAAGTAAAACTAGAACGATTATTTGCATATTTATTTAGGTAGATAATCGTCACAACAGATAGATCCAATCCTCAGGTACTTACAAGATGACCAACTCCCCGATCAAAAGAATAAGGCTAAGAAGCTTATCTCCTATGCATCGCGATATGCCATTATCAATGAGCAACTATACCATAAGGGTCTCACCACTCCATTTTTGAAATGCTTTAGACCTACTGAAGTAAACTATGCTCTTCGAGAAGTTCATGAAGGTATATGCAGTAACCACCTTAGGAGCTGAGCTTTGCCCTTCAAAATACTTCGTCATGGGTATTATTGGCCAAAGATGCAGTGGGACACCACAAGATCAAAAAATGAAAAAACTGTTAGCATTATGCCTCAGTGCCTCGAAAATCGGCTAACCTCTTGACTTCGATCACCAGTCTGCTTCCCTTCGCTATATGGGGAATGGACATCATCGGCCCTTTCACCGGAGCTTTGGAATAGAGAAAGCACCTTATTGTCGTGATTGACTATTTCACCAAGTGGGCAGAGGCTGAACCGCTCGCTAACATAATTGATCACCAGGCCCAAGGTTTTGTTTGGAAATCGATAGTATACCGATTCGGCATATCTTGGATATTAGTCACTAACGATGGCAAACAATTTGTTAGCACTCGATTTAAAGCCTTATGTCAAGAACTTGATATCGAACATCATTTCACCTCGGTGGGTTATCCTCATGCTAATGGACAAGCTGAGGTAACTAACATAACCCTTCTATAGGGCATCAAGAAAGGTTGGATGATGCTGATAAATAATGGATCAATCACCTTCCAAATGTCCTTTGGGCTTACTTAACAATCGCTCAAACCTGTACTGGAGAAACTTCTTTCTTTATGGCATATGGCTCTGAAGCGGTCATCCCTCTAGAAATTGGAACGCCATCACTGCGTATACAAAATTTCAACAAAGAAAATAATGAAGAGGCCCTAAGGATGAATATCGATCTTATCGACGAAGCTCGAGATAAAGCCTAAATCGACATTCATTCGCATTCATAGAATTTTTCGAGCGCGCTTAAGCTTGAAGACTTGAACAACAAGCCTATACCACGAACTTGGAACACCGAGAATCTCCGCATGTTTTATCAGTAGTGTATCTCCAAATTTCTCCTTTGAGTTTTTTCGCCAAGTTTTACTTGTTTACCAAAATTACTTATGCAATCTCCAAGTTATCAATGAAAGAATGTTATGTTTTCATGATACTTATCTCAAGTATACAGACCTCTTCTACACCAAGATCAAGGTCCGAGACCATTACCCCTTGGCTTCTCCTATCAATAAGGAGAAACAAAAAGTAAAATAAGTAAGTAAGATAGAAATTTTTTATTAATTAAAATATTTTTACAAGGCAAAAAAAGGCAATACCGACCTCAAAATACATAAAATTAAAACAAAAATACAAGGATTTATGGGTCGACCTTTTCCCCTACGTCTACCTTCTCTTGAAAACTAGGAGGCCAAGTCTGCACCTTATTTTCTTCATCTCCCTCACCGACCCTAGCTGCGGATTTATAGTAGTATCCTCATAAGAAGAAGAAAGCTCGAAGAGAGAGAAATCTACCTCAGGATAAAGCTTCTCAGCTCTCTCTCTAGCTTCCTCGAAACCATCGAGGTAGTGTACCTTGACTGCCTTCTACACCTTTTTTTTTTATCTCTCTGCCGCCTTCTCTATGGTCTCCAAGGCAACTTCCCTCTCAATCTTCACATTCTCTAGCTCTCTTACTGCCTCGTTTCTCGCATTCTCCTCTTGAGCCAGCCAGATCTCCAAGCTTCCTTTTTTTGGAAGGCTCTGCTCAAGGGAACTCCAAATCCTCTTAGCCAAGCCCTAACTCTGAGCTAGCATCCTCTAACACTCGATCAGCTGCCTATCAAGATTGTGGCAGCACTGAAAGACCACTCCAGTGGCAATACTCAACTGAAAGAGAAAAAAGCCTAAGTTGGATATCCTCGGAGTCAATTCAAATGGAATAGCTATGGAGAAGATAACCATATTTGAAAGGAAAAGACCTCAGCGATAGAGACGAGACTCTCTATTAGCTTTGTGCCCAGCTCTGTAGGGATGTGAAGAGGAGCACCTAAGATAAGGTTCTCTTGAGCCACCCTAGCATTAGAGAATACCGAGTCAATGAGTTTTATTCCCCAGTTAGAAACCAGCATAGCTTGGAGTCATTTTGAGAAGGAACTGATAAAAGAAAGGTAGCAGTCTCTGTGATCCTTAGAGTAGAAGAAGGAGGAGGTGGAGAAAGGTTCGAACTGATCAACATGATAGGATTTGACAAAGTCTTTTGAGCCTTGAAAGAAAACTTCTTCATGGTTAGCTGACTTGTGCTAGTTTCATCCCTGACCAAACGTTTTCTTTCCCTCTTGGCCCTCTTGGAGTCCCTCTTAGACTCCTTGGTGCGTCCATTTCTGTAAAAAAAAAAAAAAAAAAAACATAAGTATAAGAAGAAGAAACAAAAATGAAATAAAAAGACAAGTGCTGACCAAGGGTATATCGCTAGCAAGGCTCCCCCCAAGACCTTGAGGACAAACTCTGAGCTCAGGTAATTCCTCGTTATTATAAAGAACACTTACATCTATAAGAGCGCCCACCATACTCTCCACCGTGTCCTATTCTCATTTCAGAAGATTCGAGTTCTTGCACCTTCCCACATAGTCCATGCTCTAGGTTATCGAAACTTCGAAGCTCCTATCACTTCGAATGTAAAAGAAGGTTTTTTCCACTTCTTGATTAAGTTCAGTTTCTTCTTCAGCAGCCCTTTCTTTACCCTAGAACTTATCACCACCCAACCCCACTGTTTGTACTTACTAATTTGGAAGAGAGCCTTTAAAACAATATTCATCAAGCCCTTCACCTTCATATAAACATAAATAAATGCCATCACCAGGGGTACGGATTTGGGAAATAGTTGACACAAAAGTATATCAAAATGGCTCAGGATATGATAGAAAAAGGGACAGAGAAGGAACCTCAGTCTAGCCTTAAAATGTTAGGCGTACACACACACCTCATAAGGGGTTCACTTCCTAAGATCATCAGATGCCCTTTCTCATACCCTAGCATTTCTAAGTTCAAACTCTTCGGGTATCCTATATCCAAGCCTAAAGGCTTGAAGATTCTCTTCCTGCAAAACATTGGGACTCGAGTGTGCTTCGAAAGCACAATTTACCATCTTACCCATACTCATATCCTTTCTTAGCTCAAAAAAGACATGATTAACCTCTGAAGAAGAAGAGTCATCCTCCCCTTCATAAGGAACTATAACCAGGGACTCTTCCCCCAAGACACCCTCTACCTCATTCTCTAGATCCTCACTACTCCTATTCTTATAACAGCTTCTACTGTCACTATTATCACTACCGCTACCACTATCCCTATCATGATAATCATTAAAAGAAGACGTGATGAAAAAGAGGAAAAACTCACCAATTTCAAAAAAATTTGAAGAAAAAATTACTCCGAACTTCTGAATGATTAAGCTTACAAGATCTCCCTCCAAATTTTGAGCTTCTCTTAAATTTTAAAACTCTAAGCTTCTCTCAAACTTAAACGACTTTGAATGCTCTCAAATTTCACTTATGATTGCAAATAAAAGAAGTGAAGTACCAAGAGAGGTTCTCACGTCTCTTATAGAAAACTTAACACAATAAACGAGAAAAATTAAAGCCTACACAGTTGTAAATGTCATCCTTTTTACGTAATTGAGAGCATGCGCCACCATTTCGCTAAACGAGGCAACAATTTAACAACCCTTAATGAATTCTTCTCTAGAAGGTTCTAATCTATGCATCCAAATCATAATCCTACTAAGTCAAGAATTAAGGCCCAATCAAAAGATCAAGAGGACAAAAATTCACCTAAATAGACAAGTCCATTATCCTCGAAATCAAGCTCCAAAATTTTGAGTGCATTGACTGAGTGTCATCTTTTCGAACCCAACCTCTAATAGTCTGAGTGTATTAAATGTCATCTCCTCAGACCCAAGCTCCAAAAGTCTAAGCTCATTGACTGAGTGTTATCTCCTCGAACCCAAGCTCTAAGAGTCCGAGTGTATTGACTGAGCGTCATCTCCTCGAACCCAAGCTCTGAGAGTTTGAGTGCATTGACTGAGTGTCATCTCTTCAGAACCAAGCTCCAAAAGTTAGAGAGCATTGGCTAAGTGTCATCTCCTCATACCCAAGCCCCAAAAGTCTAAGCACATTAACTAAGTGTCATCTCCTTAGACCCAAGCTCCAAAAGTTCAAGCGCATTGACTATGGGACCCAAACTTTAAAAGTCTGTGCACATTGATTGAGTGCCATCTCCTCAGATCCAAGCTCCAAGAGTAAGAGTGAATTGACTGAGTGTAATTTACTCGTACCTAAGCTCCAATAGCCCAAGTGTATTAACTGAGTGCCATCTCCTCGGACTTAAGATCCAAAAGTCTGAGCATATAGACTAAGTATCGTCTCCTTGGACCCAAGCTCCAATAGTCCGAGTGCATTGACTAAGTGTCATCTCTTTGGATCCAAGCTTAAAAAATCCGAGTATATTGATTGAGTATCATCTCCTTGGACCCAAATCTACAAGTCTAAACATTTCATATAGAACTTTATATGCTTGGACCCACATCTCCAAGGCTAGGCATTTTGAAATTTTCTTGAAACAACCTCCAAAAAAGACATAAAACCGACCCAAAATCACGACATAAGCTCCATTAGTCTTACTTCCTCAATCAAATAAATGCACTTAAGGAAGTGGGGGGCATCTGATATAGAAGAAATTTACCATCCAACAACCTCAATAAACGTGGACAGAAAGGCTCTTCAAAGATCATGCAACCAGAAGATGACATTTGGAAAAGGGTATAGAAGTAATTCCACCACGAGGTCATCATGGCCAGCTTTTCTCCCACACACCAAGGCACAACAACCCACATGTGATATTCTAGGGATCTCATCATTCCCTTTACAAAGAAAATGATTTCAAATAACCAATTGATTCCTTCATAGACTATATATAGGGCTCTCAAGGTACGTATAAAGATGAACTCTCATTTTTTCATTCCTTACATATCAGCACTATCTCTTTCTCTCCCAAAAATCCAAAAATTAATTAAAGCATTCGAGAGTCTCCGGAGGCACCACCCTCTTTTCTTTTGGTGACTTTCTAGGTCACCGCTGCTTGTTTATTGTGTGAAGATCCAACAAAAAATTGTTGGCATCAACACTAACATATATGTTATCATCTAAAGAAAACAAAATATATATTTGTTATCTTATCATGGTTGAGGTATGTTGGAACTAATTATTGTTTTGTTTCTACTTTTATTTTTATCTCTATTTTTTAAAGAAAAAAATTAAAAATCAATATTACCATGATGAAATACTAGGCAACTACATCGAGGTTTTTTTGAAAAAATTTGTGTTGACTTGTTTAGGTGGTCCAACTGAATATATCATCGGTGCCAAAAATACCAATTTTTTTTCAAATTCAAAAGAAAAACTATTAATGGGTGATGTTATTGGAAATCCAAAAATAACTTACAGCACCCATTCCTTTTTTTTAACTTCATATGACAATAATGCCCCATCTCAAATAACTTCGTCTTAGTATTTCACTCTCCTATATCAATCTTCCTTTTCCTTACTTTCTCCTTCACTATTCCTAATTCTTTCTTTCCTTTATCTCTTACAAAGCGAAAATTGTTGTTATTATACTTTGTTCATTTGTTAAATAGTTCTTCAAAATAAAATCTTATGTTTGTGACCCTTCAAACTTTCCAAAATATCCTAACAAGAAGGAAATGAGTGTTAAATTAGGGGATAAAATCAGTTAGAAGATGGACGACTTCAAAAGCCCATTTTTATTATTTAATTACCTAGTAAAAATTTAAACATGACATGGGTAATAAAAGCACAAAACTGCATCTAGATAGAAAGTTTGTTACCAAAACCACTAAAAAATGATACAGCTACAAAACAAGATACAAAATCGTAAGACACATGGACAGTAGCTAAAGACACAGAATCTGGAGTATAAGGGGTTGACAACAAAAGAACAAGGCTAATAAGAATGAGAAAAAGGCCTAGTTGGCTAAAGGATTTCATGTGCTACTAATTAAGCAAGTGCAATCTTAAGAATACTAGACCAGAGCTCAAGATAACACTCTTAGAAACACTGTTAGCATTATGTTACCAAAGTAGTTAGTTAGTTAGCTTATTGTTAAAATTTAGATAGGCTTGTAACTACTTTCTAAGTTCAGGATATATAACCTGTCCTCTTGTACACATATTAGATAGAAAAGTATAATAAAGTTCTCTCAGATTATTTCAATCTCCTTCTTCTATAAGAGTTTGTTCTTGGCCTATCAATAACATTTCTAATATGGCTTCACAACCAGTATCAATTTGGTGCTTTCACTGTTACCTTCACCATTTCCTTCTACCTCACTATCAATTCATGCTTTCATTCTTTTCAATCCTCCATTATTTTTACCTAAATCTAATCATGGCTACTTCAACAAGATCTAAAGTCAGCCTAGACAATATAGCTACTTTGATCCAGGATATTCAAAGGGAACTAAGAGAAGAGTTTACTGCTCTGATCCAGGAGACTAAAAGAGAAATTAAAGAAAATTTAATAAAACGCCAAGCTTCTTTACCTAGTGTAGCTTCTATAGATGGTAATTATCTACTTATCGAAGGTATGGACTCTCGTTAATCTTCACCCTTCAAGACTATTAAACTTGAGTTTCCAATATTTTCTGAAGCTGATCTTACTAATTGGTTGTTTAGAGTAGATCGATATTTCCTATTTAAAAAAATTCTAGGGACACAAAGGTTAATTCTTGTTTCTTTTCATTTGGAGGGGGTAGCCTCTTCATAGTTTCAATGGATGTATACTACTAAGTAACTAGAATCCTGGTTTGATTTTGCTCTTGATTTAAACAAAAAAATTGGACCAACTGAATATGAAGATCCTCAAGGCACACTATCCAAACTAACTCAAGTTGGTTCTGTTCTTGAATATCAAACTCAATTTGAGACTTTATCCAACAAGGTGACAGGATTAAGTGAGGGCATTCTAGAGGAATTGTTTCATTTCTGGTCCTAAACCAGTGATTAGAAGAGAGGTGATTACATATAAACCAACTTTAATTTATGATGCCATTGGCTTTGCTAGATTGCAAGAAGAAAGATTCTGAAATTAAAATATTTTCATCTAGGTATGGGGCTCTACAAAACATGGGGTGAAAGAAATTTTTCAAATTGAGCTGACCCCTCATTTGTAAATATTCATTGAAAACTGATAAGTGCTTAAATATTCGTATTTAAGCCTCTTAATTTACATTTGTTAAGTTCCTAATTGTGTTATTTCATGCTATTTTATTTCTTTTCTGTGTTTTCGGTGTTTTCCTAGGTTATTAAAGGAAATTGAGCAATAATCTGGATTAGAGAACAAATCTGACAAATCTGGAAGAATTAAAAGCTGCTCAGTGCGATCGAGCACAGATGTTTGCAATTGAGTACAACAGCACTCAAGCGCCCAAGCTAAGGATCGAGCGCACTAGCACTCATACACGCAAGAAGAAGGCTCAAGCGCACCAGTATGTGATCGACTGCACACGTGCAGTAAAACGACATAACTTATTTTGGAAAGTAGGGATAGAGTTTTGTTTTACGAGTTAGGGTTTCCAAATGTCCCAAAAACTTATAAATAGGCCTGTAAACACAAAAAAAAAAGGGAGCTTCGGAGAGAGATTTTGGAGACGAATTGACGACTCGTCTAGGAACTACTTTCGGGTTTCTTCTTTTCTTCATTTTGTTTTATGAAGATGTTTAACATCAAACTCATGTGTAAATAATTTACTAGTAAGGCTCGATTGAAGTCCTGATTATGTTTTTCTATATATGAATATTGTTGCCTTCGCAATAGCTGTGTTATAATGCTTAACTTGATTAATACCTATTTTATTGAATTCCTCCTATATGTTTGCCTGATCAATATATGCATGTGGTATGGACTAGTTAGTTATATCAATTTGGATGACCGAGTCCTGGGTTTAACAATAGTAACAAAAGAAATCCATGTCAGATTCTTGGGTTAATCAACATGGGAAACCGGAGGTATATAACATGCTTTAGGTCTCGTGTATTTGTCGATTTCCACAGATATTAGGCTTTCTTAAAGAACAACTTAGTATACACCATGCTAAATCATTTAAGAAAGAAAAGAGTTAGAGTATACACCATGCCTAACTCGTTGCTTAGGGAAATCAATAGCTTAAGGAGTATACACCATGCCCTTAGGTTGACAACATTAGGTATTCATAATGTGACTAAAGCATTGGCACACTATTTTCTTCGGAAAATATGATTAATGGTGGATATCAAAGCCCTACGCTTTTATCATTATCAATTCAAACTCAATTATTATTTCTATCGTGTTATATTGCGAAAGTAATTCTAAAGCAAAATTTATCAATCTCTATGGAGATGATCTCACATTTGCACAATCTACTACTATGTTGACCTTGTGCACTTGCAAGTAAAACCATTCAATTATTTGGTTATTAATTTAGGTAGATTTTCGCACAACAAGTTTTTGGCACCGTTTCCCAGGATTGCACTAAATTTCTGTTTAGAATTATTTTTCGTTCAGTTTTATTTTTCTGTTCAGTTTTATTTTGTTTCACCAAATATCTAATTTATTTCTTCATTTTTGTTGTTTTCTGTCTTTCTGTTTCAGGTTTGCAGCAGAGTAATTTCTGGCATTGCGATCGAGTGCAGTGCTTGGTCTGATCGAGCGCAAAAGGTCCTGAAACTACCCAAGCAGCAGTATTGAAGCTGCTGCACTTAAGAGTTTCAGCTGATTCATGCAAGGGCTTCGATCCAGGAATCCAACCATCTTTCCACTCGATACAGAGATAGAGTGGACCATTCGAAAGAGGCCTAACATTGAGGAAGAAGAAGAATTCGAGGGAGAAGCACCAATGGCAAAATAGCTTAACAACCAACCGCCACCAGAACGAAGACCCATGAAGCAATTGTTCATCCCACGAAACCTTAATCAGCCCTCCTACATTGCTTATCAACCTGAGGCAGAAGGCAATTATTACATATCCCCGCAGATACTCAATGCTTTGGCTCATTTCAGGGGTACACCTACTGAGGACCCACACTTGCATCTTCGGGGATTCTTTGATCTCTGCAAGTTCCAGCACATCCAAGGCCTAGGTCAAGAGGGAATCAGGTTAATTCTTTTCCCATTTTCATTAAAAGATAATGCTAAGTTGTGGTATAATTCATTGCCTACAATGTCTATCCATACTTGGGAAGAGCTATCTAGTAGGTTCCTAAAGAATTTTTTCCTAGTACAAAAGACAAGACAGATGAGGAAGGAGATTCAATCTTTCGAATAGAAGGATGAAGATCTTTTCTTTGAAGCATGAGGACACTTTAATGAGCTGCTACTAAAATTCCCACATCGCAATCTACCTCAAGATGAAGTGGTACAAGCTTTCTATAAAGGTTTGAGTGATATAAATAAAGGTATTATGGATTCAGGTTGTGGAGGTGTGCTGATGGAAAAGAGTAGTGAAGAAGCCATGGAGCTGTTTGAGACATTAAGTGAACACACCTAACAATTTTCATCCAGAGGTAGACAAGGAGTTAAGAGCAAATGTATGTATGAGGTGACTTTAGTGGATCTTCAAATCAGATAAATGCTGTGGAAATAAAGCTAGATATGCTTGTAAAAGCCATGACTGCTCAGAACATCTCACCTAGTCCATAAGCTACACAACTCTATGTATGTGCTATATGTTCTCATTTTGATCGCACTACTAAAACTTGCCCTTTGTATTCATCTGCAGATCCAGAACAAGCAAACTATATGGGACCAAACAACTATCCACCCAAGAATAATCCATATGCAAATACCTACAATCCTGGATGGCGAAACCACCCCAACTTCCCATGGAATAACAATTAGAATGCCCTGAACCTTCAAGGGCAACAAAGGAACTCCTAATTAGCAGCCCAATCAGTTCCCGAATCAAAGAAAAGTGACCTAGAGAGTCTTGTGAAGCAATTGGCAAATCAACAACAACAGTTGATGACTTCATAAGATCAATTCAAGGCAAATGAAAGACAATTTCAGACTTAGCAAAGACAAACCACTGCAAAGCATGAACAAGCCATTCAAAGATTAGAGGTACAAGTGGGGCAATTGGCTAAGGAGCTGAGTTGAAAAAAGCAAGGTGAACTCCCAGCCCAAACACTACCTAATCTAGGAGGACTCCAGCAACTAAAGGCAGTTACAACTCTCAGAAATGGTAAGATCATAGGAACTGATGAACCTGCACAAGTATTTCCAGAGAAACCATCTGTATCAAAGGTAAGTGAAATGGAGAAGGTGAATGCACCAACATTCCCTCAAAGGTTAGTAAAGCCAAAGAAAGAAAATAAACTGCTTGATATTTTTGAAACTTTGCGGAAAGTAGAGATAAACATTCCTTTATTAGATGTAATTCAACAAATTCCTGTTTATACTAAATTTGTGAAAGATTGTTGCACTCATAAGAGGAAGTTTCAGGAGCATAAAACAGTGGCTTTAACTGAAGAGGTAAGTGAGGTGTTGTTAAGAAAACTACTACCAAAGCTAAAAAACCTAAATAGTTTTACCATTCCTTGCAGGATAGGTGACCGGCTTTTTGAGCGTGCACTACTGGAATTAGGAGCGGGTGTCAATTTGCTGCCATACACTGTATTTGAAACACTAGGTTTGGGGGAGCTTCAACCGACTTCCATCACCTTGCAATTGGCATACAGAAGCATCAAAAGACCAAGAGTTATTCTTGAGGATGTCTTGGTAAAGGTAGGTGAGTTTATTTTACATGATGATTTTATTGTACTAGGTATGGAAGAATACCCTATGCCATTTCCTTTACCCATCATCTTAGGACGACCCTTTATGAGAACTGCTGATACAAAAGTTTGTGTGAAAAAAGGTATCGTAAGTATGAAAGTAAATGGTGAGAAGATAGAATTCAAAATATTTGATGCATTAAAACTACCCCAAGATGATATGGAATGTTTTAATGTATGTATGATGCAAAGTGTTATTGAGCAAGCTTTTCAGGTCTATCACATTGATCCGTTGGAGACCACCCTTACCCATAGTTTCACAAGATCAGATATTGACCCAGAATCTGAAGATGTTACTGATGACATCATTAAAACTGTGCACCTCCTTGAGGCCTCTCCAAAACATCCAAGTAAGTATACCCCTCCATTTGAACCTCTTGTGCCTACTAATACTACTCTTCTCCCTTCCATTGTCCAAGAACCAAACTTGGAATTGAAGCAGTTGCCAAAGCATTTAACTTATGCTTATCTGGGAGAGAATAAGACATTACTTATGATTGTTGCTGCCAATTTAAGTGTTAAGGAAAAAGAGAAACTGTTGAGAGTTATTAGAGAACACAGAACTGCTATCGGATGGACCATTGCTAACATCAAAGGGATAAGTCCAGCCAATTGCATGCATCATATCTACCTTTAAGATGAAGCAAAACCCACTCGAGATGCTTAAAGAAGACTCAACCAACACATGAAGGAGGTAATCAAGGTAGAGGTATTGAAACTATTGGATGTTGGCATTATCTACCCCATCTTCGACAGTAAATGGGTAAGTCTAGTCTAAGTTGGTCCGAAGAAGAGTGGGATCACAATGGTGAAAAATGAAGATGAAGAGCTAATACCTACAAGAATAACCACTGATTGGATGGTCTGCATTGATTATGGAAGGCTAAACAAGGTGACCAGAAAAGATCATTTTTCCTTGCCCTTCATTGATCAGATATTAAAGAGATTAGCTGGCTATAGTTACTATTGCTTTTTGGATGGGTATAATGGTTACAACCAAATTGTAATAGCACCAGAGGACCAAGAAAAGACCACCTTCATATGCCCTTTTGGCACATTTGCTTACAGAAGGATGCCATTCGGACTATGCAATGCACCGGCTACCTTTCAAAGATGTATGATGAGCATTTTTTCCGACATGGTGGAAAAATTCATTGAGGTATTTATCGATGACTTTAGTGTTTTTGGTTCTAATTTTGATGAATGCCTCAATCATCTAAAGAGTGTCCTCAAGATATATGAAGAATGCAACTTAGTGTTAAATTGGGAAAAATGCCACTTTATGGTTCAACAAGGCATTGTGTTGGGTCATTCCATTTCCAACAAGGGTATTGAGGTGGAGAAGGCCAAGATCGATATTATTTCAAAACTGCCTCCTCCTCTAACAGTCGAGGGTATCAGAAGTTTCCTTTGACATATTAGATTCTACAGACAATTTATCAAGGACTATTCTAAGACCTCTAAACCCCTCTGGGCACTGTTAGCCAAAGATACCAAGTTTGAATGGACTAATGACTATATGGAAGCTTTCAACACATTGAAGAACTTGCTCACCTCCACACCAATAATGATAGCACCTGATTGGAGTCTTCCATTTGAGCTGATGTGTGATGCCAGTGACTTCTCCTTGGGAGTTGTTTTGGGCCAAAAAGTCAATAAGATACCTCATGCTATCTATTATGCTTCTAGAAATTTGAATGATGCTCAGTTAAATTATTCTACTATTGAGAAATAATTGTTAGTTGTCATTTTTGCTTTAAAGAAGTTTAGATCATACTTAATTGGCTCTAAGGTTATTATATATACTGATCATGTTGCTTTATGATATTGTTTGCTAAGAAAAATGCAAAGCCTAGATTGATCAGATGGGTACTCCTATTGCAAGAGTTTGACTTGGAGATTAGAAACAAGAAGGGCAGTGAGAATGTAGTTGCAGATCACCTATCTAGGCTACCTCATAAGGACGACAAAAATGAGCTACCTTTGAATGAGAATTTCCCTGATGAACAATTGTTTGCATTAGAGGTAACATTTCCATGGTATGCCAATATTGTGAATTATATAACTGCTATGGCTAGTCAAGAAAGGAAGCGGTTGATATCTATATCTCGACATTACCATTGGGATGACCTCTACTTATTCAAATTCTGCCCTGATCAAATCATCAGAAGATGTGTCTCAGAGGAAGAGCATTTGAGCTTATTGCAACATTGCCATCAGGTTTGTGGGAAATCACCTTGATATACCTAGGAGGTGATCTTCCAAACACCTAAGTCTAGAATGACTGATAATAATCAAAAACAAAAATAGAAATCAAAGAAATGAAAGAACACAGCAATTGTTATCGAGGTTCGGCAATAGCCTACGCCCCCGTTAGTTCCTCCGAACTCTCTAAACTAAACCAATGAGTTCTTACAAGTTACTGCAACTCCTCTCCAAGAAACCCAGGTTCTTGAAGAACCAAAGAAGAGAAGAAAGAAAGTGATAAGAACTATTACAAAGCCTTCTGCCCACAATCTATACTACTCTCTCTTTACAACCAGCCTCTCTTTTGAGATCTATTCTAGTGCCTCACCTGTGTTTTGTGTCTTTGCACTTTCACACTTGCACTTGAATTCTCTTGTATGATGATCATTCCTGTTTACAACTTGTGTTATTGTGTTGAGATTGAAGCTAGGTGACCCTTTATATAGTGCACCACTTCTTGACTAATCTTGAAGGTCAATATCCACCCTTAGATCTTGAGGACCTTTCAATCATAGCCCTTCATCAATCCTTAGTGATCTTATGCGTTTTGATCAATCATCCACGCACCTTTCAAAGAGGTTGAAAAGCTTGTCTCAGTGTGCTTGGCGTCGCAGCCAAGAATAGGGCTGGCCACGGCACAAAGCAAAGGCTGCACTTCTCCACTTTCTAGGTGCCGCGGCCTGGGGGAGGCTGAGCCACGGCGCACACCTCGTCTAGGCTTCCTCCATGCTAGGTGCCTTGGCCTGGGAAGGCTGGGCCGCAGCCTAACCTGATGTTGCACTTCTTTGTCTTGCTCAAGGTCTAATGAAGAACCTTGTCAAACCATGTTTAAACCTTAGACAAACACCAACAATCTCTACCTTTGTCTAAGAGATTAAACCCGAACCTATTGTGCAGAGAACTCAGGATCCAAATTCATCTTCAGTCATCATATCAACAGACTTCAATCTTAAGTAGTCCAAGGCAATGATTGACTTACTTAGATGTAGAACCTTGGTGCCTAAATCTGTAGGATTTTTCTCTGTGGCTACCTTGTCCACATGAATGCATCATTCCGTAACATTTTCCCGAATGAAATGATACCAAACATCCATGTGCTTTGTCCTCTCATGGAACACGAAATTCTTACACAAGTGCAACGCACTTTGGCTATCAGAATACACCACCACCTGCTCTTTCGGGACCTTCAACTCTTCCAACAACCCTTTGCACCACATAGCCTCCTTAATGGCTTTCGTTGCCACTATGTACTTAGCCTCGGTTGTTGAGAGTGCTACCACAGGCTGCAACTGAGCCTTCCAACTTACAAAGCATCCGTTTAAGTTGAAGAAGTAGGAGGTAATCAATCTTCTTTTATCCCGATCTACTCTATAGTCCCAATTCACATAACCCTCAAGACAGATGGACTTACCCCTCTTCTCATACACCAGCCCCACATTTGGGCTTCCTTTCAAGTACCTCAGCAATCACTTCATCTCAAGCCAATGCTTATTTCTGGGATTACTCATAAACCTGCTGAGAACACTTATTGCATGAGCAATATCAAGTCTAGTGCTTACCATGGTGAACATAATTGAACCAACTGTACTAGAGTAAGGGACCTTTTCAATTTCCTTCTTCTCCGCCTCTGATCTCAGACATTGATCGCTGGAGAACTTGAAATGAACAGCAAGGGGAACCTTCACTGGTTTGCTATCTTCTATAGAGAACTTAGATGTCTTCTTCTCTATGTAGGAAGTATGAGAAATATTCAATTTGTTTCTCTCCCTTTCCTGGATTATGCTCATCCCAAGGATCTTCTGTGCATGGCCAAGATCTTTCATCTCAAACTCCTCACTGAGTTAAGACTTCAATTCTTCTATCCTCTCCATGCTGCTCCCAACCAGCAGCATATCATCAACATAGATGAGGATGATCACCACTTCCTCCACCTTGTGCCCCTTATAGTACAAGCACGAATCATAGTAGCTCATGAAACCCAAGCTAGTTATAAAGGAATCAAACCTCTTATTCCATTGCCGAGGTGATTGCTTCAGGCCATAGAGAGATTTCTTCAATTGGCACACTAACTCTCCCTTCCTTCCTTCCTCATAGCCTTCAGGTTGCCTAATGTAGATGGTCTCATCAAGCTCTCCATGCAAGAACACTATCTTCACATCCATTTGCTCGATCTCCCAATCAAATTGGACCACCATAGCCAATACTATCCGTATCGTCTTGTACTTCACAATCGGTGAGAATATTTCGGTGAAATCTATACCTTCTCTTTGTGTGAACCCCTTCGCCACCAGCCTAGCTTTATTCTAGACTTTATCCCCTGGAGGATTCCCTTCTTTGATCTTGTAGATCCATCTACAATCCAAAACTCTCTGTTTTTCTGGTTTGGGCACCAATTCCCAAGAGTTATTCTTCCTCAAAGGATCCATTTCTTCCTCTATAGCTAGCTGCCACTTTGATGATTCCTTACATTCCATGGCTTCCATGTAAGTTTTTGGTTCAACCATCCCTCCTTCTATCCAAGGAGCTGCTACATTAGTATCTAAAAACCCATATCTCAATGGTGGTCTAACCACCCTCCTTCCCTGGTCCCTTATGAGCTAGTAGTCATTCTGACTTGCTGCATCAACCCCTTCTAGTTCAGCTTCCTCTTGAGTGCCCTGAGCTTAGCCTTAATTAATGGACTCTACCTGGTCTGAACCCTCTTGTCTTCCTTGCTATACCTGAACTGAATTCTCCTTGATGCAATGCTCCACAAATTCCGGACTGGTTTGCTAACTAGCCCCTACAGGGTTAGTTTTCTCCAAATAGGGAAATAATAATTCATTAAAAATAACATACCTACTTATTATGAGTTTCATTCCTTTTGGTTCTAAGGACCACAACCTATACCCCTTAACCCCATCACCATACCCTAGAAATACACATTTTTTGGACCTCGGGTTAAGTTTATCATCCTTTTGATGTGCAAATGCAGTACACCTAAAAGTCTGAAGGTTGCTTAACTTAGGGGGTTTTCCACTCCACATCTCCATGGGAGTCTTGAGCTTTAAAGCTCTAGAGGGTTATCTATTTACCAAGTATACAGCAGTAGACACAGCTTCCCCCCAAAAATATTTTGGTAATCTGGATCCTATTAACATGCAACTAACCTTTTCCATAAAGGTTCTATTCATCCTCTCAGCAACTTCATTTTGCTGAGGTGTTTTTACAACCATTCTGTGTCTTAGAATGCCATTTAATTCACAGAATTTATCAAAATCCTTATTACAAAATTCTAAGCCATTATCGGTTCGTAAAGCCTTAACTACCCTACCCGTTTGAGTCTCCAGCAACTTTTTCCACACCACAAATTTATTCAAAGCATTTGATTTATTTTTAAGCAAATAAACCTAAATATTTCTTGAATAATCATTAATGAAAGACAGAAAGTAAAAGTTACCTCCCTGTGTTGGTGTTCTTGCTGGTCCCCAAAGGTCCGAATGAATGTAGTCAAGAATGCCCTTAGACTTGTGCACTCCGGTGTTGAAGCTGACCTAATGTTGCTTCCCAAGAATGCAACACTTGTAGAAATCTAATTTCTCTACTTTGTCACCACTAAGTAGACCATCCTTGCTGAGAACTTGCAGGCCTTTTTCACTCATATGTCCCAAGCGAGTGTACCAAAGGGCTGCCTTATCCATCTCAGCCATCAAGCTTGCTGCTTGATCCTTGATTTCTGTTTCTCCGATCATCTCATAGAGTCCATCTTTTATTGCTGCCTTGATCACTATCAAAAAGATCCCTTGGTTACCTTGATCTTTCCTCCCTCTGCTTTATATGTATACCCCATGGAATCCAACTGCCCTAATGAGATCAAATTCCTCTTCAAATTCGGAAGATACCTCACATCCGCAGCAGCCTTGTGACTCCATCAAACATTCTCAACTGGATGTCTCATATCCCCCTCACTTGGCAAGAAGTGTCATTCCCCAAGAAAATCTTTCCATCATTGGTTTCCTAGAAATTCTTGAACCAATTTCGGTGAGGGCACATGTGATAAGTGCACCCAGAATCTAAAATCCATTTCTCGCTGCCTTGCCTCCTGCTCACATTTGAGCACACAACAAGAACATCATCTTACTATTCTCCTTTGGCAACCAAAGCCTCTCCATTGTTGGTATGGCTTTTTCCTCTCTTATCCCACATCTTCTTCTTGCAATCTTTCTTAAAATGGCCCTCCTTGTTACAGTAGAAGCATCTCTTTCCTCTAAATCTCGGTTTGGAATGAGATCTCCCATGGCTCTGCACTCTACATCTTGATTTCTCCCTATAGTTGCCATGAATGCTACTGCTATTCTGAGTTGCTTGCCTTCCTCTAATGAATAACCCTTCTCCACTTGATGCTTCCCTCATCTTGGATTTGAAATCATGAGCCCTTATGGCATTGATCACAATCTCCTTGGTTAAAGTATCTCTTCCATATTCAATTGCATTAATCAAATTATCAAAACAATCAGGAATGGAATTCAACAAAATAACAGCCAATTGTTCATCCGGGAATGTTATGCTACAGCTATTCAACTCTTGAACTAGCTTATTAAACACATCAAGATTATCTTACAACTCTTTATTAGGATCCATTTTAAAAGAAAAGATTTTTTTAAGAAGATAAATCTTATTAGGGAGAGTTTTGGTAAGAAACAACTCATCTAGTTTCTTCCATATGACAGCAGGATCTTCTAAGTCTCTGCGCTCCCTTATGACACTATCCGACATGTGCAAGAAAATGGTGTTGTATGCCATCTTCTTCATCTCAATCCGCTGGGCTTCCGTGATACTTATTAGAAAAGCATCATGTTCTCCAATTGCCAAGTCCATTTTCTGTTGCATAAGAACAACCTTGATCTTCCGCTTCCAAAGGGAAAAGTCTCCATTTCCATCAAACTTCTTAACACAGAAATTTGAAGCCATCTTGTGAAAAAAATCCTAGATTTATACAGCACCCATAATTTCTTTCCCAAACTTCTAAATCTCAAGGACTCGATCAAAGATAGATCTCAATATCGTTTTTTAATTACCCTCAAGAACACGATTAGATCTTGATCCCAGCACCGTTCTTGAATCACCCAAGAAGTTGGCCTTTGATTCTTGGAGTCTTGCTCTGATACCTTCTGTTCCAGCTTCGATACTCACTCTCCAAAGCTCCTCTAGCTCTGATACCACTATTGGAATATCACCTTGATATCCCCAGGAGGTGATCTTCCAAACACCCAAGTCTAGAATCACTTGTAATGATCAGAAACAGAAATAGAAATCGAAGAAAAGAAAGAACACAACAATTGTTATCAAGGTTCGACAATAGCCTATGTCCCCGTGAGTTCCTTCGAACTCTCTGCACTAAACCAACGAGTTTTTACAAGTTACAGCAACTCCTCTCCAAGAAACCAAAGTTCTTGAAGAACCAAAGAAGAGAAGAAAAAAAGTGATAAGAACTATTACAAAGCCCTCTACCCACAATCTATACTACTCTCTCTTTACAACCAGTCTCTCTTTTGAGATCTATTCTAGTTCCTCTCCTGTGTTTTGTGTCTTTGCACTCTCACACTTGCACTTGAATTCTTTTGTATTATGATCACTTGTGTTTACAACTTGTGTTATTGTGTTGAGATTGAAGCTAGGTGACCCTTTATATAGTGCACCACTTCTTGACTAATCTTGAAGGTCATTATCCACCCTCAGATCTTGAGGACCTTTCAATCATAGCCCTTCATCAATCCTTAGGGATCTTTTGTGTTTTGATCACACATCCATGCACCTTTCAAAGAGGCTGAAAAGCTTGTCTCAGTGTGCTTGGTGCCGCGGCCCAGAACAGGGCTGACCGCGGAGTAAGGCAGTGCTGCACTTCTCCACTTTCTGGGTGCTGCGGCCTGGGGGAGGCTGAGCCGCGGTGCACACCTCCTCTAGGCTTCCTCCATGCTGGGTGCCATGGCCTGGGAAGACTAGGCCACGGCTTGACCTAATGCTACACTTCTTTGTCTTGTTGTGCAATGAGGCGCCAAGGTTTAATGAAGAACCTTGTCAAACCATGTTTAAACTGTAGACAAACACCAACAAGTTTGCTTGTGGAGGACACTTTGGGGCTAAGAGAACAACTCTTAAGGTATTACAATCAGGTTTTTATTGGCCTAATTTGTTTAAAGATGCCTTTTCATTTTGCAGCTCATGTGATAGATGCCAGAGGACAGGTAACATCTCATCCCAAAATCAGATGCCATTACAAAATATTCATGTAGTCGAGCTTTTTGATGTATGGGGTATTTATTTCATGGGTCCATTTCCTAACTCATATGGTTATTTATATATTCTTGTGGGTGTGGATTACATGTCCAAATAGGTCGACATTGTCCCTTCAAAGACTAACGATCACAAAGTGGTTGTAAAGTTTTTACAGGATAACATCTTTACTCGGTTTGGGACTCCAAGAGCAATAATTAGTGATGGAGGAAGCCACTTCCATAATCAATCTTTTGCTGCCCTGATAAGGGAATATGGGATAACTTATAAAGTTGGCACTCCATATCATCCTCAAACCAGTGGCCAAGTGGAGATAAGTAACCAAGAGATAAAAGGCATTCTGGAGAGGACCGTGAATCCTAGTAGGAAGGATTGGTCTTTGTGCCTGAATGATGCCCTATGGGCATATAGGATAGCTTACAAGACACTAATTGGCATATCTCCATACCGATTACTTTTTGGGAAAACATGTCATCTACTAGTGGAGTTAGAGCATTGAGTGTATTGGGCCATCAAGCAGTTTAATTTTGACATGAACCAAGCAGGTGAAAAGAGAAAGCTGCACTTGAATGAGTTGGAAGAATTAAGGTATGATGCATATGAGAATGCCAAACTCTAAAAGGAAAGAACCAAAGCCTATCATGATAAACAGCTAGATAGGAAGGAGTTCTATGTGGGACAAAAGGTGTTGCTCTACAACTCCCGATTAAGATTGTTCCCAGGCAAACTAAAGTCTCGATAGTCTGGTCCTTATGTGGTCACCAAGGTCTTTCCTCATGGTGCCTTGGAGGTTCATGGTTCAAACAGCAATCAGACATTCACAATGAATGGACACAGAGTAAAGCCATATCTTAAAACCAAATTGCTACCAAGAGATGAAGATTTGGCACTCCAGTCTGTCTAGTATATAGAGGCACCAAGAGCATTTGAGCCACAAGTAGTGGACTTTAAGTGCTCCCTTCCACAAGAGTAGCACTGAAGCTACTGAAGAGAGAGCGTTTGAGCAGTCTAGGGCTTGATAAATGTATAGCTCGAGCACCTCTAGTGAGGTCAGTGGTACTGAGGCCACTGAGTACGGTACACTTATATTTATTTTTGTTTCTTGTTTGTCATTGTTTTTAAACTTTTCATTCTTTCTTTAAATAAATTAGTAGTTCAGTACATAGGATTCTGTCCTTGTGATCGAGCACACTTCACAATGTGCTCGAGCACAATCTCACCATGCATCCAATGGCATGCGAGTGCATCTATACACACACACACCTACACATGAGTGCGATCGAGCACACTTCACAATGCGATCGAGCGTACTCGAGATAGAGAGTCACGTGCCTATTTTAATTCATTTTGTTTTTTTTCCTCACTTTCACTCTCACTCTCTTGCACTCACCACCGTACTCGCACTCTCTGCACTCACCACACAGCTGCCACTACACAATCAGCCACCCCACACTACCGTCCCCCCCTCTCCGCCAACAGGTAACCTATTCCTTTCACCACCATACACGATCACTCCGCATATCTCTCATTTTCAGTTGTGTTTAAATTCATTGTTGTGTTGAGATTTCCATATATATAATTTGTTTGTTCGTATGTTCTATGGACTGTTTGTAACTACATTACAAGAGGTTGGAAAACCTTTGGATGGTTGTGCCTCCACTCAGTTTCCAAGTTGCCCACCTCCTGTTCGACACATATCTTGACTAAATATACCACATAGTGCGATCGAGCGCAATAAGTCTGTGATCAAGTGCACCATACTGAGATCGAGTGCACCACTACTGTATATCGTGTCTAGAATGCCTAAACACATTGCCACCACATCCCGCGCTTCGGGAAGCCGAGCATAGTCTTCCCAACCTACCTTTGAGCAATGGGAGATCTTGTTCGAAACCACATTTGACATAAACATCATGGTTTGAAAAGGTTGTTCAAGCTTGTCAGCTCTACTGCCTACACCAGATTAGTTGTTCAGTTCTATGAGAACCTCTCCTTCGACTGCAACAGGCCGGGTATCTTGTCCTCATCTATCTAGGGCAAGTACATTAACTTAACATCATTAGATATAGCTGTTGCCCTCAAATACAATGACGAATATCCACCTGAGGGCACCCAGTTGGACAAATAGCCAGAATCCTTCTCCATTTTCACCATCATTGAGGACATGTGTGCAGAACAGTATACAGATAGGCACAACAATGCTGGGAGTCAGTCCAAGTTGCCTCCATAACTCTGGCTTGTGGATTCTATTCTACAGTGTAATATGTGTCCATTGGGCCACAAGACTCAGAGGCGTGACCAGTTCCTCCAAGCACTGTATGCTTTCATAGAGGCCATTGGTACTCCATCCCTACTATCATTTGGAGCCGAATGCATAAGTTTTGGGACCACGTCATTGCACACCAGGTTACCACTACAACTGCCTGAGGGCTCCCATTCCCGTTCCTCCTCACTTACATTTTCAAGAAGAAGGGAATAAAGGGCACTTCCACAGATGGACCAGCCAGGGAGTACCCATTCTTTGACAAGAATCAGTGGGCCCAAAGCTAATCACACATGCCCAGAGGACTCCAGGGGCCTGCACCTGCTGCTGAGAGGGTAGAGGATGAACCTATGGAGGCCGAGGACCCAGCAGCTGGCTAGACTTGGGAGGAGGACCATGCTGACATGGGACCCACAGAGTACAAGCATATCCTTTAGGAGATGTCCTATTTTTGGTATGACCTAGCTAATATTTGACGAGAGGATCGGGAAGCTACATGCCTAGTTCATCAGCACATAGACGGGTTATAGGCACACTTTGAGAGGCAAGAAGCGATGCTCCAGGCCATTCTAGACTGGGTATCTCCCGCCTTGGGTGCCTCATCCTCAGCACCACATAGAGGCCAGTAGTGAGAGTGGTGCACCGTCTGGCTGAAGACGTAAAACTTAGCGCTCACGGGAGGCACTCAATAACATATCCTTTTGTTTTTATTGTTTTTCATGTTTCTTTTACTGTTTATTTTTAGTATTTTTTTTGTTTTCCAGTATTTCTTTTTTATGGACAATGTGTGTATCAGTTCAAGTTTGAGGGTGTGCTTTAAGCCATGTGATAGATGCTTAAATATTCATATTTAAGCCCCCTTATTTACAGTTGTTAGGTCCTTTATTACGTTAATTTGGTCTCTTTTACTCCATTTGTGTGTTTTACATGTTTTTATAGGGTCTTGGAGAAAAAGAAGCAGTTTTGGCACTTAAAGGAAGAAATCTGGAAGCCCTGGAGCATTCTCTGGACAAAGTACGATCGATCGCGCCATGCAATGCGATCGAGCGCACATGCGATCATGCACACACTTAAAGGATCGACCGCAAGGCACACTGCGATCTAGCGCAAGGCATACTGCGATCGAGCGCAAGGCACACTGCGATCGAGCGCACATATACGGGCGTGAACAGTAAACTGCAGAACCCTATTTTGGAAATAAGAGAATTTTCGTTTTAGGAAGGTTTAGGAACTCATGGGTCTCTTAGGACTTCTCAAAGACCTATAAATACACTTGTAACTCACACACATAAGACACACCTGAGATAGAAAACACTTCTCTCTTTTCTTTTACTTGGAGTTGAGGGCTTGGGAGAGAATTGACACCTCTTCTCTCGGGTTTATTCTTCTTCTTTATGTTTAGTTTATTTATAATGTTTACTTCAGTTAGTATGTGTAACTAACTCTCTTATATGGCTCGATGGAAGCCCTAGTTATGCATTCCCATATTTTTATTCATTGATAAAATCTTTGCCAATAGCTTATTATGTTACTTCACTTGATTAACACCTGTGCTTATTTAAATTCCTCATATGTATGTGTAAGGCCAACGTATGCATGTGGTATGGATGGGTTAGTTAGATCAATTTGGATGACCGAGTCGTGGGTTTAACATTAGTAACAAGGGATATCTTATCCGGATACGCGGGTTAATCAACATGGGAAACCGGGAGTAGATACCATGCCCTAGGTCTCATGTGGTTGTCGATTTCCACAGTACTTATGTTTTCTTAAGGAACAACTCGAGCAGATACCATGCTGAATCCCTTAAAGAAGAAAAGAGTTAGAGTAGATACCATGCCTAACTCGTTGCTTAGGAAAATCAATAGCTTAAGGAGTAGATACCATGCCCTTAGGTTGGCAACCAGTAGGTATACATAATAAAGCTAGTGCACAGATACCTTATACACATTGGGAATGTATGATTCGTGGTGGATATCAAAGCTCTATGCCTTTATTATCATCAAATCATTTTCCAACAGTTATTTATCTCTTTTTACTTTAGAGAAACTAATTCTAAAAGTAACTTTACCAATCTCTGTGGAGATGACATTGCTTTTACACACTAGACTACACTGATGACCTTGTGCACTTGCAAGTATAACTAGTACGATTATTCACCTATTTATTTAGGTATATAAACGCACAACAAGTTTTTGGCGCCGTTGTCGGGGATTGCGCTAAATTTTCTTTTAGAATTATTTTTGTCCTTATTTTTTTATTATTTTTTTTATTATTTTATTTTTGTTTAATCAAACCCTAATTGATTTCTTTTTTGTTTCAGGCACTTCAAAACCCTAATTCTACTTTCTGTGGTATTTGCGATCGATCGCAAGCTCCTGTGCGATCGAGCGCACTTAGGGCAGAGAGTTACCCGAGCAGCAGAGTTACACTGCTGCACTGAAGTCGGTTTTTCTGATTTATGCACGGACTTTGATCCTGACATCTAGAATTCTTTCTCCTCGATCCCGAGCTTGAAAGGACCATCCAACAAAGGCTTATGGGCAACTTAGAGGAGAACAAAGAAGAAGTCGAGAACGAAACAGCAATGGCGGAACAACTCGAAAACTAGCAACCACCTGCACGAGTACCGATGAAGCAATCCTTCATCCCTCGGAACATTGATCAACCATCATGCATCGCATATCAACCTGAGGCGGCGGGAAATTATTACATATCTCCGCAAATCTTGAATGCTTTGACTCATTATAGGGGCACTCCTAACGAAGATCCACACTTGCACCTCCGAGAATTTTTTGATCTTTGCAAGTTCCAGCACATACAAGGACTAGACCAAGAAGGAATAAGGTTGATTCTATTTCCTTTTTCCTTAAAAGATAATGCTAAACTTAGGTATAATTCTTTGCCTGCAGTGTCCATCCACACTTAGGAGGAGTTGGCAAGCAAGTTCCTGAAGAAGTTCTTCCCAGCCCAAAAGACGAGACAAATGAGGAAGGAGATCCAGTCCTTCCAACAAAAGGAGGGGGACCTCTTCTTCGAAGCATGGGGACACTTCAACGAATTGCTACTCAAATGCCCACATCACAACCTGTCTCAAAATGAACTGGTACAAGCATTCTATGAAGGTTTAAATGATACTAATAAATGTATTGTTGATTCAGGTTGTGGAGGAGTCCTGATGGAGAAAAGCAGCGAAGAGGCGATGGAACTGTTTGAAACCCTCAGCGAGCACACCCAGCAATTCTCCTCTCGAGGTAGACATGTAACCAAAGGTAAAGGTGTGTATGAGGTAAATCTGAATGGAGGATCTTTCCCTCAAATGGCAGCGATGGAAAGGAAACTAGACCTTTTGGTAAAAGTAATGGTTGCCCAAACTACCTCATCTAGCCTACTAGCTACACCACTACAGGTATGTGCAATATGCTCTCAATATGATCATAATACTGATACTTGTCCTCTATCTGCAGATCCGGAACAAGTAAATTATGTGGGACCAAACAACTATCAGCCAAAGAATAACCCATATGCAAACATCTACAACCCTGGATGGCAGAATCACCCAAATTTCTCATGGAGCAACAATCAAAACAATCAAGGACAGCAACAAAACCCACAGCCCACTACTCATGCTAATTCCGAACCAAAGAGCAATGACCTCAAAAGTCTAGTAAGACAACTGGTGTCATCACAAGAACAGTTCATGACTCAAAAAAAACAAACCAAAACGGCACATGAGCAAGCAATTCAAAGACTAGAGGTACAAGTAGGACAACTAGCTAAAGAGCTCAGTAGCAGAAAGCAAGGAGAGCTCCCAGCTCAAACACTACCTAACCCTGGGGGGCATCAATAATTAAACGTTGTGACATCGCTGAGAAATGGCAAGGTGATAGGGTCCGATGAGCAAACAACACCATCCAAAGAGACACCATCAGCATCAAGGGTAAGTGAGATGGAGAAGGTGAATGCTCCACCCTTCCCGCAAAGGTTAGTAAAACAGAAGAAAGTCAATAAACTAATTGATATTTTTGAAACCTTGCGGAAAGTAGAGATTAATATTCCTTTGTTAGATGCCATTAAACAAATTCCTGCATATGCTAAGTTTTTAAAAGAATATTGCACTAACAAAAGGAAGTTCTAGGAGCATGAGACAGTAGCCTTAACCGAAGAGGTAAGTGCTGTACTTTTAAGAAAATTACCACCTAAACTAAAAGATCCGGGTAGTTTTACTATTCCTTACAGGCTAGGTGACCAGCTGTTTGAGCATGCACTATTGGATCTAGGAGTGAGTGTTAACCTGTTGCCATACAGTGTATACGAGACATTAGATTTGGGAGAACTTCAACCAACCTCCGTCACTTTGCAACTAGCTGACCGAAGCATCAAATGACCAAGAGGTATCCTTATGCATGTGTTGGTAAGAGTAGGAAAATTTATTATACCTGCTGATTTTATAGTATTAGATATGGAAGAATGTACTTTGCCATTGCCCCTCCCCATCATCCTAGGACGCCCCTTTATGATAACTGCTGACACTAATATTAGTGTAAAAAGGGGCGTTATCACAATGAGAGTAAATGATGAGGAAATACAATTTCAAATATTTAATACATTAAAATCGACCAGTAATGATAATAAATATTCTAATATGAATTTCATGCAAAGTGTTGTTGAGAAAACTTCTCAGGTCCATCGCACCACTAAATTGGAGACTATCCCCAACCATGAGAACACAAGAGTAGACATTAGGCCGGAGGAGGATAATGTGATTAAAGACGTGCAGCTTTTCAAGGACACACCAAAACCTTCAAGTAAGTGTGCTCTTCAAATTGAACCTCCTACACTTGCTCATACTACTTTTCCTTATTAAATTGACCAGATGTCAAGATGGGAGATGAAGAAACTATCAACAACACTTGAATCAGTACAGTATACAGCTGAAACACAAGCACTAGAGCTCCAAGAGGTGGACTCTAGGTGCTTCCCTCCAAACAACTAGCAAGGTAGCAAGAGAGTGCTTGAGCAAAGTAAAAATTTGATCACCTATTAAGCTCAAGCACCTCTGGTAAGGTTAGTGGTACTGAGGCCACTAACAATTGGTAAGGTTTTATTGTTTCAATAAATCATTTTCTTTCAGCTAAGGTAAGTTTCTTTTTACTTGTGCCCATGTGCCATACTTGCGATCGATGTGCAATCGAGCGCAAGTGTAGGATCGAGTGTGTCTTTAAAACATGATCGAGCGCACTCAAGGCAGAGGCATTTATAAGTTTGAAAACAATCATTCATGCACACACCCCTCCACCTCTCTGCACACGTACACACTCACTAGCACCCTACTCTCTCTCTCACACTCGCCTTTACCCACATCTCTCTCCCTCATCACCCTCCCCACTCCCCACTCATCAGCACCATCACTCGCCATCACCCTCATCACGATCAACCAACCACTGCCACCGTACACACCACCCCATCACGCTTCCTTTCACACCATTGCCCAAGGTACACCTTTTCTTTATATTCTACACTCCGATTTTTATGTTTTTCCTTTCATTCTTATATATAAACTTATTGCCTGTATAAATTGGGGCTTGTTTTACTTGCAGGAGGTTAGAATCACATTCCAACCGCCAAGATTGTAGCTTGCCTTTTTGGTGCACACCACCTGTTCGAAGAAATACCTGACCGTGTACGATCGAGCGCATGGTACTTGCGATCGAGCGCATGGTACTTGCGATCGAGCGCATAGACAGCGTGCGATCGAGCGCACCTCACTGAGACCGATCGTAAATCAGGCAGCACCTACAACACAGGATGTCTCGACCGTCTGTTTTCGCGTCCGGCGCATCCAGCAGTCATGCCTCGTCATCCCGGCTCAGCATCGAGCAACAAGAGCTCTTGTTCGAGACCACTTTCGCCATAGATGACATATTCCGGTACATGGACGCCACGCAATGGGTCGTCCAAGCATTCCGCCATCAAGGGCTGAAGCGGCTATTTAGGCCAGCATGTTCCACTGCCTACTCAGCATCTCTTTTTCGACTGCAGCAGACCGGGAGTCCTCACCTCGTTAGTCCGGGGCACACCCATTGAGGTGAATAGTATCGATATCGCTGCTGCTCTTCATTGCACCGATGAGTCCTCTCTTGAGACACTAATATCGAGGAACAGCCAGAGTCTTTTGCCCTGGCTGAGATCATCACAGACATGTGCGCTGGCCAGTATGCCAACAGGCATAACAATGTGACCGACCGGTCCAAACTACCTCCCAGACTATGGCTCATCGATAAGATCCTTCATTGTAATGTGTGTCCGTTGGGGCACAAGACACAGTGGCGAGACCAGTTTTTTCAGACCTTATATGCCTTCCATAGAGGCCACTGTTACTCCATCCCTTCTATCATTTGGAGCCAGCTACACAAGTTCTGGAATCACGTACATGGCTGTCAGACCACCACGGCCAATGCTTAGGGCCTCCCTTTCCCGTTCCTACTCACCTCCATCCTCAAGAAATAGGGGATTAAGGAGACCCACAGCGATGGGCCAGTACTAGAGCATCCTTTCTTTTGGAGGGCTCAGTGGACACAGAGCATATCACACATGCCACGAGGACCCCCAGTACCTGCTCCAGCAACTGAGCGGGTTGAGGAGGATCACATGGAGACCGAGGCCCCGGTCATGAGCTCGGTACGAGAGGAGGACCATTCGGACATAGGACCCACCGAGTCCCAGCACTTCTCAGCTGAGCTATCCTCCTTCCGAGGTGAGGTCGCTACCGCCACTACACTTGTACATCAGCGCATCGACAGTTTGGAGGCATGCTTCACATGACAGGAGGCCTTGCTGTAGGCCATTCTTGATCGCCTACCTCCAGCACCCAGTACCTCTCCGACTGCACCACCTAATGATCAGCAGTGAGAGAGTACCACGTCTGGCTGAAGACGGAAAACTTAGCGCTCATGGGAGGCACCCCACTGCATATCCTTTTTATAGTTTTTTTTTAGTATTTTATAGTTCACTTGTCTATTATTTATTACTTGTTTTCCATTTTATATTTGCTTTCTTTCTTTTTCAAGGACAGTGTCGGTGCATCCAGTTGAAGTTTGGGGGTGTGCTACGAGCCATGTCAGCCATCAGTTCTCCACCTCCTAGGTCAGATCTTTCCATGCTACTCACACATTGGGGACAATGTGCATTTTAAGTTTGGGGGTATGGGGACACATTCACACACTACACTATGTCCTACATTTTTGTTTTTATTTTTGTTGCTATTTTCATAGATAAATGCATGTTCATTCTGTCCAATAAACTTTTTTTTGTGTGTGATCTAAACAAAACTATATGATTCGACTTCATCAGCGAGCTTAACACTTTGAACATATAAGCCAATAATCAAGTTTTGAACATAGATCACTGCCCTTTAGGCATTTAAGAATTCACAAGTTTAGCTTAACTATCACGAGCACATTAGCACATGATCGTGTGGGGTATGACATGTTATTTGGATTTGTATGTTTCTTTTGCTTGACTGTGAACTAGATGACCTATTAGATTGACATATTGGCATATGAAAATAGAAAAGATTGATTAGTGCTCAAAAGAAACAAATGCTCCTAATGATCAATAAAACAAATCTTTCACTGAGTAACTGGCCCTCTTGCCTCAGTAAGCATTGAGTGTCACGTCAAAAGGTGGAAAATCTTAAATGATCATTAAAAAGAACTTTCCGCTGAGTAACTGGCTCTCTTGCCTCAGTAAGCATTGAGTGTCACGTCAAAAGGTGGAAAATTCTAAATGGTAGCATTAAGATCAGTTAGTTTCGTAGCCTTGTTGACTCGAGCTAGTAAGTCCTTAGGGGTGTCTTTACACCTAATGCCCTAAAACCATCTGGTTTGGGAGTCATTGACTAAACGCTTGTTACACGAGTCAGCAAGAAAGCTTAAGGGAACTAACGTGACAAAAATCTCGCAAATAAAAGTCTATGCCATGTTTGTTGACTCTAATAGGAAGTTTGGTGAATCTTGAGTCATCGAAACACTACACGTTTGAATTTCTTGGAAACCTAATCTTTTATGTGCTAGTCACCACACACCAAAGTCAAACTTGTGATGTCTTAAACTACCTCATGAATATGATTTACGTTCAAAACTCTTATTCATTGCAAAAATATGTTTACATTTGTTAAGCTGGCTCATGAATGCGCATCATAGTTTTGTGTTAAATCTAGACTTTTGATTGACACCATGAACATTTGATTTATCTATGTCTTTCATTTTAGTTTTTAATTTAGTATTGCTAAGGGACTAGCAATGTGTAAGTTTGGGGGTATGATAGATGCTTAAATAATCATATTTAAGCCCCCTTATTTACAGTTGTTAGGTCATTTATTACGTTAATTTGGCCTCTTTTACTCCATTTGTGTGTTTTACATGTTTTTATAGGGTCTTGGAGAAAAAAAAGCAGTTTTGGCACTTAAAGGAAGAAATCTGGAAGCCCTGGAGCATTCTCTGGACAAAGTTCGATCGATCACGCCATGCAATGCGATCGAGCGCACATGCGATCGTGCGCACACTTAAAGGATTGAGCGCAAGGCACACTGCGATAGAGCGCAAGGCACACTGCGATCGAGCGCACATGTACGGACGTGAACAGTAAACTGCAGAACCCTACTTTGGAAATAAGAGAATTTTCGTTTTAGGAAGGTTTAGGAACTCATGGGTCTCTTAGGACTTCTCAAAGACCTATAAATACACTTGTAACTCACACACATAAGACACATCTGAGATAGAAAACACTTCTCCCTTTTCTTTTACTTAGAGTTGAGGGCTTGGGAGAGAATTGACGCCTCTTCTCTCGGGTTTATTCTTCTCCTTTATGTTTAGTTTATTTATAATGTTTACTTCAGTTAGTATGTGTAACTAACTCTCTTATAGGGCTCGATTGAAGCCCTAGTTATGCATTCCCATATTTTTATTCATTGATAAAATCTTTGCCAATAGTTTATTATGTTACTTAACTTGATTAACACCTGTGCTTATTTAAATTCCTCATATGTATGTGTAAGGCCAACGTATGCATGTGGCATGGATGGGTTAGTTAGATCAATTTGGATGACCGAGTCCTGGGTCTAACATTAGTAACAAGGGATATCTTATCCGGATACCCGGGTTAATCAACATGGGAAACGGGGAGTAGATACCATGCCCTAGGTCTCATGTGGTTGTCGATTTCCACAGTACTTATGTTTTCTTAAGGAACAACTCGAGCAGATACCATGCTGAATCCTTTAAAGAAGAAAAGAGTTAGAGTAGATACCATGCCTAACTCGTTGCTTAGGAAAATCAATAGCTTAAGGAGTAGATACCATGCCTTTAGGTTGGCAACCAGTAGGTATACATAATAAAGCTAGTGAACTGATACCTTATACACATTGGAAATGTATGATTAGTGGTGGATATGAAAGCCCTATGCCTTTATTATCATCAAATCACTTCCAACAGTTATTTATCTCTTTTTACTTTAGAGAAACTAATTCTAAAAGTAACTTTACCAATCCCTATGGAGATGACCTTGCTTTCGCACACTAGACTACACTGATGACCTTGTGCACTTGCAAGTATAACTAATACAATTATTCACCTATTTATTTAGGTATATAAACGCACAACACCATGCCAGTCAAGCTAAGTTCTCCATCTCCTAGGTCAGCTCTTTCCATGATTTTCACACATTGGGGACAATGTGTAATTTAAGTTTGGGGGTATGGGAGACACATTCACACAGATTTGTCCCAATTTTTTTTATTGTCTAAAAGATAAATGCATGTTCATGTTGTTTGGAATTTTAGTTGATCTAAACAAATAATGTGATATGATTTCATTAGTAAGCTGAAAATCCTGAACACATGATGTGGTAATAAAGTTTTAAAGTTTAGAACTTACTTAAGGCATTTAAGAATTCACATGTTTGTTCTAATCTGACACGAGCACATTAGCACATAATTATGTGAGGTATGGCATATGATTTTAATGTGTATGTTTCCATGGCTTAACTGAACCTGATGACTTGTTAGATGAACACTTTGGCATAGAAAAGTAGGAAAAAAAAATTTTGCACAAAAAGAGAAAAATGCTCATGATGATCATTAATAAACTTTCCACTGAGTAACTGGACCTCTTGCCTCAGTAAGCAGTGAGGGTTCACATCAAAAGGTGGGAATTTTACTCATGATCATCATTAATAAACTTTGCACCGAGTAACTTGTTGGAAAATCACCTTCTTGCGGAATCCCAGGTTGTGATCTTTCCAAGCACCCAAGTCCACAATGACTTGTAAGAAACAGGAATAAAACAATCAATGAAAGAACACAAGCAATTGTTATCGAGGTTTGACAATGTGCCTTCGTCTCCATGAGCTCCTCCGAGCTCTCTGCACTAAATCAATGGAGTTCTTACAATTACAGCAAAACCTCTTCAAAAACCCTCTTGTTCTTGAAGAAAGAAAGAAGAGAAAAAGAAAGTGATAAGGACTAAGTGTTTCCCTAGAATTTTCCCTAAGAAAATTCCAATTACAAAGCCCTTGAATCCCCAATCTATACTACTCTCTCTCTAAACAACTAGCCTCTCTTGAATGAGTCTCTCTTGTGTTTAGTGTCTTTACACTCTCACACACCATGTGTTCTATTTCACACAAATTCATACACCCTCTTGTGTTGAGATGATGCCTTCACTTGTTGTTAGAAGACCCTTTATATATAGCAATGACTTCCTCAACTAATCTTTGAGATCAATATCAACCCTTAGATCTCAAGAACCAAAGATTCATGGCTCTCTAAGAGTCTAAGTAATCTTGTGTGTTTTAACTAAGTCCCACGGACCATCACAAGGTGCTGATTAAATGGTGTCAGGTGTGCCTTCGTGCTGAGGCTTAGTACTGGGCGTGCTAAGGCTCCGAAAAGGGGAAACTTGTTGCCTTGTTGGAGGCCATAGCGTGGCTGGTTCATGCCATGGTGCACACCTGAAGGAGGACTTCCTCCACTTGTTGGAGGCCGCAGCGCACAACCTGTGCCGTGGCGGTGCACAACCTAGACCTGATGCTAAACTTTTCATCCATTTAATTCTTTGATAAATCCCAATAATCTCTACCTTTGTCTAAGCAATTAAACCTGAACCCATTGTGTAGAGAACTCAGGATCCAAACTCAACTTGAGTCACCATATCAACCGACTCCAATCCCAAGAAGTCCAAGGCAATGATTGAACTTTCTTAGAGGTAAAACTTTAGTACCTAAATCTGCAGGATTTTCTTCCGTTGCGACTTTGTCCATATGAATGCATCCTTCTGTAACATTTTCCCAAATGAAATGATACCAAACATCCATATGCTTAGTCCTCTAATGGAACACCGGGTTCCTACACAAGTGCAATGCACTTTAGCTATCCGAATACACCACAACCTGCTTTTTTAGGACCTTCAATTCTTTCAACAACCTTTTGCACCCCATAGCCTCCTTAATGGCTTCCGTTGCTGCTATGTACTCTGTCTCGATTGTTAAAATTGCTACCACCGACTGCAACTAAGCCTTCAAGTACCTCAACAACCACTTCATCCCAAGCCAAAGCTCATTTCCAGGATTACTCACAAATCTGCTGAGAACACTAATTACCTGAGAAATGTTGGGTCTAGTGCTTACCATCATGAACATGACTGATCCAACCGCACTAGAGTAAGGGACCTTTTCCATTTTATTCTTCTCCTTATCCATTCCAGGACATTGTTTGCTAGAGAACTTAAAATGACCAGCAAGGGGAATCTTCACTGGTTTACCATCTTCCATAGAAAACTTAGACATCACCTTTTCTATGTAGGAAGATCAACCTGTTTCTTTACCTTTCCCGGATTATTCTCATCCCAAGGACCTTTTGTGCAAAGTTAAAATCCTTCCTTTCAAACTCTGAACTAAGTTGAGACTTGAACCTTTCTATCCTCTCCCTGCTGTTATCAACCAATAGCATATCATCAGCATAGATGAGGATACTCACCATTTCCTCCACATTGTGTCCAGGTGAGAAAATTTCTGTGAAATCTATGCCTTCTCTTTGCGTGAACCCCTTCGCCACCAGTCTAGCCTTGTACCGGACTTCATCCCCTGGAGGGTTCCCTTATTTGATCATGTAAATCCACTTACAATCCACAACTCTCTGTTTTCCTGGAATGTGCACCAATTCTCAAGAGTTGTTCTTTCTCAAAAAATGAATTTCTTCCTCCATAGCTAGCTTCCATCTTGACAAATCCTTACATCGCATGGCATCAATGTAAGTTTCTGGTTCACTTATCCCTCTTTCTGTCCAAGGAGTTGCTGCATTCGCAGCACCAAAACCATATCTCAAAGGTGGTCTGACTAGCCTTCTTTCTTGGTCCCTTGTGAACTGATAGTCATTCTGACTTATTGCATCATCCCCTTCTAGTTCAGCCTCCTTATAAGTGTCCTGAGCTTGGCCTTCATCAATGGGCTTTACCTGGTCTGAACCCTCTTACCTTCTTTGCTCTACCTGAACTGAATATTCTTTGATGCTATACTCCACAAATACCGAACTGGTTTGCTTACTCTCCCCTGCAGGGTTAGTTTTCTCCAAATAAGGATATCAATGCTCATTAAAAATGACATCCTTACTTATTATGAGTTTAAATCATTTTGACTCTAAGGACCACAACCTATACCCCTTAGCCCCTTCCCCATATCTTAAAAACACACATTTTCTAGACCTTGGGCTAAGTTTATCATCCTTTTGATGTGCATACGCAGCACATCCAAAAGTCCTAAGGTTTTTCAACTCAGGGGGTTTTCACACCACATCTCCTCGGTAGTCGTAAGGTCCATAGCCCTAGAGGGCGATCTATTAACCAAATACACAGTAGTAAACACCACTTCCCCCCAAAAACATTTGGGTAATCCAGATCCTATAATCATGCACCTAACCTTTTCCATAAGGGTCTTATTCATCCTCTCAGCAACTCCATTTTGCTGAGGGGTTTTCACAACCATTCTATGTCTTAGAATCTCATTTAACTTATAGAATTGATCAAGTTCCTTGCTAAAATATTCTAAGCCATTATCAGTTCTTAACATCTTAACTACCTTGCTCGTTTGAGTTTCTTTCAGCTTTTTCCATACCATAAATTTATTCAAAGCATCTAATTTATTTTTAAGCAAATAAACCTAAACCTTTCTAGAATAATCATTAATTAAAGACAGAAAGTAAAGATTACCTCCCTGTGTTGGTGTTCTTGCTGGTCCCCAAAGATCAGCATAAATGTAGTCAAGAATGCCCTTAGACTTGTGCACTCCGGTGTTGAAGCTAACCTATTGTTGCTTCCCAAAAACACAGCATTCGCAGAAATCAAGTTTATCTACTTTGTCACCATTAAGTAGACCGTTCATGCTGAGAATTTACAGGCCCTTTTCACTCATGTATCCTAAGCGATTATGCCAAAGGGCTACCTTATCTATCTCAACCATTAAGCTTACTGCTTGATCCTTGATGTCCGTGTCTCTGATCATCTCATAGAGACCATCCATCATTGCTGCTTTGATCACTATCAAAGATCCCTTGGTTACCTTGATCTTTCCTCCCTCTACTTTGTATGTGTACCCCATGGAATCTAGCTGCCCCAATGAGATCAAATTTCTACTCAACTCCGGAAGATATCTTATATTCCTTAGGAGCCTAGTAACTCAATCAAACATCCTCAAGTGGATGTCTCCCATGCCCCTCACTTGACAAGAAGTATCATTCCCTAGGAAAAATTTTCCATCATTGGTTTCCTTGAAATTCTTGAACCAATCCCTGTGAGGACACATGTGATAAGTGCACCCGAAATCCAAGATCCATCTCTCCTTACCATCTTGCCCCTTGCTCACATTTGAGCACACAACAAGAACATCATCTTGCTGTTCTCCATTGGAAATCAAAGCCTCTCAATTCTTGGTATAGCTTCCTCCCTCAACCCTTATCATCTTCCTGCAATCTTTCTTGAAATGATCCTCCTTATAGCAATAGTAGCATCTCTTTCCTCCAAATATTGGTTTAGAGTGCGCTCTCCTATGGCTTTATCCTCTACACTGTGGTTTGTCCCAGTAGTAGCCATGTATGTTGCTGCCATACCGAGTTGCTGGCCTTCCTTGAACAAACAGCCCTTCCCTACTTGATGTTTCCCTCATCTTGACTTTTAAATCATGAGCCCTTATAGCATTAATCACAATTTCCTTGGTTAGTGTATCTATTCCATATTCAATAGCATTAATCAAGCTTCAAAATAACCAGGAAGAGAATTTAACAACATAACAACCAATTATTCATCCGGGAATTTTATACTACAACTATCCAAATCTTGAACTAGTTTGTTAAACACATCAAAATTATCTTGCAACTCTTTATTAGGATCCATTTTAAAAGCAAAGATTCATTTAAGAAGATATATCTTATTAGGGAGAGTTTTGGTAAGACATAACTCATCTAGTTTCTTTCAAATGACAGCTGGATCTTCCGTGTCTCCACATTCTCTTGTGACACTATCCGACATGTGCAGAAAGATGGTGTTGTATGCCATCTTCTTCATCTCATTCTGCTGGACCTTCGTGAAACTTGCTGAAAAATCGTCATATTCTCCAATTGCCAAGTCCATATTTTTTTGCATAAGAACCGATTTGATTTTCTGCTTCCAAAGGGCAAAGTCTCAATTTCCATCAAACTTCTCAACAATGAAATTTGAACCCATCTTGCTAAGAAAATTCTAAGATTTATGCAGCACCCACAATTTCTTTTCAACTTCTAAATCTCAAAAACATGATCAATTATTGATCACAACACCGTTCTTGAACCTCAAGAACATGATCAGGTCTTCATCTCAGTACCGTTCTTGAATCACCCAAGAAGCTTTCTTTGATTCTTGGAGTCTTACTCTGATACCCCTTGTTCAGCTCTGATACCACTGTATCACCACCAAAGAATCCTTTGATTCTTGGAACCGAGCTCTGATACCACTGTATCACCACCAAAGAATCATTTGATTCTTGGAACTGAGCTCTGATACCACCATTGGAAATCACTTTCTTACGGAATCCCAAGTTGTGATCTTTCCAAACATCGAAGTCCATAATGACTTGTAAGAAACAGGAATCAAATAATCAATGAAAGAACACAAGCAATTGTTATCGAGGTTCGACAATGTACCTTCATCCTCGTGAGCTCCTCCGAGCTCTCTGCACTAAGTCAATGGAGTTCTTAAAATTACAGCAACACCTCTTCAAGAACAAGAGGGTTCTTGAAAAACGAAAGAAAAGAAAAAGAAAGTAATAAGGACTAAGTGTTTCCCTGGAATTTTCCCCAAGAAAATTCCAATTACAAAGCCCTTGAATCCCCAATCTATACTACTCTCTCTCTAAATAACCAGCCTCTCTTATGTTTAGTGTCTTTGCACTCTCACACACCATGTGTTCTATTTCACACACATTCACACACCCTCTTGTGTTGAGATGATGTCTTCACTTGTTGTTAGAATACCCTTTATATATAGCAATGACTTCCTCATCCAATCTTTGAGATCAATCTCAACCCTTAGATCTCAAGAACCAAAGACTTATGGCTCTCTAAGAGTCTAAGTAATACTGTGCATTTTAACCAAGTCCCACACACCATCACAAGGTGCTGATTAAATGGTGTCAGGTGTGCCTTTGTGCTGAGGCTCAGAACAGGGCGTGCTGAGGCTCAGAAGAGGGGAAAATTACTACCTTGCTGGAGGCCGCGGCGCAGCTGGTCCATGCCGTAGTGCGCACCTGAAAGAGGACTTCCTCCACTTGTTGGAGGTCGCAACGCATAACCTGTGCCGCGGCCCACAACTTGGACCTGATGCTGAACTTTTCATCTATTTAATTCTTTGACAAATCCCAACATAACTGGACCTCTTGCCTCGGTAAGCAGTGAGTGTTCACGTCAAAAGGTGGGAATTTTACTTGGTAGCATTAAGACCAGTTTAGTTTTGTAGTCTTTTTTACTCGAGTTAGTAAGCCCTTAGGGGTGTCTTTACACCTAATGCCCTAAAACCATCTTGTTTGGGAGTCATTAACTCAACACTCGCTACATGGATCAATTAGAAAGCTTGAGGGAACTAAGCATAGCAAAGTCTCATAATAAAAGAAAGAAGGAAATAAAACTATGCCATGATTATTCATTATGATGAGAAATTTGGTGAGTCTTTAGACATGAAACATTACACATTAGAGTTATTTGGAAGCTTCATTTTTATGTGCTAAGTTCACTTTATACTGAGTCAGACTTGTGATGCCTCAACCAGCCTCTTGTAAGTAATTAGATTTTAAAACTCCTATTCATTGCAAAGATGGGTTTGTATTTTAAGCTTGCTCATGAATACATATCCTGGTTTTGTGTGCGACTTAAATTTTTTTGGATACTATGAATGATGGATTTTTCTTTGTGTTATTTGTTTTTCATTTAGTTTGTAGTTTTGTATTGCTAAGGGACTAGCAATATGTAAGTTTGGGGGTGTGATAAGTGCTTAAATATTTGTATTTAAGCCCCTTAATTTACATTTGTTAAGTTCCTAATTGTGTTATTTCATGCTATTTTATTTCTTTTCTGGGTTTTCGGTGTTTTCCTAGGTTATTGAAGAAAAGGGAGCATAATATTGATTAGAGAACAAATCTGGAAGAACTCGAAGCTGCTTAGTGCGATCGAGCACAAAAGTTTGCAATCGAGCGTAATAGCGCTCAAGCGCCCAAGCCAAGGATCGAGAACACCAGCGCTTGTGCGCACAAGAAGAAGGCTCGAGCGCACCAGTATGTGATCGAGCGCACACGTTCAGTAAAATGGCAGAACCTATTTTAGAAAGTAGGGTTAGGGTTTTGTTTTACAAGTTAGGGTTTCCAGATGTCCCAAAACCTTATAAATAGGCCTGTAAACACAGAAAAATGGGAGCTTCGGAGAGAGAGATTTTGGAGATGAATTGACAACTCGTCTAGGAAGTATTTACGGGTTTTTCCTTTTCTTTATTTTGTTTTATGAAGATGTTTAACATCAAACTCATGGGTAACTAATTTACTAGCAGGGCTCGATTGAAGCCCTGATAATGTTTTTCCATATATGAATATTGTTGCCTTCGCAATAGTTATGTTATGATACTTAACTTGATTAATGCCTGTTTTATTGAATTCTTCATATATGTTTGCCTGATCAATATATGCATGTGCTATGGACAAGTTAGTTAGATCAATTTGAATGACCGAGTCCTGGGTTTAACAATAGTAACAAAAGAAATCCACGTCGGATTCTTAGGTTAATCAACATGGGAAATCGGGAGTATATAACATGCCCTAGGTCTCGTGTGCTTGTCGATTTTCACAGATATTAGGCTCTCTTAAAGAACATCTTCGTATACACCATACTAAATCCTTTAAGAAAGAAAAGAGTTAGAGTATACACCATACCTAACTCGTTGCTTAGGGAAATCAATAGCTTAAGGAGTATACATCATGCCCTTAGGTTGACAACATTAGGTATTCATAATGTGACTAAAGCATTGCCACACTGTTTTATTGAGAAAATATGATTAGTGGTAGATATCAAAGCTCTACACTTTTATCATTATCAATTCAAACTCAATTGTTATTTCTATCATGTTATATTGTGAGAGTAATTCTAAAGCAAAATTTACCAATCCCTGTGGAGATGATCTCGCATTTGCACACTATACTACTATGTTGACCTTGTGCACTTGCAAGTAAAACCGTTCAATTATTTGCTTATTAATTTAGGTAGATTTTTGCACAACAAAAACACATTGTGTATCCAATTTTTTTTATTCATGCTTTTGAAATTGATTGGAGCAACTGCAAAGCTTTGGGAATGTAAATGTTTTTCACAAATATGAATAAAAGATGTTTTATTTCATGAATATGAAATATTTACCTTAAGTGAATATGAATATATTCCACTAGGGATTTTTCTTATCTTTAAATGACTAGTTAGTTCAATTTGATTGATTGTTCAATTTTCCATGAGTATGGAGGATTCGTTTTCATGAGATGAAAACTTAAGATGATTGAAGTAATTTTTCACGATTTGGAAACTTGAGTTGATCGAATTACTTTTTCATGATTTGAAAAATTAATTTTCAAGATTTGAAAACTTGAATTGAAAGAATTGATTTTTCACAATCTAAAAAATTTATTTTCATGATTTGAAAACTTGAATTGAATAACTAATTTTTTATGATTTGGACAATTAGTTTTAACGATTTGAAAGCTTGAATTGAATTAATTGATTTTTCACTATTTGAAAAATTAGTTTCGGATGAATATCCAATTTTCTATACTTACGGAAAATTCAATTCCTTAATTTTTCATTATCACAAATTTTTTTTTAATTTTGGATGATTACACAATTATCCATGCTTATAGAAAATCCAACTTATAATGAACTTCACGCACATGAAAATTCTAATTTAATTGAAGACTTTGTTTTTAATAAATATGAAATTCACATTTAATTTAGTGCATATGAAATTTTTACTTAAGTCAATATTTAATTTTTTTCATGAATATAAAATTTTCCATTTAAGTGAATACTTAAATTTTTAATGAAAATAAAATGCTTGATTAATTTCACGGATATGAAATTTTTTATTTATGATGAATTCTCATGAATTTAGGTTTTATTGGAAATGATTTTCCACTTAAGAGATGCATTTTTGTGCATTGTATAGATTTTTGAAAATGGTGGTGATAACCTTTTGCATGAAAGGGAAATTTCGAAAAAGTGAATAGTGACAAGGATGAGTGGTCCATTAAAAAAATGTTCAAGTTCATGAAACCCATTTTCTCCATCACTTGGTCTCTACACCATTTATTAATTTTCTTATCAAATCATTTCATTCTTTTTGCAACTTTTTGCTTGGAAAATCATTTTTATCACATTTGCCACCGATGGAGACAAGATCAAAGGGATTTCCAACAGATGCTCAAGTTTATGGAATCAATAATTTTGCACCCAAGAAGAGAGAAAACCTTAACAATCTTTTGGTGGGCATGGATGGAAACTCACCAAAATCGTTCTCATTCTAAGGTGCTTTCATTTCCCTTAACTCAAATTTGGTTGCTTGTGATTTGTTGGTTGCAACCTCTTGCAAATTCTTCATGAGTGTGGCCACTTTAAAGTTGCACATAGTGCTTAATAAACTTTTTGTATGCTTTCTTGATGTTTTGTTTCATGTTATACTTACATTTTATGTTTTGTATGATGTTTACTTTGTTTGTGATGAAGAATGGGTGAAATGGGAAACTTTTGGAATCAAATTTTGGAGATAGAAAAATGTAGCCCTCAACTCCATTCTAAGATTAATGAGCAAGGCTGGGCACCACTCTATAGTGGAACTTGGCCTCTGGGTACCAACCTAGATTAGTACTTGGATCTGAAACCTTCTTTTTGCCACTTTTATTCATTTTCTTTCAATTTTTTTTGTGCTTTTCGTAAACTTTTGAATTTATGAACATGTATTAAACATAAATTATGCTTATACATGTAGGATTATTTATGCACTGGAGGAAATATAAGCTCACCAAGTGAATCGTATGGAACACTTCATGCGACTATGAAGGAATATGTTGATGGATCGGGCTTCACAGATTTTATAGAGATACTGAGTAGATCCTATGCTTCACATTTTCTCATTCGATGCTTGATGGAAAAGTGGTGGGATACTTTTCGAACCTTCCATTTGTGTTCTAGGGAGGTGACAGTCATACCCTTGGACTTTGTTTTAATCATGGGTGTGAAGGTAACTGGAAACCCATTGAAATATGATACCAAACTTTATAAGAACCATGAAAACATAGTAAAGAGAGAAGAGCATATAAAAAGAAGGAAAAAAGTGAAAAGTGAAACCCAAAAAAAAAAAAAAAAAAAAAGAGAGAGAGAGAGAGAGAGAGAATTCATAAAACTGACCATACACTTACAAATGGTCTTCTAATCAATAATCAAACCAATCCTCTAAACTTACCAAGTCCATAAAGGCGCATAGAATCGCCAAGGATTATCCTCGCACGTGGAAACTTTCCTTGGCCAAAAAGGTTGGTTAAACTTCTTTTGGCTATGAAATTAAAATATGATTTATATGTTCGAACCACCTTGAAAATGAATTAAATCATTTAGCTTACTTTTTATTTGATGAAATCCATTGTAGCTTTATTATTCTTTTTTATTTTATCTTAGTTCCTTTATGATACTGATTTGATTTCTTCTAAGTTATATTCTTTCTTTCAATTTGTTACTAATCACATGTCCTATTCTAAAGACCGTTAGGATCACCTTTGGTCCATCATTGAGTGCTTCATTATATATTTTTATGTTACAAGTCATTTTGAATCACTCTTTTGTTACATGCTTAGTTTTAGTCCTTTTATTCAAATCCACATGTTTAGCTTAGTTCTAACCCGCATATGTTTAAATTTGCATGTTCAATCCACATAGTTTAATCTGCATGTTTAATCTACTCATTTGAATATGTTTGTTTAAAGTAGTTTTGGTTCATACGTTAAATCTTCACATGTCTAGACCGCTTATTTAAATTCACATGCTTTAATTTGTTTCCTTTTTTAATATACACATCACAAGTGATTTTGATCACTCATTTGTTTCATGTTTAAAGCATTTTTTTCTCTTTTTTAATAATGTATTTATTTATATAATATTCGGTGTCATCTTGTGTGAATATAAATTATGAATGTGCACTTTGCTTTATTAGTGTATGGTAATAAGATTGAAATTAAAGTTTTGAATAATTTTTATTGAAACACAAAGGGCTAGACTTTGGTTTAGGCAAGAAAGGGAGTTGTAATGCCTCACTCTCTTATACCCAAATCTCTCGAGCTTTAGAATCTCACATGTGGACCAATGGCAAGGGATTTAACACCCTTCAAGGTAAAATGACGATTCCTTACCCGTCATTCTTGTTTTGTGCTCGAATGATAATGACAACTTGTCTAATACCTAAAAGCACACTCGTAACGTGAGCCCCATTATTACTTATAAAGGGATTGTATTAGACTTTTTTGGTTTCACTCATTTCCATATGCCCACTAATAGTAATTTTCACCCTCGTCATATCTTCCTTCATTGAAGGGATAGTGACCTTGGGTAGTAAGTCTGAATGCATGGTTAATTGACAAAAAAAAATGGCACCTATACTAGGGCTAGCCAAAAATTCCATGAGTGCCAGCTTTGAAAAATTCATCTCTTGAGAGAGAGGGAGAGGGAGAGAGTCTAAAATCTGATTTTAGTTTCACAACAATTGTTTTAGGGTTTCTATCAAATAGAACCTTTACATAGAGTCTTTACTCCAAAATGCTCTAGGATTTTTAAAATTACTAATAAGCTCCTAGTTTAATTAATAGAAATATCACCATTAGCTCATTAATTTCCCTTAATCTTATAATTTTCAATTATGTGTGATCCCTTAGGCTCAATATTAAGCTGACAATAGGTCATAACTACCTAAACAATACGAATTAATGTGAACTTTTCCATTGACAGTTACTGTACAATTCAATCATTCCATTATACAATTTCCTTGATTAAACCTAAGGCCTGGATTTACTGTCAAGCCTTAATTATTTAATCATATGTATCTAGATCTAAATTTCATAACTTAAATGGTGAAATTAGAAACTCTTTTCTAATTTCCACCCCACCTTGGCCAAGGAATTTCCAAGCTATGACATAATCAGATCACATAAGACATTTTCTCTCTTTTACTGAGAGTAATGGATCCTCTGTTGTACACTCATATACCTTCATACATAAGTGGTTGTATCCAATTACTACACTTTTGTGACCATTGATTAAAGTCACATTTAGGTAGTAACATCAAAGCATGATGACTCATACACATTATATCCATGGTGCCTCAAGTCTAATGATCACTTGTAAAACTGAAACGTAAGAATTCTTATTGACAGCTAGTAAAATGTCCATTAGGAATTTCTTAGTTGAGTCAGTTTTTTGTACTTGTTCTCTAACAAGAATCTATATAACTTATTTTAGTGTCTCATACACTAGTAACCATGAGATCAATCATCCTCAACTCTTTGAGAAAACATACTATGTACTAATCGATATGGATTCACTAATGCTTTCTTAGTGATCTTATGATTAGGAACATTTAAGAATAAAGCTTAAAGAAATACATCTCACTAGCATGATCTTGTCATGGTACTTATTTCCATTGCTATTATTTTGTCAATAAATAAATAAGATTAATTTACAAGTAACATGCCCATCAAATGATATTAGCTTGTAAGGCATACTACTATCACCTCAACCATTGGCACGGTTAAAGTAAGATCCGACAAAGGCATCTAGACTAAGTCTAGATCGAGCTTAGGCTAGACCTTCCCCATGTCTTATTTTGTCGCCTCGAAGCCAAAAATATACTCATTGGTGGCCCTGTCATTAACGAGATCCTCAAACACATTAGAGAAATTCAATTCCTCTACCGCAACCTCACCTAACCTTTCAAGCTCAACATTGAGTACTACATTCATAGCTTAAGTCGAGTCAGCATTTTTTGGGCCTTCGTAGCCTCAGTGCGATCATTATGAAGCTATGCCCACAGCTCGATCTTACTTCCCTGAAGAAAATTGATGGCCTCAATGCAGGTCATTAGCTAGGCCTTGAGTTGGTCTCACTCTTTCAACAGTTCAATGCAAGTCTCCACGATCCCCAAGTACTATTTTGCGACTATAGCTACAAACATCGCAACCTAAAATGGGGACAAGAATTCAAACTAAAATGTGAGGTAAAATTAAAAAAGCACAAGTATATGAGACGACACACCTTTTTCGCGAACTAGCTCAGGCGACCCGAAAGCATCTCTAGCGGGTAGACGAGGATCTTTGCCTCATCCTTCTGAAGTATGGATCACCAGATAAGCTGGTGAGAGATCTTAGGATCTCTAAACATGTAGTCTATTGGCAAAACAAACAACTTCCCCTAGAAGACCACGGGGTCGATGTTTCTACTATCGAGGCCATGCTAGGTAGACGACGTATGAGGTACATCGGCCTTGAGTACTATAATGACTTTTTCTTTAACCGTGGGCTAACCTTTATAGTCTAACGACCCTTCTTCTTGAGCCTTCTTCTTGTTTCTATCAAAATGAGGAGGATGTTAGTGGTATGCCCTACAAGCCAAAGACATTTGATGTCTAGGTATATTATTTGTAAAATAATCTTATTCAAATTGTTATCATAATTTATGGAAAGTTTATTTATCATGAATATTTGTTTAATTACATTGTCATGATTAAGTCTATAGAGTATGCAATGCAGATAAGATTATGATGGGATCATAATTTGAGGCCTAGTCTTCTCGAACTCTTTTCTCTTAAATGTTCCAGGTCGTAGAATACTAATTGGATGATTAGTAATCCGAATAGAATGGTACATACTATGTTTGCTCAATTTGGAGGATGACGGATCTAAATGTCACTTTCGGTAGACAATAAAACAAGTATGTAGGTACTCATTGTAGAATAAGTTCCCTAAACATGACTTGAATGGACTTTTACTTAACTGTCAATAGGTAGTTCTTATGTTACAGTTGTGCATATGATCCTTAAACCTGAGGCACCATAGTTACCTTGTATGTGAAATATTATACTTTGATACTATTTAATATAGTTTTATTCATAGATAATTAATTGGTAGTAATTGGGTATAATAGGTTTCATATGAAGGTATGTGAGTGTACAATAAGGGATCTATCACTCCTAAGTAAAAGAAGAGAATATCCTATATGATCTACTAAGATATAATTCGAGAAGTTCCTTGGCCAAGACAGGGTTAGAATTAGAAAAGAGTTTCTAATTCCACGATAAGAATTATATTTTTTATATCTAGACACATAGAATTAATGTTAAGGGTTTAATAGTAATTTTGTACCCTAACTAGCTTAATCGAGACATTAAATGGTGACAGGATTGAATTACATAGTAACCGATAACAAATAGGCTCAAGGTTTCATATCCAAATACACACTACCTAGGTAGTCATGATATGCTGCTAGGTGTCAATCATGATTGTAGATGCTCTAAGAATTAATTTAATGGAAGCTTAATTATTTCTTAAAAAGGAGAGAATCAAAAAGAGTTTGGATTGAAAATAAATTAGGAGTTCTAAATAATTGGAAAGGGTTTCAATTATAATTACATAAAAGTTATGGCCTACACCAAATTAGTTTGAGCCTAAAGGGTCACACACAAGTATGGCAATGGGTAATTAAAAAAATAACTATAGGGGTTTAGTTTTCAATTAATGGTTAGTTGCTCCTAACCTTAACACTATAAATAGTTTAATATTGTGCAATTTTTTGCTAGCACATTATTCTACGCATAAGTTTCACCAAAGAGATTTTAGACTCTTCTATTCCTAGAGAAAGAAATCCTAATTCAAGGTTTTCCTTGTGTGGACTTTCTTTAGAGAACATACTTTTGTGATTGTTGTGGATTCAAGAACACAACAATTTGGATGAAGAATATTGGAGAATTTGGCCATATTGTAGAATTTAGGCACAACAAATCAAAGGTAATATTTCTATCCTTGAATGGTCTTGACGTGGTATATAAATCATAAGGTGAATAAGGGTTTAAAAGAATAAATGAAATTTTTTAAATTTTCATCATATTTTCTACATTGATTTCCGTTAGAAGAGGGGATGAGTCAGGCTGGTGTGAGGAGTATTAGCCGAGGCCCTCTTGTCGAGTACCAACAGAAGAAGATGATTCTTACCATCAACCATTTTTTTTTAACAAAGAACAACTAAAGACATGGTCAGATTCAAACCAATAACCAATAAATGAAGAAAAACAAGCAAAAAATTCCTAATTCCTAAAAAACTAACTACCATGAGTAGACTGACTCAAACGAAAATATATGAGAACATTCTCATTGGTTAACTCGAAAAAGGCATCAATAGGTTTCTGGGACATGGTATCTCTAAGCTCTTCCTCTTCCTCTGTGGTCGAAGAATGATTCTTCTATAAGTCAAAGATACAAAACTCCCAATCCTTTTAGACTAGAAAGTGGTCTTGGTGGAGGATATAAAAAACATTTTTTCCCACCCATGAATGGATGACAACATATTCAACATGATCTTTCTACCTTACCTTAGAGACAAAGTGTACCACCCCGTATCTTAAAGCCCTTTGATGACATAGAAACTTTGGAAAAGGTTCATTGAGAAAGGAACTCCCTGATTGTGCCTTCAATAGCAAATAAAGAATCCGATTAGCATCCGCAGTGAGATAAGAAGAAACTGATTGGAAATAATACAGAAGAAGTTGAGTATCTTGACCACCTTTAAGTTGAGTGGAAGTTAAAGGCCACCATTAAATATGTCCTCATAAAAACACATCTCATACAAAGATCCTCCTTAGATCGGACTACAAGCCCGCTCCTCTGGTGTTGATAACCAGAGCTTGTACACCTTCCGTATGTAGTACTTTTCACGAAATAAATCTACTGTCTTATTCATCAAAGTACTAGCATCCACATCCGCCACGTAGTGAAATCGTTCGTTGTCCCATGATGTCTCAGCACAAACTTCCTCCATTAACGGATCAACAAATCTAACTTCCACTACCGCGAAGCAAGGATAATCAATAGCCACCTCTTTAGTGACCTCAACCGAGGGAAGTCACTCACCAATGTGCTCTTTGAGCCTTTTGAGGAAGATCCCTTAACAGTAGAGGTACTACTAACTCTTTAACTACTATAAGACTCTACTAAGCTACTTTCACTACCAAAAATAATGAAAGGAAACTGGAAAGAAAGATGAGAAGAACAAATCTTACTGAAGAGGAAAAAAGGACGATGATAACCTAAAAGCTAAGGAATATGAAAATAATATGAGTAGATGTGAGCTCTCGAGAAATTTTAAGTGAGAAAAAATATGAAATGGTCTCCCTTCCCTTTGCTTATAAAGTGTACAAAAATGGAGTCTAGTTGTTGTGCTGACATATCATTCCTCGAGAAGAGTAAAAGTCTCTTATAGTAGGTGTAAAGGTTGCTTCACACAATTAATGCACCCATATTTGGAAATATATCTTATTTGAATTTTGAAAAAAAACCAAGTAGCGAGGGATGACGTTTCAGCCCACATATAAAGATCGAGCTGAAGCACCAAAAATGGCCTTCATATCGAACTTTCTCCACAGTCAACGACCAATAACTTCACATCGAACATTCTCCATAGCCAAAGATTGAGCTGAAGTGCCAAAAATGACCTTCACCTAGGATATTTGTTGTGTGATTATCTACCTAAATAAATATGCAAATAACCATCCTAGTTTTACTTGCATGTGCACAAGGTCTGTGGTAGCATACTGTGCAAGTGTGAGATCATTTCCACAGGGATTTGTGAATTTCATTTTAAAATTAGTTTCTTTAAGTTTAAAAAGAGAAATAGCAGTTTGATTGTGAGTAAATAACAATAATGGGAACATAGAACTATGATATCCACCCTAATTATACTTTTCCACTAAGTAATGCTTCAATGCTCTAACCTTATCATGAATATCTAATGGTTGCCAACCTAAGGGCTTGGTCCACACCTTAGGCTATTGATCTCCCTATTCAACGAGTTAGGCATGGTGTATACTTTAACTTTTTTCTCTCTTTAAGGGATTCAGCATGGGTGTATACTGAGTTGTTCCTTAAGAGAGCATGAGGGATGTGGAGATCAGCAACCACACGGGATCTAGGGCTTGGTCCGCTCCCGGTTTCCCATGTTGATTAACCTGGGAATTTGGTGTGGATATTCCTTGTTACTAATGTTGAACCTAGGACTCGATCATCCAAATTGATTCAACTAACTTATCCATACCACATGCATACGTTGATCAAGCACATATATATGAGGAATGTAAATACAAACAGGTATTAATCAAGTTAAATATTCTAACAAGACTATAACAAAGATAATCAATTAATGAACATGTGGAAAAGTATAACTAGGGCTTCAATTGAGCCCTATAGGAGTTTAGTTACACATGCTAAGTAAACTAAACATTCTAAACATAACGAAATAAAAACAGAAAACTAAAACCGAAGAAGACTCGGGAGACGAGTCGTCAATTCCTCTCCTAAGCTCTCTACTTCGAATCTAGAATAAAAGGTATAGTTTATGTGTTTTACAGGGCTATTTATAGGGTCTTCTTGGTGTCCCAAAACCCTATTTCCTTTTTGGAGTTGGAAGGCTTCTTTCTATATCTGTCTTTGCCACCTCTGGAGTGATTGCGCTCGAGCGTATGTGAGATGCACTCGAGTGCAAGTGTGCGCTCGAGCCTTCTTCAAGTGCACTCGTGCTCTTGTGCACTCGATCTCAATGGGGTGCGCTTGAGCGCACTTTGCTGGATGGCAGATATTGACTTTTGCTTCTAAAAGCTCCAAATTATCATCTTTTTGTCCAAGTCCTGTGAAAAACACATAAAACACGAAAATGAAGTAAAAACTACTAAAATGTATAAATAAAGAGTCTAACAAGTGTAAATTAAACTTACATATTACTAGTCCCTTAGTAATACAAAACTAAAGACTATGTTAGAACAAAATTTAAAGATAAATTCATTTCCATGGTACTCAAAGATTTGGGTTGTGCATAAAACTATGATAACCGTTCATGAGTAAGCTTAAAATAAAAACATATTTTTGTATTGAAAAAGGATTTTCAAAAGCTCGTGTTACTTACTTAAGGCTGGTCTAAGGCATCGCAAGTTTGATTCGTGTGTGATGACTTAGCACCTATAAGATAGGGCTTCCACATAATTTTAGTGTATAGTGTTTCGGTGCCCAAACCTTTATCAAATTTCTTATCAAAGAGAACAAAATGGCATAATACTTGCTTCTCCTTTCTTTTTCTTTTTATCATGCGATCCTTGCCATGTTGAGTTCCATCGAGCTTTCTATTTTACCTTTTTAACGAGTGTTTAGCCAATGACTCCCAAACCAGATGGTTTTAGGGCATTAGGTGTAAAGACACCCCTAAGAACTTACTAACTTGGATCAAAAAGGCTACGAAACTAACAAGTTTTTAATGCTTCTAAATGAAATTTCCACCTTTTGACGTGAACACTCAATGCTTACTGAGGCAAGAGGCCCAGTTACTCAGTGGAAATTTTTATTATGATCGTTAAAGGCTTACTTCCTACTTTTTGACATGAACACTCAATGCTTACTGAGGCAAGAGGCCCAGTTACTCAGTGGAAAGTTTTTACTGATCATTAGAAGCTTTTCATTTTCTTTTTGCATGATGAACATTTTTCTTTATTTTTCTTATGCCAAAGTGTTCTTTTCAACAAGTCCTCCGATTACAGTTAGGTTATGGAAACCTATATAAATGAATTATGTGTCATACCCCACACAAATGCGTGCTAAATGTGCTTGTGCAAATTTGAATCAAACTTGTGAATTCTTTGATGCCTTAAGATAGGTAACTAACTTTGTAAAATTCCTAATACAAGACTATGTGTTCTAGCTTTTAAGCTTACTTATGAAGTGTTATCAAATTTTTAAATCAACCAAAATTTTTGTTTACCAGAAGAACACGCATTTATCTTTTCTAAAAAAAAAAACTGGGACTTAGTTTGTGCATGTGTTCTTGTGTGTGTGTAATAGTATCTAGTATCTCCCACTACCCCTAAACTTAAAATACACATTGTCCCCAATGTATGTGTGGCATGGAAAGATCTGACCTGAGAGATGGAGAACCAGGTTGCTTTCTTGCTTTTACACGCCTCCAAACTTAAACTGGATACACACACTAGGTACCTGACAAAGAAAAATAAACATTATTCCGGAAAACAAAATATAAATAGTAGACATGTAAATATTATAAACAAACAAAAAGTACTAAAAATGAAAAAAGGATATGTTTGGGGTGCCTCTTATGAGCGCTAAGTTTTACATCTTCAGCCAGACGGGGTATCCTCTCACTGCTGATCATCTGTGGGTGCAGTCGATGAGGTACCGGGTGCAGGAGGTAGGCGGTCAAGGATAGCCTGTAGCATCGCCTCCTGTCGTGTAAACTGTGCCTCTAACCCATCGATCCACTGATGGATCAAATGGGTTACCTCACGATCCTCCCGACAGATGTCGGACAACTCACAGTGGAAGGAGGATAGGTCATCTAGGAGGTGCTGATACTCCATGGATCCAATGTCTATCTGATCCTCCTCCCATGAAGGACACATTGGTGGATGCTCGGCCTCCATCGGATCATCCTCTATAGGCTCGATAGTTGGAATTTATGCCCGGGGTCCTCGGTGCATGTGAGATTGGCTGAGGCTCTATTGGGCTCTCCCAAAGAAGGGATGGTCACTAACTGGGCAATCAATAGAAGAGCCTCTAATCCCCTTCTTCTTGAAGATATGACTGAGCAAGAAGGGGAAAGGGAGGCCCCAGGCATTAGCTATGGTCGTCTGCCCGTTATGCACCCTATCCCAGAACTTGTGTATCTGACTCCATATGACCGTTAGGATGGAGTACCAGTGACCCCGGTGAAAGGTGTAGAGAGCTTGTAAGAACTAATCCCGTCTTTGTGTTTTGTACCCCAAATGACACACATTTCGTTGCAAGACTGAGTCAATGAACCATAAACGGGGACACAACCTCGACCAGCTCCCCGCATTATTGTGGCGGTCTGCGTACTGTCCCGCACACATATCCTCTATGATGTGTGATAGAGGGAACGGATCAGGCTGCTCATCCATGTGGCTGTCCTCTGGTGGGGACTCATCATAGCAGTGTAAAGAGCTAGCTATGTCAGTCATGGTCAGCTCTATGAATCTGCCCTAGACTGAAGAAAATAAAATATCTGGCCTGGTGCAATTGTAGGTCAAGTTCTCGTAGAAACTGACCACGAATCGAGTGTATGCTGTCGAGCAGACTGGCTTGAATAGCCGATTGAGACCCCGGTTCTTGAACTCTTGGACAGCCCATCTTGTGGTTTGTAAACTCTTGAAGTTCGCATCTACATTGAATGTTGTTTCGAACAGTATTTCACGCTATTCGAAACTGGGCCAGGATGCCTGGTGGCGGCTGCTAGAAGCTCAGGATATGGAAGCCATGTTCTGAGATCTGAAACTGTGTTACTACCAAAATTGCACTCAATCACAGATATTATGCACTCGATCACACGAGAGGTAATGCGCTCGATCGCTGATACCTAGCGCTTAATCGCACTTGGTTAGGCAATTTATCTCACACCTTAGGCGCACCAAAAACTCAAAGCTGTGGAAAAATTTACAAGCTCGATCCTATCCTCCTACAAGCATGAAATAGAATAGCCAATTACATTAGATAAATGGATAATACGAGAAAAAGATAATGAAAAACCCATTTGTGCTGGTGTGCAAGTAAAATAGAACAAAATCGGTTTGCATACCGTGTGGGGTTAGGAGAAATTCAGGGGAGGGTTATCATGCATGTGGAAGGATGATGTATGGTGGTAGGTGGAGATTATGATGGATGGCCGGTGGTTTAGAGGCAGTTACCATGAAAGATTAGGGTAAGAAGAGGTTGAGTGCGATAATGAGAGTGAGAATTACGCTAGTGCGTAAATGAGAGGTGATGAGTCTTAAATATTGCATATTTTAGACCCTTAACTTATATTTGTTATGCTCTTAGTTAGTAGTATTTCACTTTATTTTATGTTTTTTTGTGTTTTGTGTATTTTTACAGGATTATGGAGAAAATGAAGCATTTCAGGAGATGTGAAGCTTCAGGAGAAATTGCAATCGATCGCACTATTCTGCAATCGAGCGCAAGGTCATCAATCCCACATCGAAATGTTTGCAGTGCATCGCACCTGCGCTTGAGCGCACAGACCTATGATCAATCGCAAGTGATCATCCCACATCGGTCAAAAATCTTTACAGCGCGATAGAGCGCACCAGACACGCGATCGAGCACATTTGCGATCGATCGCAATATACTGCGATCGAGCGCACTCGGGCAGTATCCCACATCGATTCTGCAAGCCACATTGCTCCGAGTCTCCCCCTATATAAACACCACCTGACTTCATCATTCAGTGTACAATTCCTATGCCATTTTGGTGTTTACCGGTGGACGTCCGCTAGCATTCTGGTGGATCCCGAAAGCATTGCTACCACGAGGGGAAGCGCCGCCCGTCAGCGAGTGGAATTTCTCCCATGTAAAGTTGTTTCTTTATTTATTTTTATTTAGTTGTTGTAGTTTAATGTTTAGCACTTTTTTTATGAATTATAGTTTCATAGTTATGAGTGGTTAGACTCTTCAGCTAAGGTTGAAGATGAAGCCCCGCCGTTGTTTGGCATAGTAGTTCAGATTTGCTTGTACAAATCTGACAATTTTTAGTATAAATGTTCTATCAATTATTTGAGTTAATCTTATAATTGATTGAGTTTAAATTTTCTGTTGGATATTCCTTGTGTTTCATCTGATGGATACATTGAATGCTTTTCGATTAAATTGGATTTCCTTTGTGATTTGTTAAGAGCGGATACATTGGACGCTTTTGGTTTAATTGGGATATTCTTTGTTTTTTGTCTTATAGTTGGATTCATGGAATGTTTTGATAGGCTATATTTTTAGAACATAAATGCTTAACTTTGGTAGGGTGGATTCGGAAACCTTAGTGTTTTAATTATTAGTTTTTTAAATCAACTTAGTTTAGTTTTAATTTATTTTGCAATATCATTCTGAAATTCGGAACTAGGTTAAGATAAGATTAGTTTAGATTAAAAATATATTTTCACAACGCAATTCCCTGTGGATTCGACCTCGCACTTGCACAACACTATATTGCAAATTACTCGTACGCTTGCGAGTAAATTAAAACTCACAACAAGTTTTAGGCGCTGTTGCCGGGGAGTTGTTTGGTTTGTGAAAATTTTTTGTCTGAATTGATTTTATTTTTCTACTAGTTAATTTAATTTTTTTTAAAAAAAAATTTTGAGTTCGGTGTTTGCTTTATTCTGTTGCTTCTGCTGGTTAGTATCTCATTATTTTTCTGTTGGTGTATGCTTGGTCGGAGATCCTTGAACTTAGATTTGACACATTTAGATCCTAACTTAGAAAGAACTCTTAGGAGGCAGAAAAGAGCACTAGTTGAGAGAGAGACTGTTGAGATGGGAGAAAATTTTAATCATCTTGAACATGTAGAGCAACTTAGAGCTTGGAACGTGGACTCCACTACATCCCTTAGGGATTTGTTCGCACCCGTTGCGACTAACTCATCTTCTTGCATAGTGTTGCCACCAACCAATGCCACACACTTTGATTTGAAGCCACATGTTATCCAACTCTTACCCTCATTCCATGGCTTAGATCTTGAAAATCCTTATAGTCATGTGAAGAAGTTCAAAGACATTTGTGCTACATTCAAATTCCAGAACTTCTCTGAGGAGTCAGTCCATCTTCGACTCTTCCCTTTCTCCCTTCACGATAGAGCTAGGGCGTGGTTGGACTCCAACACGTCCGGGTCTATTACATCTTGGGAAAACCTGCTTAGCAAATTTTATCATAAGTTTTTCCCAATGTCTAGAGTGAATGAGTGCCGAAAGGAGATTAGCTCTACCACTCAGGACGAGGATGAGAAGTTCTCTGAAAGCTGGGAGCGCTTTAAAGAGTTACTGATCAGATGCCCTCCACATGGATATGAGAAGTGGAGACTCGTTCAATTCTTCTACCAAGGGTTGACTCAACCCAACCGTAGCATGATCGAGTCTATGAATGGGGGGGCATTCTTGAGTCTGACAGGAGACAAAGCATACATGGCATTGGACAAGTTGTCCGATAATTCACAGCAGTGGGATTTTTCAAGCTGTCGAGATAAGTCCATTCGTGCTCCTAAGAGGGGAGGCATCTATGAGGTCAGGGAGGACGCTGATTTAAGGATAAAATTAGATGCCCTCACCAAGAAGATTGACGCTCTCACTGTGAGCCAATCCATCAATGCTGCCAACACATTCAATGTTGAAAGCTGTTCCATCTGTGCTAGTCCCATGCATCTAGCACAGAATTTCCCATCAATGCCGGCTTGTGCCGAGTATCCTATGGAACAAGTAAATGCTTTCAATGACTTTCGAAGGCAGTCAAATGGATCGTACTCCGAGACGTACAATCCAGGGTGGCGGAACCACCCAAATTTTTCATGGAGGCAGAACCAACCAATGAATCAGGGAGGAGCCTCTCATCATGCTCAAAATCAATATCCTCCCGGATTTGCCCCACAAATTCCTAATCATGGTCGTTCTGCCCATCCAGCACCTTCACCTGCTTACCACGCACCCACCCAAACACCAGCACCAGTTTCACAGTCACTTGAGGACACCCTTAAGGAGTTAATGAAGGCGACTAGCCAAAATATGAGCGATGTGAGGAGTACAACAATGGTAAACACCCAAGCAATTGCAAGCTGGAGAGTCAAATAGGGCAAATTGCAAGTCACTTGGGTGAGAGAGAAAAAGGAAAGTTCCCCAGTCAGCCCATGCAAAACCCAAAAGGACAAATTATGGTTGAGAGTTCATCAACTCCTACGCACGAGGAGGAACAAGTACAGTCGACTGTCACACTGAGGTCTGGGAGATAAGTGGACAATCGAGTGGAAGAGAGCCCTGCTATGCAGCAAGGGCAATGGAGTGGCAACACAGAGAAGAGAGATGCTGAGTAATCTACAGCCACACCTACTGAGAAAGACCCTCCTAGGTCATTTGTACCTAGAGCGCCCTACCCCGAGAGATTACAGGCGCCCAAGAAAGGAGGGAGGTACGAGGAAATTCTGGAGGTATTCAAGCAAGTCCAAATCAATATCCCATTTTTGGATGTCATCCATCAAGTGCCATCATATGCCAAGTTTTTAAAGGACTTGGTCACTATCAAGAAGAGGATGAATGTCCCAAAGAAGGCATTTTTGACCGAGCAGGTCAGTTCAATCCTTCAGTGCAAGCTACCCATCAAGTATAAGGACCTGGGGTGTCCTACCATCTCTTGCACGATAGGAGTCAGCCATATTGAGAGGGCCCTTTTGGATCTAGGGGCAAGTGTGAATCTTCTACTCTACTCAGTCTATGTGCAGTTGGGGTTAGGAGAATTGAAGCCCACATCCACGACGCTTCAATTGGCTGACAGGTCAGTAAAAAGACCACGGGGGATAGTTGAGGACGTTTTGATAAAAGTGGATAAGTTCTATTTCCCCGTGGATTTTATTGTCCTTGACACAGAGCCGGTTCAGAATGTAGGGATTCATTTACCGGTGATTCTAGGGCGACCATTCTTAGCCACGGCTAACGCCCTAATCAATTGTAGGACAGGGGTGATGAAGATCTCCTTCGGAAATATGACAGTGGAGTTGAACATTTTTGATATCACTAGGCAACCACTGGAATATGATGAAGTGAGAGATGTATGCTTGATAGAGGAGATTCTTGAGGATACTGTGGATGAATCAAGCATTGAGGATCCCATGGAGGCATGCTTTTCTCACTTTGGAGAGGACTTGGGTTTATATAAGTTACTCGAGGAAGTAAATGCCATTTTGGAGTCTGATCCTCAAGAAAGCAAGGAGGAGGAGGAGAAGGTGTCACCAGAACCTCAAAAGAATGAACTTAAGCCTTTACCGGATAATCTTAAGTATAAGTTCCTGGGTCTAGCATACTGTTTGCCTGTGATAATAGCTTCAAATTTGGGAGAGGCTCAAGAGGAGAAATTATTAGATGTTTTAAGAGAGCACAAGGAAGCTATCGGCTGGACTATTGAGGATATTAAAGGAATCAGCCCCTCGGTGGTGATGCACAGGATACATTTGGAGGAAGATGCTAAGCCATCGAGGGAGCCGCAAAAAAGGCTCAACCCTGCTATGCAAGAGGTTGTGAGGGCAGAGGTTATTAAGCTGTTAGATGCAGGGATCATTTATCCCATCTCTGATAGCAAGTGGGTGAGCCCCATTCATGTCGTGCCCAAGTGAGCTGGATTAATGGTAGTAAAGAATAAGGACGACGAGTTGGTTCCAACTCATGTGCAGTCTGGGTGGAGAGTGTGTATAGACTACCGTAAGCTGAACATTGCCATAAAGAATGATCACTTTCCACTTCCGTTTATTGATCAGATGGTGGAGCGTTTGGCTGGGCACGAGTATTATTGCTTTTTGGATGGTTATTCTAGATATAACTAGGTCCCCGTGGACCCCGAAGATCAGGAGAATACGACATTTACCTGTCCTTTTGGGACCTTCGCCTACCGTCGCATGCCCTTTGGGTTATGCAATGCACCCGCCACTTTTCAGCGGTGCATGGTCAGTATATTCTCTGATATGGTAGAGCAGTTTTTGGAGATTTTCATGGATGACTTCTCCATCTTCGGTTCAACATTTGAGGAGTGCTTGCACCGTCTCTCTTTGGTTTTGGTACAGTGCAAGGAGAAGAACCTGGTGCTTAATTGGGAGAAGTGCCATTTTATGGTCAAGCAAGGAATTGTACTGGGGCATATCGTATCTCATCGAGGGATTAAGGCCGACAAAGCGAAGGTGGATTTGATTTCCAGCCTTCCACCCCCACGTACGGTGAAAGAGGTTCGATCTTTTCTGGGCCATGCAGGTTTCTATAGGCGATTTATCCAGAATTTCAGCAAGATCGCCTGGCCCTTGTGCAAGTTGTTGCTAAAAGATGCCCCATTTCTATTTGATGAGGATTGTAAGAAAGCATTTGGGGATCTGAAGAAGATTCTGACGTCCACACCCATTATTCAGCCACCTAACTGGGATGTGCCTTTTGAGATTATGTGTGACGCATCAGACTATGCTATTGGAGTTGTTTTGGGGCAACGTGTTGATAAACTTCCCCATGCTATCTATTATGCAAGTCGAACTCTAAACGACGCACAACTCAATTACTCTACCACTGAGAAGGAGTTGCTTGCAGTCGTTTTTACATTAGACAAGTTCAGATCCTACTTGTTAGGATCTAAAGTCATTATCTACTCGGACCATGCTGCATTGAAGTATCTTTTCTCTAAAAGAGATGCTAAATCTCGTCTTATCTGATGGATCTTGCTACTTCAAGAGTTCAACATTGAGATTCGGGATAAGAAAGGTTCGGAAAATGTGGTGGCGGACCATTTGTCTAGATTGATTGTGGAATTCAGTAAGGCTGCCACTCCCATTTCTGAGACCTTTCCTAATGAGCAATTGATGCACATTGCTCACAGTCCCGCACCATGGTTTGCTGACATAGTGAACTATCTTGTCACCGGACACATGCCCTTGCATTGGGGGAGGCAAGATAAATCAAAATTTTTGGCCATGGTAAAACACTTTTTCTGGGACGATCCTTACCTGTTCAAGTATTGTTCTGATCAGATCATTAGACGGTGTATTCCTGAGCATGACCAATCTAATGTCATCGCCTTTTGTCATGATCATGCATGTGGAGGCCATTTTAGTGCTAAATAGACCACTGCAAAGATTTTGCAGTGTGGATTTTATTGGCCTACCCTATTCCGGGACTCTCACACCTACTGTATATCTTGTGAGCATTGCCAAAAGCTAGGGAGTCTTTCTAGGAGAAATATGATGCCCCTCAACCCTATTCTGATTATTGAGATTTTTGATGTGTGGGGCATTGATTTCATGGGACCATTCCCAAACTCCTTTGGTTACTTATACATTCTAGTTGATATGGACTATCTGTCCAAGTGGGTGGAGGCCGTTGCGTGCAAGACCAATGACCACAGAGTTATGGTCCAGTTCTTGAAAGACACTATTTTTGCTCGTTTTGGTACACCTCGAGCAATCATAAGTGATGGAGGTAAGCACTTTTGCAACAAGATCTTTGAGCAGTTGATGAAGAAGTATTGTATCACGCACAAAGTTGCCACCCCATATCACCCACAGACGAGTGGTCAAGTGGAAATTACAAATCGCGAGATCAAACAAATTTTGGAAAAGACTGTGAACCCTAATAGAAAGGATTGGTCTCTGCGATTGACGGATGCACTGTGGGCATATCGGACAGCCTTCATGACGCCAATTGGCATGTCTCCCTATCGCATTGTATACGGAAAGGCATATCACCTTCCGGTTGAATTAGAGCATCGTGCGTATTGGGCTGTCAAGCAACTAAATTTCAATCTTTCCAAGGCTGGCTCACAACGGAAGCTCTAACTCAATGAATTGGAGGAGCTGCGGAATGATGCATATGAGTGTGCCTGATCATACAAAGCACAAATGAAGAAGACTCATGACCAAAACATTTTGAGACTAGCTTTTGAGGTCAGAAAGTTCTTCTTTATAATTTGCGCTTGCATCTTTTTCCAGGCAAGCTAAAATCCCGATGGTCAGGCCCATTCATTATTCGATCGGTTTTTCTTCATGGGGCCATCGAGATTGAGGATCCTAAGAATGGTAATACTTTCAAGGTAAATGGACAGAGGCTAAAACCATTCTTAGAGTTGAGGAGCCCGGATATTGAAACGATACTGTTGGAGGATCCTAGTTACTCAGATTGAGTGTAGTATTCTAGGAAGAGTCTGACTGAAGATGTAAAACTTAGCGCTCATGGGAGGCATCCCACAGCTTATCTTTTCTTTTGTTTATTTATTATTTCACATTTTTATGATTAATGTTTGTTTCCAGTATTTTTTGTTTTCCAGTTTTTATTTTTCAGGGACAAAGCGTACTTCAGTTCAAGTTTGGGGGTATGCTATGAGCCATACCAGTCCAGATAGTTCTCCATATCTCAGGTCAGCTCTTTCCATATTAGTCACACATTGGGGTCAATGTGTAATTTAAGTTTGGGGGTATGGGAGACACATCACACACTTTGTCCTAATTTGTTGTCTTTTCGTCATAGAGATAAATGCATGCTCATGTTATCGTGAAATTTTAGTTGATCTTAACATTTTCTGTGATGTGATGTCATTGGTGAGCTTAACATTCTGAACACATGATCTGGTGATAAATTTTTAAAATTTAGTTACTTACTTTAGGCATTTTGAGAATTCACATGTTTGATCTAATCTAACACGAGCACATTAGCACAAATTATGTGAGGTATGACATGTGATTTTAATGTGTATTTTTCCTTATCTAAACTGAAACTGGATGACTTGTTGGATGAACTCTTGGGCATAGAAAAGCATAAAAAAAAATTATTATCAATAAACTTTCCGCTGAGTAACTGGACCTCTTGCCTCAGTAAGCAGTGAGTGTTCACGTCAAAAGGTGGAATTTTGTTTGGTAGTATTAAGGCCGGTTTAATTTCATAGCCTTTTTTACTCGAGTTAGTAAGTCCTTAGGGGTGTCTTTACACCTAATGCCCTAAAACCATCTGGTTTGGGAGTCATTGACTCAACACTCGCTACATGGGTCAATTAGAAAGCTTAAGGGAACTAAACATAGCCGTGCCTTAAAAAAAAAAAAAAAAAAAAAAAAAAAAAAACAGAGAATAAAATAAAAACTATGCCTTTTCGTTCATTTTTATGGGAAATTTGGTGAATCTTGAGACATGGAGACCTTACACATTAGAGTTACTTGGAAGCTTCATTTTTATATGTTAATTCACCTTACACTGATTCAAGCTTGTGATGCCTTATCCTGCCTTTTGTAAGTAATTAGATTTTAACATTTCTATTCATTGCGAAGATGAGTTTACCTTTTTAAGCTTGCTTATGAATGAATATCATGGTGATGTGTGCTCCTTAAATTTTTGGATACTATGAGTGATGACTTTATCTTTATGTTCTTTGTTTTTCATTGAGTCTTTTATTTTGTTTTGCTAAGGGACTAGCAAAATATAAGTTTGGAGGTATTTGATGAGTCTTAAATATTGCATATTTTAGACCCTTAACTTATATTTATTATGCTCTTAGTTAGTAGTATTTCACTTTATTTTATGTTTTTTTGTGTTTTGTGTATTTTTACAGGATTGTGGAGAAAATGAAGCATTTCAGGAGATGTGAAGCTTCAGGAGAAATTGCGATCGATCGCACTATTCTGCGATCGAGCGCAAGGTCATCAATCCCACATCGAAATGTTTGCAGTGCATCACACCTGCGCTCGAGCGCACAGACCTGTGATCGATCGCAAGTGATCATCCCACATCGGTCAAAAATCTTTACAGCGCGATCGAGCGCACCAGACATGCGATCGAGCACATTTGCGATCGATCGCAACATACTGCGATCGAGCGCACTCGGGTAGTATCCCACATCGATTCTGCAAGCCACATTGCTCCAAGTCTCCCCCTATATAAACACCACCTGACTTCATCATTCAGTGTACAATTCCTGTGCCACTTTGGTGTTTACCGGTGTAAGTCCGCTAGCATTCTGGTGGATCCCGAAGGCATTGCTACCACGAGGGGAAGCGCCGCCCATCAGCAAGTGGAATTTCTCCCATGTAAAGTTGTTTCTTTATTTATTTTTATTTAGTTGTTGCAGTTTAATGTTTAGCACTTTTATTATGAATTATAGTTTTATAGTTATGAGTGGTTAGACTCTTCAGCTAAGGTTGAAGATGAAGCCCCGCCGTTGTTTGGCGTAGTAGTTCAGATTTGCTTGTACAAATCTGACAATTTTTAGTATAAATGTTCTGTCAATTATTTGAGTTAATCTTATAATTGATTGAGTTTAAATTGTCTGTTGGATATTCCTTGTGTTTCATCTGATGGATACATTGAATGCTTTTCGATTAAATTGGATTTCCTTTGTGGTTTGTTAAGAGCGGATACATTGGACGCTTTTGGTTTAATTGGGATATTATTTGTTTTTTGTCTTATAGTTGGATTCATGGAATGTTTTGATAGGCTATATTTTTAGAACATAAATGCTTAACTTTGGTAGGGTGGATTCGAAAACCTTAGTGTTTTAATTATTAGTTTTTTAAATCAACTTAGTTTAGTTTTAATTTATTTTGCAATATCATTCTGAAATTCGGAACTAGGTTAAGATAAGATTAGTTTAGATTAAAAATATATTTTCACAACGCAATTCCCTGTGGATTCGACCTCGCACTTGCACAACACTATATTGCAAACGACTCGTGCGCTTGCATGTGGAAGGATGATGTATGGTGGTAGGTGGAGATTGTGATGGATGGCTGGTGGTTTAGAGTTACCATGAAAGATTAGGGTAAGAGGAGGTTGAGTGCGAAAATGAGAGTGAGAATTATGCTAGAGCGTAAATGAGGGGGAAAAGGGAAACTGTTTATAATATGCACGTGCCCTCTCTGCCCCGAGTGTGCTCGAGTGCATTTGTGGAGTGCGCTCGATCGAATGATGTGCAAGTGCGTAAGGTAATGCGCTCATGCGTACTGGGGTGTAGGGGATGTGCGCTCAAGCGCATGTGGTGCATGCTCGATCGCAAGCCAGTATGTATAGAATAGTTAAAACTTACCAAAATAACTTTTTAGAACGATACAGTCATACCGTAATTTAGTGGCATTCAGTACCAATAACCTCGATAGAGGCACTTGAGCTATATGTTATGCCAGTGGAATTTTCTCAAGTGCTCTCTATGGTCGCTTCAAGGCTATGTATTTTGAAGGAGGCACTTAGGGCTCCCATCAGGTGGTTCCAATGCCATCAACAGTTGTTTTGTCTCCAATGTTGGTGCCTAGTCAATAAAATCAGGAGAAGTAGTATTAGTAAGTGCAAGATTTTTAAATTGGGGATTATACTTACTTGAGAGTTTGGGTGTGTTCTTGATGGTGTGCACAGCTCCATTAATATCTTTAATCACGTTATCATCTGGCCCAATGTCCACTCTTATGTCAGCAAGTTGGGGATGATCTCCAATGGAACCGTACAATTAGACACTTTTTCACTAATACTTTGCATGAGGCTCACATTATAACACTTATTATTAGTTTTAGTGGAGTCTTTAAATATTTTAAATTCTACCTCTTCACCATTTACTCTCATAGTGACTATGCCTCTTTTCACATTAATGTTTGTGTCAGCAGTGATTATAAATGGTCTCCCTAAGATGATAGGGAGTGGTACAGGCATATGACATTCCTCCATATCTAATACAATAAAATCGGCAGGTAAAATAAATTTACTTACTCTTACCAAAACATCCTTGATGATACCTCTTAGTCGTTTGATGCTTCTGTCAGCCAATTGCAAAGTAATGGAGGTTGGTTGGAGCTCCCCCAAACCTAGTGTCTCGAATACACTGTAAGGTAGTAAATTTACACTCGCTCCTAGGTCCAATAATGCATGCTCGAAAAGCTGGTCACCTAGCCTGCAAGGAATAGTAAAACTACCCGGATCTTTTAGTTTAGGTGGTAATTTTCTCAATAATACAACACTCACCTCTTCAGTCAAGGCTACTGTCTCATACTCCTGAAATTTCCATTTGTTAGTGCAACAATCTTTTAAAAACTTAGCATAAGCAGGTAGTTATCTTATTGGATCTAATAAAGGAATATTTATTTCCACCTTTTTCTAGGTTTCAAAAATTTCAATCATTTTAGTTTCCTTTTTAGGCTTCACTAACCTTTGAGGGAAGGGTGGAGGTGTATTTACCTTTTCCATCTCTCTTACCTTAGATGTGGAGGTCTGGTCTAGAGATGCTTGTGTAGGGTCATTGGTGCCGATGATCTTACCATTTCTTAAGGTAGTTACAGCATTCAGTTGCTGATGTCCTCTTGGATTAGGCAGTGGCTGGGCTAGGAGCTCTCCTTGCTTTCTGCTACTCAATTCCTTGGCCAACTGTCCCATTTGTACCTCTAGTCCTTGGATGGCTTGATCATGTTTTGGAGTGATTTGCCTCATTTCAGTGCGAAATTGCCTTGACTCTTCCATGAATTGTTCATGTTTATTTAGGATTTGTTGTTGCTGAGTTGCTAGTTGCTTCACAAACTTTCGAGGTCATTCTTCTTTGGTTCAGGAGCAGATTGGGCTGCTAGTTGAAATTTTCTTTGCTTCCCTTGACTGTTTTGGCTGTTGCTCCATGAGAAATTTGGGTGATTCCGCCATCCAGGGTTGTATGTGTTAGCATAGGGGTTGTTCTTTGGCGAATAATTATTTAGTCCCACAAAGTTGGCTTTCTCATGATCTGCAGATGAATACAAAGGACACGTATCAGTATTATGATCAAATTGTGAGCAAATAGCACATACCTAGAGTGGTATAGCTGGTGGGTTCGTTGAGGTGTTCTGAGCAGCCATAGCTTTCACTAATAGGTCAAGTTTCCTCTCTACTACTACTATTTGAGGAGATGATCCTCCATTCAGGCTTACCTCATACATACCTTTATTCTTGGTTATATGTCTACCTCGGGAGGAGAACTGCTACGTGTGTTCACTTAAGGTTTCGAAGAGTTCTATAGCCTCTTCATTACTCTTTTCCATTAGCACTCCTCCATAACCTGAATCAACAATATTTTTGTTAGAATCACTCAAACCTTCATAGAAAGCTTGTACCAGTTCATCTTGGGGTGGGTTGTGGTGTGGGCACTTAAATAGCAGCTCGTTGAAGTGTCCCCAGGCTTCGAAGAATAGATCACCATCCTTTTGTTGGAAGGATTAAATTTTTTTTCTCGTTTGCCTCGTCTTTTGGGCTGTGAAGAACTTCCTTAGGAATTTGCTAGCCAACTCCTCCCAAGTGTGGATTGAAACTGCAGGCAAAGAATTATACCATAATTTAGCGTTATTTTTCAAGGAAAAGGGAAAAGAATTAACCTTATTCCTTCTTGGTCTAAGCCTCGAATGTGCTGGAATTTGCAAAGGTCGAAGAACTCTCGAAGGTGCAAATGTGGATCCTCACTAGGTGTACCCCTAAAGTAAGTCAGTGCACTGAGTATCTGCGAAGATATGTAGTAGTTTCCTTCCGCCTCAGGTTGATACACATTGCACGATGGTTGATCGAGGTTCTGCGGGATGAAAGATTGATTCATCGGCCTCCACTCAGGTGGTTGCTGCTCGGCTATCTGTTCTGCCATTGGTATTTCTTCCTCAATTCCTCATTCGTCCTCTTCCAAGTTGTCTCTAAGTCTTTGTCGGATAGTTTTCTCTAGCTCGAGATCAAGGGGAAGGAATACCGGATGTTTGGATTGTCGTCCGTGCATGAATCGGTGGCTGTTACTTGAGTGCAGCAGTCAAATACTGCTGCTCAGATTACTCTCTGCCTCAATTGCACTCGATGGCACAGACGGTGCGCTCAATCGCAAGTGGCACAGAAAGCTCTACTGGAGTACCTGAAACAAAAAAAAAGGAAATTTGATTAGGGTTAATTAAGAATGTAATAGATTAAAAAGGAAATAACAATAATTAAATTAAATGAGAAATTAATTCTAAAAAGAAATTTTAGTGCAATCCCCGGCAATGGCGCCAAAAACTTGTTGTGCGATTATATACCTAAATAAATATACAAATAACCGTCCTAGTTTTACTTGCAAGCACACAAGGCCTATGGTAGTATAGTGTGCAAGTGCGAGATCATTTCCACAGGGATTGGTGAATTTCATTTTAGAATTAGTTTCTTCAAGTTTAAAAAGAGAAATAGCAGTTTGATTGTGCGTAAATAACAATAATGGGAACATAGGACTACGATAACCATCCTAATTATACTTTCCCACTAAGTAATGCTTCAATGATCTAACCTTATCATGAATATCTAATGGTTGCCAACCTAAGGGCTTGGTCCACACCTTAGGCTATTGATCTCCCTATGCAATGAATTAGGCATGGTGTATACTCTAACTCTTTTCTCTCTTTAAAGGATTCAGCATGGGTGTATACTGAATTGTTCCTTAAGAGAGCATGAGGGCTGTGGAGATCGGGAACCACACGGGACCTAGAGCTTGGTCCGCTCTCGGTTTCCCATGTTGATTAACCCGGGAATCCGGTGTGGATATCCCTTGTTACTAATGTCGAACCTAGGACTCGGTCATCCAAATTGATTCGACTAACTTATCCATACCACATGCATACGTTGATCGGGCACATACATATGAGGAATGTAAATACAAACAGGTATTAATCAAGTTAAATATTCTAACAAGGCCATAACAAAGATAATCAATGAATGAACATGTGGAAAAGCATAACTAGGGCTTCAATCGAGCCTTATAGGAGTTTAGTTACACATGCTAAGTAAACTAAACATTCTAAACATAATGAAATAAAAATAGAAAACTAAAATCGAAGAAGACTCGGGAGACGAGTTGTCAATTCCTCTCCTAAACTCTCTACTTTTAATCTAGAACAAAATGTATGGTTTATGTGTTTTACAAGGCTATTTATAGGGTCCTCTTAGTGTCCCAAAACCCTAATTCCTTTTTGGAGTCGGAAGGCCTCTTTCCATATCTGTCTCTGCCGCCTCTGGAGTGATTGCACTCGAGCGTATGCGGGATGCGCTCGAGTGCAAGTGTGCGCTCGTGCTCTTGTGCACTCAATCTCAATGGGGTGTGCTCGAGCGCACTTTGCTGGATGGCAGATCCTGACTTTTGCTTCTAAAAGCTCTAAATTATCATCTTTTTGTCTAAGTCCTGTGAAAAACACATAAAACATGAAAATGAAGTAGAAACTACTAAAATGTATAAATAAAGAGTCTAACAAGTGTAAATTAAGGGGCTTAAATATGACTATTTAAACACCTATCAATATTCTCCACAACTGAAGACCTAGCTAAAGCACAAAAATGACCTTCACCTTGGACATTCTCTGTAGCCGAGGACTGACACAAAGCGCAAAAAATGACCTTCACCTCGAACATCTTCCATAGTCGAAGACTGAGCTAAAGTGCCCAAAATTACCTTTACCTCAGACATCCTCTGCAACCAAGGATTGAGCTAAAGCTTCAAAATGACCTTCACCTCGATCATCCTCTTCTCCTCTCTTTTTATAAATTCTATCTCCCTCTTATAGTAACTTCCCTTGATTTTGAATCAAGGTATCTTATTGATTATGTAATGTAATTAGTTAGAATAGTTTGATAGGAGTAGATAGGAATTTTTATGTAAAGCTAGAGGATGATCGAGTGTGCAAAGAAATCGTGGAGGCCCATTTGAAGATTACAAGGCCTATTATGTGGGAATTAGTGAAAATATTATAGAACTCTAAATTAAGACCAATGATTCATTTAGTGGATCAAGTAAATCATGCACAAAATTCCATAATCACCTATAATCATATTTTATTTGATATTATATGATGTATGATATGTATGTGATGCATGTTTAAATTAAATTATGAGACTAAAAACCAGTCAAACTCTCTCATGAAATTAATTTCTATTAAGTTGTAATGAAGATACATTATAAATGTCTTATCGTGACCTTCCACCATTGTAGGGATATATGGGATCTACTGGTCTAAGCATGTTTTGTTGTAGACTTGTGGAATTTATATTATGGGAGATTCATGATTCCCTATTAAATATATGATATAACGGGGTAGGAAACTAGTTGGTCCATGAAACTATCATGTGAGGGCTCATTAGTTTAATCACCAACACTTGTAAAAAGGGTGGGTCTGACTTAACTATAATATATTGTCCAAGAAACTATAATGTGAGGATGATATATTTTATAGGTCAAAGTTATGATTGGGAATTATATGAGATGTAATTGATAATTATTATCTACATGTTAAAGGTTTATTATAGCTAAGAAACTATTATGTGAGGTTATTTTCAACGAGTAGTGCGATCAGAATCTCCACTAGGAGACCTTCAAATGAGGTTTCCCTAATTTTATACCAAAGGATTATGGAATTCAAAAAGAATAGTGGGAGGTACCAATATAATTAAATATCAAATCTATTCATGGATAATAAAATTGAATAGATTTTAATTTTCTGTTGTTGTTGACTTATAGATCACAATGATCAATCTCAACCCACTATCGAGAATTCTTGATACCAACAAACTGAAGAACTTGATAATTTTGAGAAAAATAACTATGTTCTTGATCAAATTCTACTAGTAAGTGTTGTTGAGAATGAACTGGAAGAAGTGGTTGCTACTTTCATCAAGTGGCAGGAAAATGATATGAAGGCTAGATGCTACATGCTAGCATCAATGTCTATTAAGCTTTAGAAGAAACATGAGAAGTTGGAAAGCACTTATGCAATGTTGCTTCTTTTGCAAGATTTGTATGGTGACAACAATTGCGCTACGAGATTTCATATCTCAATGGACATCTTTAAGTCTAGGATGGCCAAAGGATCATCAGTCCATTAACATGGATTGAAAATGATCGACTACATCGAGCAGTTTGAAGAACTAATTGTTAGTTTGGATGCAAAATTATATAATTAATTTATTTTACAATCCCTTCTAGATTCATACTCGCATTTTGTTATGAATTGTAACATAAACAAGTAGAAGCTACACTTCTAGAGCTTGTTAACATAATTAAAACTATGTAGGAAATAGTTAAGAAAGGTAAGGCACCCATTAAACTTGTTGATGGGGCTACTTCTTCGAAGCCCAAGGTCATGAAAGTATCAAAGAAGAAGAACAAACCATTAAAAGCAAAAGGAGATATCAACAAGGCTAGTTTCTCAAAGGCTAAGAAGAAAATAGATAAGTGCTTCCATTGTGGAAAATATGGACACAAAAAGATAATCGCAAGGATCACTTTGCAAGATTAAAAGGATAAACTTTGGAAGTAATGTCCGAGTTATTTTTTGAAATTAACTTATTAGTTAAAGAAGCTTCTACTAGGGTATTAGATACTAAGTATGGTTCTCACATTTTCAAATGGATGCATGTGGGTAGAAGAAGCAGAAAGAAAAGTAAAGGAGAAGTCAAGCTTCATCTTCGAAATGTAGCAAGTGTTGTTGCATTAGCCAAAGAAACTTTCTGCTTAGCTTTACCAACTTGAATTGCATAGTTAAATATTTGATATTAAACAACATGGTAATAAAAGGAAAAGGGATGAAATTAATCATTCTTATATATGGCATCTCAAACTTGGCCATATCAATGGGAGTAGAATTAGTAAGTTGGCTAAAGATAGCTACTTTAATTCATTGACTTTTGAATCTTATCCATCATGTGAATCTTGTCTTATGGAAAAAATGTGTTAGACTCCATTTTGTGGACATGGAGAAAGAGTTGCTAACATAATAGGATTGATCCATGTAGCAGTTTGTGGGCCATTAAGTTCAATTGCTAAGGGAGGTTATTCTTACTTCATTACCTTCACCGATGACTATTCAAGGTTAGGGTATGTGTATCTCATGAATTACAAATCTGAATCCTTTGAAAATTTCAAGGAATTTAAATATGAAGTGGACAACAAACTAGAAAAAGTAATAAAGTTCTTCAATCTGATCGAGAAGGTGAATACTTGACCAATGACTTTTTGGATCATCTTAAAGAGAATGGGATTCTCTTACATTGGACTCCTCTTGGAACACCTCAGTTGAATGGTGTGTTCAAAATGAGAAATCATACTTTATTGGATATGGTGCGATCGATGATGAGTTACAATGATCTTCCAATTTTAATCTAGGGTTATTCCCTAGAAATTGCCACGTATCTGTTAAATAAAATTCCTTCTAAGTTTATGCCTAGGACACCATATAAGATGTGTAATGGTAGGAAACCTAGTCTTAAGCATGTTAAGATCTAGGGCTGTCCTGCATATGTCAAAAGATTAGTTACAGGCAAGTTAGAAGCATGGTCTGATAAGTGTAGATTTATGGAATATCCCAAAGAAAGGTTGGGATATTATTTTTATCTCCCTAACGAGAAAATGTCTTTGTCTCAAAATTTGCTACCTTTCTAGAGAAATAGTTTGTTATAGAAATGAGCATTGAGAGTAAAATAACACTCTAAGAGGTGTCTCAAGAACCACATATTAATAATGATCAACCTGAGAAGCTTATTGTAACAAAGTCTTTTATCACACAACCTCCTTATAGATCAGATATGATACCTAGAGCACTAGAGAGATATAGATATCTCATCAAGCGTGACGTAGAAGTACACCTTATTGGGATAAGGATCCTATAAACTACAAGGAAGTGATGTCAAACATCGATTTGGGGAAATGGCTTGAAGTAATGAAATCTAAAATGGAATCATTGTATTCTAACTAGGTTTGGACCTTGGTTGACCCTCCTGAAGGTATTGTACCTATTAGTTGCAAATTAGGCTATAAAATATGGGTACCGATGGGAAAGTAGAGACCTTTAAGGAAAGGCTAGTAGCAAAAGGTTACAAACAAAGACAAGGAGTTGACTTTGATGAAAATTTTTCTCCTGTAGTCATGCTTAAGTCAATCAAGATCTTGCTCACAATAATTGCACACTGCAATTATAAGATATGACATGTAGATGTTAAAACCGCCTTCCCAAGTGGTAACATAGAAGAAGATATATACATGGAGCAACCAAAGGGATTTTCATCTAGTGGTAGTGACCACAAAGTGTGTAAACTAAAAAGATCAATTTATGGATTAAAGAAAGCTTCCCGAAGCTGGAACATCATATTTGATGAGGCAATCAAAAAGTTTAGTTTTCTCAAAAAGATGGATGAACCGTGCATGTATAAGAAGGCTAGTGGGAGTGAACTTACATTTTTGATACTGTATGTTGATAATATACTACTCATTGGGAATAATGTGGCCAAAGTTTAGCTCTCAATAAACTTTTTCATGAAAAATTTGGGATAAGTATCCTATATTCTGTGAATAAAGGTTTATAGAGATAGATATAGAAGGATTCTTGGATTGTCCCAATCTATATACATAGATAAAATGTTGAAAAAGTTCAACATGGTAAACTCTAAAAGAGGATTGTTACCTTTCTAGCATGGAGTACATCTCTCTGATTAGATGTCCCCAAAGACACCTAAAGAGAGAGATAACATGAGTTAGATCCAATATACTTCGATGATAGAAAGTCTTATGTGTTGGGAATTTGTCAAAGAATTAAACAGTTGAAGAGTTCAGCACCAGGTCTTGTTGTGCGCCGCGGCCCAGCCTTGGGCGCCATGGCCTCCAGCATGTCCGGGAGTTTAGCTCAAGGTGTCTGTGTCGCTGCTCAAGGTGTCTGCACCGTGGCCTCTAGGTGACCCTTGTAACGAGGGTTTAGCCAATGACTCCCAAACCAGATGGTTTTAGGGCATTAGGTATAAAGACACCCCTAAGGACTTATTAACTTGAGTAAAAAAGGCTACGGAACTAACAGGTCTTAATGATGCCAAGTGAAATTCCCACCTTTTGACGTGAACACTTACTGCTTACTAAGGCAAGAGGTCCAGTTACTGAGTGGAAATTTTTATGATCAATAAATGTTTAATTCCCAGGTTTTGACATGAACACTCACTGCTTACTGAGGCAAGAGGTCCAATTACTCAGTGGAAAGTTTATTTTATGATCATTAGGAGCATTTTATTTTCTCTTTTTGCATGATGGACATTTTTCTTTATTTTTCTATGCCAAAGTGTTCATCTAACAAGTTATCCGATTACAGTTAGGTCATGGAAACATATACATAAAAATTATATGTCATACCTCACACAATTGTGTGCTAATGTGCTCGTGTTAGATTTAGATCAAACTTGTGAATTCTTCAATGCCTTGAGGTAGGTAATTAAACTTTTAAAATTCTTATTACTAGACTATGTGTTATAGATTTTAAGCTTACGGATGAAGTTTTATCATAATATTTATTTTAAATCAACCAAAATTTTCAAAACAATATGAACATTCATTTGTCTTTTTAATAATAATAAAAAAACTTGGAAAAAGTGTATGAATGTGCCTCCTATATGGCGACTCCACTGGGGATTTAAAGACCTATAGGAGGCATATTCACATACTTTGTCCCTGTTTTTTTTTATTATTAAAAAGATAAATGCATGTTCATATTGTTTTGAAAATTTTGGTTGATTTAGAATAAATATTATGATAAAACTTCACCAATAAGCTTAAAATCTATAACACATAGTCTAGTAATAAGAATTTTAAAAGTTTAATTACCTACCTCAAGGCACTTAAGAATTCTCAAGTTTGATCTAAATCTGACACGAGTACATTAGCACAAAATTGCGTGGGATATGACATATAATTCTAATGTATAGTGTTTCAGTGTCCAAACCTTCATCGAATTCCTTATTGGACAGAACAAAAATGGCATAGTTTTTACTTCTTTTCTTTTTCTTTCATAATGAGATTTTTGCCAAGTTGAGTTCCATTAAGCTTTCTAATTAACCATTGTAATGAGTGTTTAACCAATGACTCCCAAACCAGATGGTTTTAGGGCATTAGGTATAAAGACACCCCTAAGGACTTGCTAACTCGAGTAAAAAAGGCTACGGAACTAACATGTCTTAATGCTGCCAAGTGAAATTCCCACATTTTGACGTGAACACTCACTGCTTACTGAGGCAAGAGGTCTAGTTGCTCAGTGGAAATTTTTATGATCAATAAATGTTTAATTCCCAGCTTTTGACATGAACACTCACTGCTTACTGAGGCAAGAGGTCCAGTTACTCAGTGAAAAGTTTATTTTATGATCATTAGGAGCATTTTATTTTCTCTTTTTGCATGATGGACATTTTTCTTTATTTTTCTATGCCAAGATGTTCAGCTAACAAGTTATCTGATTACAGTTAGGTCATGGAAACATATACATAAAAATTATATGTCATACCTCACACAATTGTGTGCTAATGTGCTCGTGTCAGATTTAGATCAAACTTGTGAATTCTTAAGTGCCTTGAGGTAGGTAATTAAACTTTTAAAATTCTTATTACTAGACTATGTGTTATAGATTTTAAGCTTACTAATGAAGTTTTATCATAATATTTATTTTAAATCAACCAAAATTTTCAAAACTATTTGAACATGCATTTATCTTTTTAATAATAATAAAAGATCTGGGACAAAGTGTGTGAATGTGCCTCCCATACTGATAGGTGCTTAAATATTCAAATTTAAGCCCCTTCATTTACATTTGTTAAGTCCTTAGTTATGTTAATTTAGTCCATTTTATTTCATTTATGTGTTTCACGTGTTTTTATAGGGTCTTTGAGAAAAAGAAGCAACTTTGGCACTCAAATGAAGAAATATGGAAATCTGGGAGCAGCTACTGGCTAAAGTGCGATCGAGCGCACTATTTGGTACAATCGATCGCATTAGCACTCGTGCGCACATAAAGAAGGATCGAGTGCAGCCTTGCGATCGAGCACACAACGAATGCGATCGAGCGCAAATGTAGGGGCGTGAACAGTAAAACAGCAGAACCAGTTTTGAAAATAGAGGAGGTTTTGCGTTTTAGGAAGTTTAGGGTTTCCAGAGTCTTCTAGGGTTATTCAACCCCTATAAACACACTTGTAAACACACACAAAAGACATCCCTTCTTTTATCTTTTGCTTGGCTCGGAGTTCTAAGCTTTGGAGAGGATTGACAACCCGTCTCCACAGTATTCTTTGGGTTTTATATTTTATGTTTAGTTTATGTTATGATGCTTATCTTAGATAGCATGCGTAATTAACTCCTTATAGGGCTCGATTGAAGCCCTAATTATGCCTTCCCATATATACATTCATTGATTATCTTTGCGATAGCCTATTTTATGATGCTTAACTTGATTAATGCATGTGTTTATTTAAATTTCTCATATGTGTATGTCTGATCAATATATGCATGTGGTATGGATTAGTTAGTTAGATCAATTTGGATGACCGAGTCCTGGGTCTGACAATGGTAACAAAAGATATCCACCGAATTCTTGGATTAATTGGCATGGGAAACCAGGAGTAGATACCATGCCCTAGGTCTCATGTGGTTGTCGATTTCCATAAATCTTATGCTCTCTTAAGGAACAATTTAGTAGATACCATGTTGAATCCCTTAAGAAAGAAAAGAGTTAGAGTAGATACCATGCCTAACTTATTGCTTAGGGAAATCAATAGCTTAAGGAGTAGATACCATGCCCTTAGGTTGGCAACCATTAGGTATTCATGATAAGGCTAGTGCATTGACATATAACTCATTGGGAAAGTATGCTTAGAGGTGGATATCAGAGCCCTATGTTCCTATTATTATTAACTCATACTCAACTGTTATTTCTATTTTTTTTTATATTGAGAAACTGATTCTAAAATCGAAATTCACCAATCCCTGTGGAGATGATCTCGCATTTGTACACTATGCTACTGTTGACCTTGTGCACTTGCAAGTAAAACTGTACGATTATTTGCTTATTTATTTAGGTAGATAAACGCACAACAAGTTTTTGGCACCGTTGCCGGGGATTGCCCTTAAATTTCTTTTTTTAGAATTATTTTTTCATTTCCATTCTATTTCTATTTTTATCAAAAATCTAAAAAAATTTAAGTTTCTGTCCTTATCTTATTTTTGTTTCATTAAACCCTAATCGAATTCTTTTTTCTGTTTCAAGTACTCCAGGAGAGTTTTCTGTGCCACTTGTGATCGAGCACACCCTCTTGTGCGATCGAGCACAATTAGGGCAGAGAGTTACCCGAGCAGTAGTGTTGAACTGCTGCACTGAATCTCTTTTACCTGATTCATGCATGAACTTCAATCCCGACATCTAACATTCTTTCCCCTCGATCTCGAGCTTGAGCGGACCATCCGAAAAAGGCTTAGAAACAACTTCGAGGAGAACGAAGAAGAATTCGAGAACGAAGCACCAATGGCGGAACAACTTGAAAACCAGCAACCACCTGAGTGAAGGCCGATGAAGCAATCATTCATCCCAAGTAACCTTGATCAACCATCATGTATTGCTTATCAACCTGAGGTGGAAGGCAAATATTACATATCTCCACAAATATTGAGCGCATTGACTCACTTTAGGGGTACATCTAATGAGGATCCACACTTGCACCTTTGAGAGTTCTTCGATCTTTGCAAGTTCCAGCACATCCGAGGCTTAGACCAAGAAGGAATAAGGTTAATTCTGTTCCCTTTTTCCTTAAAAGATAATTCTAAACTGTGGTACAATTCTTTGCCTGCAGTTTCTATCCACACTTGGGAGGAGTTGGCTAGCAAATTCCTAAGGAAGTTTTTCCCAGCCTAAAAGACGAGGCAAATGAGGAAAGAGATTCAGTCCTTCCAACAAAAGGATGAAGATCTATTCTTCGAAGCATGAGGACACTTCAACGAGCTGCTACTCAAATGCCCACATCACAACCTACCTCAATATGAACTGGTACAAGCTTTTTATGAAGGTTTGAGTGATACTAACAAAAGTATCATTGATTCAGGTTGTGGAGGAGTGCTGATGGAAAAAAGCAGCGAAGAAGCTATGGAGCTCTTCAAAACCCTAAGTGAACACACTCAGTAGTTCTCCTCTCAAGATAGGCATGTAACCAAGAGTAAGGCTATGTATGAGGTAAATTTAAATGGAGGATCATCTCCTCAAATAGCTGCTGTGGAGAGGAAACTTGAGCTGTTGGTTAAAGCCGTGGCGGCCCAGAACACCTCACCTAACCCACCAGCCACACCACTCCAGGTATGTGTGATATGTTCCCAATGTGATCATAATACTGATACATGTCCTTTGTATTCTTCTGCAGATCCGGAACAAACAAATTATGTAGGACCAAATAACTACCTGCCAAAGAACAATCCATATACAAATACCTACAACCCCGGATGGCGGAATCACCCAAATTTTTCTTGGAGCAACAATCAGAACCAGCAAGGGCAGCAAAGAAACTTCCAACCAGTAGCCCATTCAGCTCCCGAGACAAAGAAAAGCGACCTCGAAAGTCTTGTGAGGCAATTGACAACTCAGCAGCAACAATTAATGACTTCAAATGAACAATTCATGGAAGAAACTAGACAATTTCGGACTGAGATGAGACAAACCATTGCCAAACATGATCAAGCCATCCAAGGACTAGAGGCACAAATGGGACAACTGGCCAAGGAACAGAGTAGTAGAAAGCAAGGTGAGCTTCCCGCTCAACCACTACCTAATCCAAGAGGACATCAACAATTGAATGCTGTGATAACCCTGAGAAGTGGAAAGATCATAGGCATCAATGAGCCTACACGAGTATCTCTAGACGAAGCATCCATATCTAAGGTAAATGAGATGGAAAAGGTAAATGAACCTCCACCCTTCCCTTAAAGGTTAGTAAAGTCTAAAAAGGAAACTAAACTGAGTGACATTTTTGAAACATTGAAAAAGGTGGAAATAAACATTCCTTTATTAGATGCAATAAAACAACTTCTTGTTTATGCTAAATTTTTAAAAGATTGTTGCACTAACAAAAGGAAGTTTCAGGAGCATGAGACGGTAGCCTTGACCGAAGAGGTGAGTGTTGTACTATTAAGAAAACTATCGCCAAAATTAAAAGATCTAGGTAGTTTTACCATTCCTTGTAGGCTAGGTGACCAGCTTTTCGAGCATGCATTATTGGATTTAGGAGCGAGTGTCAACTTGTTACCCTATAATGTATTCAAGACACTAGGATTAGGGGAGCTCCAACCAACCTCCATTACTTTGCAATTGGCTGACAGAAGCATCAAACGACCGAGAGGTATCCTCGAGGATGTTTTGGTAAGAGTAGGTAAATTTAATTTACCTGCTGATTTTATTGTGTTAGACATGGAGGAATGCCATATGCCATTACCACTCCCTATCATCTTAGGAAGACCATTTATGATCACTACTGACATGAATATTAGTGTAAAAAGGGGCATTGTCACTATGAAAGTAAATGATGAAGAGATGGAATTCAAAATATTTAATACATTAGAATCAACCAAAAATGATAATGAGTGTTATAATGTGAGCTTAATGCAAGCTATTGTTGAGAAAGTTTCTAAGATCCATCACACTGCTCCATTAGAGATCATCCCCAACCATGATGACACAAGATTGGACATTAGGCCAGAGGATGACGATGTGATTAAAGATATCAATGAAGCTATGTACACCATCAAGAACATACCCAAGCCTTCAAGTAAGTATAATCCTCGAGTTGAAAATACTAAACTTACTAATACTACTTTTCCCTATTTTATTGACCAGGCACCAAAATTGGAGATGCAGCAGCTTTCAAGGGCACTGGAACCACCTGATGTGGGCTCTAAGTGCCTCCTTCAAAAAGAGTATCACAGTAGCACGAGAGTGCTTCAACAATTCATATTCTACAACCCATTAAGCTCAAGCACCTCTATTGAGGTTAGTGGTACTGAGGCCACTAACGCACTGTAAGGTTGTATTGTTCTTGTTTTATCATTCCAGCCTTGGTAAGTTTTTATTTTGTCCATGTATACTGCTTGCGATCGAGCGCAATCCAGTGAGATCTAGCGCACTCGTGGTAGACAGCCACGTGATGGATTTTAAATAGTTCACTCTCTGCCCTCACTCACTCACACTCTCTTCATATCTCACCAACATTTTCTGTCTTCACTCACTCACACTCTCCCTTCTATAACACACCAATCTCAAACTCTCGACTCTGGCACTCCACCACGCTAACCACCATTACCACCATCACCACCCTACTATCACCTAACACATCGCCATGACCCCTTCCCCATTGCACATTCCTTCTATACACAAGGTAACTCATTTTGTTCTCACACATGGTTCTTAATATTTAAATTACATTTTCATTCTATATATGTGTTATCTTGTGTGTGATTGGTTCTTATTTTGTTTACAGGAGGTTAAGAACACAACTCAAAACCACAATACCATAGCTTGGTCTTCTGTCGCCCATAAGCTGTTCGACAAAAAGTCTGACTGTGTGCAATCGAGCGCATGGCATTTGCAATTGAGCGTCGAGTCCAGAGTGCGATCGAACGCACATATTCGTGATCGATCATAATTTTGACAGAAACCAAGATAAACATGTCCAAACAATCCACCCCCACCTCCCGTGCTTCAGGCAGCCGTGCCTAGTCATCCTGACCCCGCATCGAGTAAAGAGAGCTATTATTCGAGACCATTTTCACTATCGATAAAGTCTTCAAGCACATGGATACCACTCAATGGGAGGTCCAAGAATTTAAACACCGGGGGTTAAAGAGGCTTTTTAAACCAGTTTGCTCGACTACTTACACTCAGCTTGTAGTCAAGTTTTATGAGAGCCTGTCTTTTGACTGCAGCAGACTAGGTGTATTGACATTTTCGGTCCAGGGCACATCCATCGAGGTGACTATTGTCGACATAGTCGCTGCTCTTCATTGCTGTGATGAGTCCCCTCCGGAGGACACCAATATTGAGGACATGTGCGCTGGCCAGTACATGATAGGCATAACAACGCGGCGAGCCGGTCAAAGTTGCCTCCACGACTCTAGCTCGTGGACATCATCCTCTAGTGGAATGTGTGCCCACTGGGGCACAAGACACAGAGGAGAGACCAGTTTCTACAGACATTGTATGCCTTTTATAGAGGCCACTAGTACTCTATCCCAGTTGTTATATGGAGCCAACTGCATAAATTTTGGGATCATGTCCATGGCCATCAGACCACCACGGCCAATGCATGGGGGCTCCCGTTCCCGTTCTTATTATCATACATCCTCAAGAAGAAAGGGATTAAGGGGACCACCAGCGACGGACCAATACGAGAGCATCCCTTCTTTGGGAAGGCTCAGTGGACACATAGCCTCTCGCACATGCCTCGAGGACTCCCAGCTCCTGCACCTGCAACTGAGAGAGTTGAGGAGGATCATATGGAGACAAAGACCATTGCAGTTGGCCCATTACGAGAGGAGGACCATCTGGACATGGGACCCACTGCGTCCTAGCACTTTCTCGTTGAGCTGTCATCCTTTCGAGGTGATGTCTCTGCAGCTACATCACTAGTGCACCAGCGCATAGATAGTTTGAAGGCGCGGTTTGCACGATAGGAGGTGATGCTATAGGCCATCCTTAATCGCCTACCTCCGGCACCCGGTACCTCTTCGACTGCACCACCTGACGATCAGCAGTGAGAGGATACCCCATCTGACTGAAGACATTAAACTTAGCACTCATGGGAGGCACCCCAAAGCATATCCTTTTTATTATTTTATTTTATTGTTAGCATTTAATTTCTATATCTATTTATTATTACTTGTTTTCCAGTTTATGTTTATTTTTTTCTTTTTCAAGGACATAGTCAGTGCATCTAGTTCAAGTTTGGGGGCATGCTACGAGCCATGCCAGGCATTGCGTTCTACATCTCCCAGGTCAGATCCTTCTATGCTTCTCACACATTGGGGACAATGAGCAATTTAAGTTTGGGGGTATGGGGACACATTCACACACACTATGTCCCAATTTTTGTTTTTATAGATAAATGCATGTTCATTCTGTTCCAAAAATTTTGGGTGATCTAAACAAACAATATGATTTGACTTCATAAGTAAGCTTAACACCTTGAACATATGGGCCAATAATTAACTTTTGAACCTAGATCACTTACTTTTAGGCATTTAAGGATTCACAAGTTTGGCCTAAACTAAACACGAGCACATTAGCACATAATTGTGTGGGGTATGACATGTAATTTTAATCTGTATGTTTCTTTGGCTTGACTATGAACCAGATGACCTGTTAGATTACCACTTTGGCATAAGAAAATAGAACAAGATTGTTATTGCGCAAAAATAAAAATGCTCATAATGATCATTAAACAAACTTTCCACTGAGTAACTGACCCTCTTGCCTCAGTAAGCAATGAGTGTCACGTCAAGAGGTGGAAATTTTGCTCACAATGATAATTAAAAAGGAACTTTTCACCAAGTAACTGACCTTTTTGCCTCAGTAAGCAGTGAGTGTCACGTCAAAAGGTGGCAATTCTGATTGGTAGCATTAAGACCAATTAATTTCGTAGCCTTTTTTACTCGGGTTAGTAAGTCCTTAGGGGTGTCTTTACACTTAATGCCCTAAAACCATCTGGTTTGGGAGCCATTGGCTAAACAGTCGCTACATGAGTCAAATAGAAAGCTTAAGGGAACTAAACTTGGCAAAAAAATCTCACAAATAAAAGAAAAGAAGAAAAACTATGCCATCTTTGTTGATTCTAATAGGAAATTTGGTGAATCTTGAGACATCGAAACACTACACATTAGAATTATTTGGAAACCTAATCTTTGATGTGCTAGTTCACCACACACTAAAGTCAAACTTGTGATGTCTTAAACTGCCTCATGAAAGTGATTTGCATTCAAAACTCTTATTCATTGCAAAGATGTGTTTATATTTGTTAAGCCTGCTCATGAATGCACATCATAGTTTGTGTGAGACCTAAACTTTTGTGCATACTATGAATATTGGATTTATCTGTGTCGTTATTTTTCATTTTAGTTTTTAGTTTTGTGTTGCTAAGGGACTAGCAATATGTAAGTTTGGGGGTGTGATAGGTGCTTAAATATTCATTTTAAGCCCCTTTATTTACATTTGTTAAGTCCTTAGTTATGTTAATTTAGTCCATTTTACTTCATTTATGCGTTTCATGTGTTTTTATAGGGTTTTTGAGAAAAAGAAGCAACTTTGGCACTCAAAGGAAGAAATTCTGGAGCAGCTGCTAGCTAAAGTGCGATCGAGCATACTATTTGGTACGATCGAGCGCATCAGCGCTCGTACGCACACAAAGAAGGATCGAGCGCAGCCTTGTGATCGAGTGCACAATGAATGCGATTGAGCACACATGTACGGGCGTGCACAGTAAAACGGTAGAACCAGTTTTGGAAATAGATGAGGTTTTGCATTTTAGGAAGTTTAGGGTTTCCAAAGTCTTCTAGGGTTATTCAACCCCTATAAATACACTTGTAAACACACACAAAAGACATCCCTTCTTTTATCTTTTGCTTGGCTTGGAGTTGTAAGCTTTGGAGAGGATTGACAACCCGTCTCCACAGTATTCTTCGGGTTTTATATTTTATGTTTAGTTTATGTTATGATGCCTATCTTAGATAGCATGTGTAACTAACTCCTTATAGGTCTCGATTGAAGCCCTAGTTATGCTTTCCCATATATACATTCATTGATTATCTTTGTAATAGCCTTGATTATGATGCTTAACTTGATTAATGTCTGTGTTTATTTAAATTCCTCATATGTGTATATCTGATCAATATATGCATGTGGTATGGATTAGTTAGTTAGATCAATTTGGATTACCGAGTCCTGGGTCTGACAATGGTAACAAAAGATATCCACACCGGATTCTTGGATTAATCGACATGGGAAATCGGGAGTAGTTACCATGCCCCAGGTCTCATATGGTTGTCGATTTCCATAAATCTTATGCTCTCTTAAGGAACAACTCAGTAGATACCATGCTGAATCCCTTAAGAAAGAAAAGAGTTAGAGTAGATACCATGCCTAACTTGATGCTTAGGGAAATCAATAGCTTAAGGAGTAGATACCATGCCCTTAGGTTGGCAACCATTAGGTATTCATGATAAGGCTAGTGCATTGACATATTACTCATTGGGAAAGTATGATTAGAGGTGCATATTAGAGCTCTATGTTCCTATTATTATTAACTCATACTCAACTGTTATTTCTATTTTTTTTTATATTGAGAAACTGATTCTAAAATCAAAATTCATTAATCCCTGTGGAGATGATCTTGCTTTTGCACACTATCCTACTGTTGACCTTGTGCACTTGCAAGTAAAACTGTACGGTTATTGCTTATTTATTTAGGTAGATAAACGCACAACACATACCCCCAAACTTAAATTACACATTGTCCCCAATGTGTGAATATCATGAAAAAATCTGACCTGGGAGGTGGAGAACTAGTTGGACAGGCATGGCTCATAGCACACCCCCAAACTTGAACTGTAGTACACGTTGTCCCTAAAATAACAAAAACTAAAGTAATACTGGAAAACAAAGAGAAACTAAAAATAAATAGTAAAATAAATATGAAAAATAATAAAAATAAAAGGATAAGCTATGGGATACCTTCCACGAGCGCTAAATTTTAAGTCTTCGGCTAGATTATTGTGGGTTGCCTCCAATAAGCGCTAAGTTTTAAGTCTTCAGCTAGACTACTATGGGTTGCCTCCCATAATGGCTAAGTTTTACGTCTTCAACGAGACGCTCTTATTCCCTCCTAGAAAAGCATGAGCTGAGTGCACCTACAACTGGTTCAATGTCAAATTTGGTGCTTGGATGCTTCATAGAGGTCTTAAGGATGTTATAAGTAACATCTGCGGATTTTGGCTTAATAGTGGCTCTTGTGAAACCATGGGTGAGGGTGGACTCAAATGGATTAAGGTGATGGACCTGAAAAACTTCCTCAACAACATTTTGTTTCATGCATACATTGAAACATTTTATATCATCTTGGGGTAATTTTAATGCATCAAATATTATGAATTCAACCTTCTTACCATTTACCTTTTCTATCTCACTTACCTTTGATGTGGACACTTATGTAGGCTCATCAGCTTCTATGATCTTACCATTTCGGAGAGTTGTCGTGGAATTCAGTTGCTGATGCCCTCTTAGATTAGGTAGTGTCTGAGATGAGAGTTCACCTTGCTTTCTTTCACTTAGCTCCTTAGCCATTTGCCCCACTTATACCTCCAGTCTTTGAATGGCTTGTTCATGTTTTGCACTGGTTTGTCTTAGCTCAGTCCGGAATTTTATTTTTTCTACCATGAACTGATCTTGTGAAGTTATCAACTGTTCTTGTGAAGTCATCAACTGTTGTTGTTGAGTTGCCAGTTGCATCACAAGACTCTTTAGGTCGCTTTTCCTTGATTTCAAAACTGGTTGGGCTACTGGTTGGAAGTTCTTTTGCTGCCCTTGAAGGTTTAAGGCATATCGATTGTTGCTCTATGATAAGTTAGGGTGGTTCTGCCATCCAGGATTATAGGTATTTGCATATGCATTATTTGGTCCCTCATAATTTTCTTGCTCTTGATCTGTAGTTGAATACAGGGACAAGTATAAGTATTATGATCAAAATGAGAGCATATTGCACATACCTGGCGTTGTGTAGCCTGTGGACTAGGTGAGTTATTTTGAGCAGCCATGGCTTTTATGAGCATATCTAACTTTCTTTCCATAGCAGCCATCTAAATCGAAGATCCATCATTAAAACTCATCTTATACATACCCTTGCTTTTAATCCCTTGTCTACCTCTGGATGAGAATTGATCGGTGTGCTCACTTAAGGTCTTAAAAATCTCCATGGCTTCTTCACTACTCTTTTCCATCAGCACACCTCCACAACCTGAATCTATAATACCTTGATTTAGGTCACTTAGACCTTCATAAAAGGCTTATACCAGCTCATCTTGAGGTAGATTATGATGTGGGCACTTGAGTAGCAGCTCATTGAAATGTCCCTATACCTCAAAGAACAGGTCTCCATCTTTTGTTGGAAAGATTGAATCTCTTTCCTTATTTTTCTTGTCTTTTGGGTTGGAAAAAATTTCCTTAGAAATTTACTGGATAGCTCTTCCCAAGTATGGATAGAAACTGCAGCCAAGGAATTATACCACAACTTAGCATTATCCTTTAACAAAAAAAAGAAAAGAATTAACCTGATTCCCTCTTGATCTAGGCCCCGGATATGCTGAAACTTGTAGAGATCGAAGAATTTTCGAAGGTGTAAGTGTGGATCTTCAGCAGGTGTTCCCCTAAAATGAGTCAATGCACTGAGTATCTGTAGAGATATGGAATAATTGCCTTCCGCCTCAGGTTGATAAGCAATGCGTGATGGCTGGTCGAAGTTCCGTGGGATGAAAGATTGGTTTATAAGTCTACGCTCTGGTGGCGGTTGATTGTTAAACTGATCCGCCATTGGTTCTCCCTTAATTTCTTCTTCTTTCTCCCCAATGTTGTTTCTAGGTCTCTGTCGAATGGTCCGCTCAAGTCCAGTATCGATTGGAAAGATGTTTTGATACTTTGATCGAAGACCTTGCATGAATCAGCTCAAACATGTCAGTGCAGCATCTTCAGTACTGCAGTTTGGATAGTTTCTAGACGTTTTGCACTCGAGTGCACCAAGAACAGTGCTCGATCGCACCTTAGCTTGCACTCGATCGCACCTTAGCTTGCACTCGATCGCAATGTGTCCATAAACAGCACTGATACACACCTAAAACAGAAAACAAGAAAATAACAAAAACAAAGAATTAAGTTAGATAGTTGACGAAATAAAACAAGATAAAATAAGAAAATAATAAATGAAAAATAAGAAAATAAAACAAGAAAAAAATAAGAAAAATAAACGGAAAATAATTCTAAACAGAAATTTAGCGTAATCCCTGGCAACGACGCCAAAAACTTGCTGTGTATTTATCTACCTAAATAAATAAGCAAATAATCGTACAGTTTTACTTGCAAGTGCATAAGGTCTACAGTAGCGTAGTGAGCAAGTGCGAGATCATTTCCACAGGGATTGGTGAATTTCGATCTAGAATTAATTTCACAAAGTAAAAATAGATAGAAATAAATATTGAGTCTAGATTAATAATAATGATAGAGGCGTAGGGACTTGGTATCCACCACTAATCATGCTATCCAACAAAACAATATGCCAATGCTTTAAATATGCTATAAATACCTAATGTTTGTCAACCTAAGGGCTTGGTCCACTCTTTAATCTATTGATCTCCCTAAGCAACGAGTTAGGCATGGTGTATACTCTAACTCTTTTCTCTCGTAAGGGATTCAGCATGGTATCTACTGAGTTGTTCCTTAAGAGAGCATAAGGTCTGTGGAAATCGACAACCACACAAAACCTAGGGCTTGGTCCGCTCCCGGTTTCCAATGTTGATTAACCCAAGAATCCGGATAAGATATCTTTTGTTACTATTGTTAAACCCAGGACTCGGTCATCCAAATTGATTTAAGTAACTAATCCATATCATATGCATACATTGATTAGACAGACACATATGAGGAATTTAAATAAACACAGACATTAATCAAGTTAAGAATCACAACATAAATATCACAAAGGCACCAATATTGAATTATTGAATAAACATAATTAGGGCTTCAACCAAGCCCTTACTAAAAGTTTAGTTGCACAAAATAAAATAAAGGAAAGAAGAAACCTGAGAGAAGAGTCGTCAATTTGTCTCCCAAAGCTTTCGTACTTCCGACCTACCTCTCCAAAAAGAAGATTAAAAGTAAAACTAAACCTAAATTAAAACTCTCTTCCCTTCTTTCTGAGTTTACATGCCTATTTATAAGGTTTAGGAAAACCTAGAAACCCTAATTTCCAAAATAAGACCCGGAGAGTTCTTTTCAAAACTGGCCCTGCTGCCTCTGTGTGTGTGTGCGCTCAATCACATGGGTCTGCACTCGAGCACATGTGTGCGCTTGAGCCTTCTAAGTGTGCACTCAAGTGCTTGTGCGCTCAATCACAAGAGAGGTGTGCTCGAGTGCACCTTGCTTGTTTGCAGATCTTCACTTTTTATTCCTTAGAGCTCCAAAATGTCTTCTTTTCTTCAAAGACCTGTCAAAAACACAGAAAACACAAAAATGAAGTAGAATCTTCTAAAATAGATAAACAAAGAGCCTAATAAGTGTAAATTAAGGGGCTTAAATATGACTATTTAAGCACTTATCAGAGAATGCTAGCAAAAAGATCCTCTGTTTAGATTATTATTGGATTAGCATGGTGATTGATTGCTGTAATTATGTGAAGAAATGTCACAAGTGTTAATTGTATGGAAATTTACAACATTTTTCACCCTAAGAACACTTCAACATGAACACAACCTGGCCAATTGCTACTTTTGGCATAGAAATGATTGGCACAATATCTAATAAGGCTTCCAGTTGTAACAAGTACATCCTACTAGCAAGTGACTATTTCATCAAGTGGTTAGAAGTCACCTCATTTTCCACCTTGAAGGCTAACACGTGGCACGATTCATTAACCATAACATTATCTGTTGTTATGGAGTACCTTTTGAGCTGATCTCAAATAATGGCACACATTTCCAAGGTGAGGTCATGGATTTACTCGATAAGTATAAAATTGAGAGCCAAAAGTCATCTCCTTACTCACCTTAGACCAATGGGACAGTGGAAGTAGCCAACAAGAATGTTAAAAGCATATTAGCTAAAATGGTGGAGACTTGTCGCTACTAGTATGAGAAGTGCACTATAGGATATCAAACTTCAATAAGGTCTTCTATAGGCGCCACTCATTACTCTTTGGTTTATGGTATAGAAACGGTTCTCCTAATCGAGGTGAAAATTCTTTCACTAAAGACAAGCATGGAAAGCTAGTAGGAAGAAGTAGATTAGATTCAAGGGCGATATAGTGAGTTAAGTTTGATTAACGAGAAGTGACTAAAGGTTCTCCATTATACCCAAGGGTATCAGAAAAGGGTTGTGTGGGCTTTTAATAAAAAAAGTAAAGAATCGGGACATTAAGAAAGGAGATTATGTGGTAAAAGAACTCAGGCCACCAATCTGCGACCTAAAGGGAAAATTCAGACCAAATTGGGCAGGTCAATATCTGGTTAAGAAAATGCTATCCGGAGGAGACGTGCACCTCATGGATATCGACAACAATGAATTTGATGAACTTATCAATCTGGATCGTCTCAAAAAGTATTATTTGTCATCCCATTTCTGTTTCCCTCATTATTGTATCCTTAATATATCTATCATTTTCTAAAAAAAGGAGCTCACTAAGTCAAAAACTTGAAAGGTTGGCTTAGATAAAAGTTAGAGCATTCCACTAAACCAAAAATCCAGAAGGGCAGTACAAGTAAAATAAAAGTTAAATCTCTCTATTGCAAACTACATGAAGGCTTGATCACATTTGTGGTACGTAGGCAACCACTTTGGTGCAGCCATACTTTTGTTGGAAACCTCTTTCCCTTTTTTGTACTTGTAATTTTTCTACAAATACATCTTTTCTACAAATGTAAAAAAAATAATAAAAGAAAATTCGTGCTTTGAATAAGATATGTTGAACCAATGAAAGAATTGAATTCTGGATCAATTTAATGCAAAATGACTTAAATTTCTAGACATGCCATTTCTCTTTCATTTTCCAAGGATTTTCTTATTACATAATGCAAATGCAAGTATATGACATTATTTCAAAGTCGTACTGCCCTATAGTAGCATGTTTTCTTTTCTTCCTTTTGGGATGCTTTGCTTGACTGTAGACCCCTTCTAGATAATCATTAGAGACAATGAAGTGAGTTACAAAAATGGTGGTAGGAATCTAAGTCACGGTGTGCCTAGGCCAAGTACCTCGGATCCGTTCGGTAAATCGTTCTCTCACTGATAAGTATAATAGCCATGGTTGGATGGCATAATGGTTTGCGGTAGCCCATATTATCTAAGAATAAACATTGAGGAATAATATGAGCAGTGGGTGTTGTCAGTAAGCACCACACATCCTTTTTTAAAGATAAACAAGGTAGCCATGGTTATCTTCTACCAGGGGCATAGTTGGCGAATTTGCAAAATATCGAGTTTATGAAAATAGTTTAGCCAGCCCTCTAGTGAATTTTTCTTAACAAAGAGTTTGTGCTCTTGAAAATCTTTCGGCTTGTATTTAGTGTCACAAATATTGGGAGGAGCCAAAATTGACAGTTTGTCGAATAACCACATCTGAAGTAGAAAATGTCAAACACTATTTGAAAAGTTGAATCGATCCAGTAAAGCATGAAGGATTCAACGATGTCTATGACATAGAATTCAATCATTATATCATCCATATCCAACTTGCACCTAAAGCTCACTATCCCGACTATCATGTGCTTTGCATTATCATAGGCTCAGACCGTCCGACTAATTGGTTGGAAATCATCTAGCTCAAACCCTAGGATCCTAGCTGTCTATAGGGGCAAGGCATTTAGGACTGACCCATTATCTACCAATACCATGGGTATCCTTTTCTCCCGACATTCTACTGTCAGATACAACGCATTGTTTTGAGTTCTCCCGCATTGGGGGTATCCTTTTTTGCTAAAAGTAATATCTGGGTTTCCCTTTTTCAATATGTCAAGCAGCACTAAGAGATCATCAGGGGAAGTTCTTGTGGGAATGTCCACCTCACCTAAATGATCCAACACAACTTGTCGGTATTTCTATGAGGATATGAGTACTCCAAGATGGAGATATTGGCGTGTGTTTTCTCCAATATTCTCAACACCGAGTCTTCTTTCTCTTTTTTCTCTTTCTTTTTTTTTTCTCTATTGTTGCTCATTCTTCATCTTTTATTCCTCTTAGCGGGTTGTTAGCTTCAAGGTGAGGTGGCTTAAAATGTTAGCCACCTCGAGTCAGGTAACTCACCTTTTCTTCATCTTCACTACTACTATCCCGCACAGTTTTGCCACTTTATTTATGTGTATCTCCCAAGATACCTCTTCGTTAAGTCACGTACTAACAAATCACTTCCTCTTGTCCATCAATAATTCCTTTCCTAACTAAATACTAATCTAGAATCCATCCACAATGTTACCAAAATCTTAGACTCACTTCAGTTTGGTTCCTAGCTCAAATTCTTAGTTCATTTTCTTTATAATTCCAACTTAACTTATGGAAGATACATGATCACTAATCCTTTCATAATTCAACTTCCCAATCACTTATTTTACTTTCTAATATTTCTCGAGCAAAAAGCTTCATTTAATAATTTACTCCCTTTTTTCTTAACATGTCTCTTCGTTCTAAACCATATTCCTCTCTTATTAGTTCCATCAAACTCTAATTCATTCGATTTCCTTCACCAAGGTATGTAAATTAATAATTTCATGAGTAATTTCCCAATAATAACGGTCAAGTACTTTATTTCTCACTACAACTCCAAATTGACTAGATTCTCTTTGGCAACAATAACACATCAGAATCCAAATCATAGTATTACTTGAACATTTAATGAAACAAATCTTCCCATTTACAATTAACGATTCCATTTACAAATTTCTTTTCCCACTCCATCATTTAGTTGTTTTTAATAATAGTTTATTTAACCTTGTCTTTAATTTCTACTTGAACTTTTCAAGGATCTTATCCACATAAACCTTCTTTTTTAGGGTTGATCATATTTCAATTTATAATTCTCTTAGAATCCTTCCAATACTTCACATACTTCCCTAGATTGAATCTTTTACTTATTCACCATATTATATACTCTATCCTTAATGTCTGATTCATATTTCTCTTGTTTAGAAAACTCCCAGATATACACTTTAGATAACTCTTCACCTCAAGAATTTCTAAAAATGTTTCTATCATTTAATCCCATAACTAATAGTCCTTACATATATAAATTCTCACTTCTGCTTCTCAAATGAATGGTTTACTCCAAATTTCCAACTTTCTTCTCAATTATACACACAACACCTTGACTTGTGCTTAATCTTTCCTTCTGAAAACTTGGATTTTTATCTCATTTTGACTCACCTTCTTATGTTTATATTACCTTCTTCTATTCAATCATTTTTTTTAATATTGCCAATAGCTTCACACCCTTCAAGATTATAATTTATAGAAAGTCCGACTGAACATCAATCAAATGTAAATCTACCCATTCTCATATTGAATTTAATATACTATCTACTTTTTCTCATCCTTACTACGTTATTCCATCATCCTTTCATCCTGATAACAAAACCTATCATATTGTATCTAGAAATTCTTCACTTAACTTAATTCACTATCTTGTTCTTTTCTACCACAAATTAGGGGTAACATAGCTTTCCTTACCTCTTACTCAATCTCTCATCATTTACCTCATTAAAGTACAATATCTTCATTTCTCTATTCCACCTCCATCTTTCTAACAAACCTTTATACATTCAAACTACTCTCTTGACTTAACTACATTTTCCACTCTTTCTCTTTTCTTGTTTCTTCTTCCGGTCTAATTACGAAATCAAAGCTTCTAGAAGACCAATTAACATCTCATATCTACAACTTTCCTTACCGAATTTTATGTCTAACCACAAGACGTACATCGAAATACAATATATTCCTTTAATTTACTATTACTAATAGTCCTCAAATAAAATATTTCATACTCACCTTATCTACACTATTCTTCAAAAGGTACATTTTAATCCATCCATCATTGTTATTTCCTTTCATAAACTTAATAAAAAAATATATCTATTCTCATCTCCTTAATTCTTCTCGATAACTTCTTGGTTTGTTTATGATCTTCCCTTCACTTTATATTATACTTTCATATAGTTTCAAACATTCAGTAGCCCTTATTCTTTCTAACTATTTCCTTCATTAATAATCTCTCCTAATTCCTTCCTTTTCTAGTGCACCCCTAACTTCATTGATTCTTAAATTACTAACTTTTCTCTTGCAAATTCTCCTTTTACACTAACACTGAGAATTGTCAAGTCCTTACTATTAACCATGGTGAGGGTTAAAGTTAATTGCCTCAATCTCAATTCTTCCATCATTTACTCATACCGCAATCCCTTAGTCTCGTATTCCACACCTGTTTCTTTCTCACCATAATTAGTCTAACGCTCTTATATCTTACTAAACTCTTGATCTCTGATGAGTGCCGAATATTGCATATTTTGGCCCCTTTTGGCCACTTAATTTACATTTGTTAGCTTAGGAATTTGTTACTTTGAGTGGTTTTTTTTCATGTTTTACAGGTTTACAAGCACTTGGAAAGGAGTTTCACTAAATTACCAGAATTTCCCGTACAGATCAGTCATTTTTGCGGATTAAACTATATTGATTCAGGAAGAACCAGGAGATGAGCCATATATACTTGGAAAGATCCGGATGTCTATTTTCTGGAGAATTTACGGCTCGTAAAAATGATTTTCCTAGAGAAAGTTATGGCAGTTTTAATAGACAAAGGTTAGGCAGTGCACCATGCTGCGCTCGAGCGCATAAGACTGTGATCGAGCGCACTCAGGTAGTATCCCACATCGAATTTGACACACATTGCACTTGTGAGTTTCTCTATAAAAGCCCCACCTCATTGAAGCAATGAGTATGCAATCTGGAGGACTTCTACTAGCATTCTGGTGGATCTCGAAGGCTTTGCTACGAAGAGGGGAAGCGCCGCACAACAGCTGTGAGTGGAATCTCTCTATCCATGTATTATTAGTTTTAATTTATTTTAAGTTTTAAAGTTTAAATGTTTAGCACTGTAATTGTGAAAATTATGTTCATAATTATGCGAGGCTAAAATCTTCATCTAAGGTTGAAGATGAAGCCTCGCCATTGTTTAGCATTATATTTTCAGATATGTTTGTACAATTTTGATATTTTTAGTATAAATATTCTATTTCAATTGTTTGAGTAAACTCTTATGATTGATTGTTTTTAAATTGTTAAATTGGATATTCCTTGTGTTTCATCTGTCGGATACGGCAGATCATTCAAATTAGATCGGATATCTATTGTGATTTGTGAATTAAACAGATATATTTGATGGTTTTGGTTTAGTTTGGGTATTCGCCATGATTTGTATAATAGTGGATTCATGGAATGCTTTGATAGTTTATTTTTATATAGAACATGAAGATATATGCTTTACTTTGGTGGGGTGGATTCTGAAAACCTTAATGTTTTTATCAGTTGTTTTTAAATCAATTTCGTTTAGTTTATATTACTTTGCAAGATACAATCCAAAATTCGGAACTAGGTCAAAATAGGGTTAGTTTAGATAAAAATATATTTTCACAACGCAATTCCATGTGGATTCGACCTCGCACTTACACAACGCTATATTGCAAACGACTCGTACGATTGTTAGTAATTTAAAACTCACATCAAGTTTTTGGCGCCATTGCCGGGGAGTTGTTTTGTTTGTGAAAATTAAATTTTTGTCTAAATTGATTTTATTTTTCTACTAGTTTAGTTAGCAATTTTGTTTTATTTTTCTTTTTGCAATTTTATTTTTGTTTATTTGTTTTTATTTAGTTTTGCTAAGAGACTAGCAAAATGTAAGTTTGGAGGTATTTGATGAGTGCCAAATATCTCCAATAAGACACCTTCTTAAAATTTCTTTTGCTATGCATATACATCATACTTTCACTAGTCATCAACCTTTCTAGTACTTCAACTACGGCTAAACCAAGTCACTCACAAACCCTTAGCTTTTCAAGTATTTCAAATACCTTAGCTCATCATCGCTTACCTCTCACTAGACACCAAGAGCATTCTTTAAAATTATATTCTCTAATAAAGCAAAACTCTTAAGCTCCTTCGACTAGCACTAACCACTTAACCAACGATTTACTCCTACTCCTTTTTATACTCGTAAATTCATCTATACTATTACCTATACTTTAATCACCCTTCCAAAGTCTCATCCTAATAACATACTTACAATTTCTATGAATCATCATTGTTCTCCACACTTCTAATATACTCACAATCCAACCTTTAAAGTACTTTAGCTCAATACCTAATCAACTACCTTTTCCCCGTACTCAACATCTAAGTATACACACACACAAACCTACTACTTAGGACTTCTTCTACTTCGAGTCTACATTTTACAACAACTATTTCTTCAACAAATACCACACAATAATTACACAATCATTAATCCTCAGAACTTTAACACAACAACATTAAGGATAATCATCAAAAGAGAAGTTCCTATGTAACTCAATTTAGTTCATTAGCTCAATACAATTAATTCAACTCATATCGTTAGGGAAGATCAATCTTAATAATAATTCCAATTCTTTTTCAACTAGTATCTCATTAATAAATTTTCAACAGTTGCATCAATCACAGTAAAACTTTCAAATAATTAAAACTCTTCAAAGGTAATTTTCTCATCTTTCACCTTTCAACATCATCATTAAACCATTAACCACATATTAATGTTTTACTCATATAAACAACATGTCAATTAAATACTTCATTGCATTAAGAAATTGTACCAACATCATATTAAAGCAATCACACCTACCCGAGGAGGTTTTATCACCTTTCAACTATGAGCACGCCGACCTATGTGCAAACATACAATTTACAAGACAAGCAACATTATTTTTAAGCATCACAATTTACACAAGACACTTATAAATAAATTGAACTAACTCTTAAGTTTTACAAAAAAGAAGAAACTTTCTCATTTTCAACTAACTTGAACACTTTTACAATTTACTAGATTTTGGTAAAAACTTGGAGTTCCAAAGACTAAAAAGATGAGGATACTGTGGACGAAGATATCTCTGAAAACTTCTTTAAATTTGAAACCAAGCTTTCTGACGTTCTGCTGAAAGGTTAGTAAAAAGGAGGGGTGAGCTAAAAAGTTTAGTGAGGAACACTAATAAAAGTAATTGTATTGAAATTATTTATTTAGATTCAACCTTATCATATAAGTCATTTTGTAGATATAGGTATAATACTACTTATATCTTCTAAGTTTCATTAAATAATTCATTCTTGATTAACTTGTAATTTATAAATATAAGTACAAATATACACATTTTCATATACTTTCGTTGCTATTTCTCATAGAAGGTAACAATCATTACAAGGGATTACACATATATAACTATTCATTTATATCATTCATCTCAATATTTTTCTATGTCACAATCAACTAATATCCATATATCTTTTATTGAATCGATCACATCATATACCCTTCATGGGCCAAACACAACTTACACTTCTCTTTGGCCAAACACAATTTATGCCCCTCATGGGCCAATCACCATATACACCAATCATCCCTGAATGGATGCAATGCAATACAGGCTCAATTCTTTATTCATTTCATTTACATTTTCCTCTCATTGGGCTAATCACAACACATGCCCCTCATGGGCCAATCACAACACATGTCTGTTATCCATGGGATGAATGTAATAAGATGCAATGCAATGCATAATCTTTTCTCTCATCATTCTATTACATATTTCTTTGTTTGTTTCATTTCACTGCCCCTCATTGGGCTCGTCATATAACAACGGGGACACGTACCGGTACGTTTCAATAACAAATCTCATCAACAAACAACTTTCAATTTCATCTTTGGCCTCAACCCAACACTCCCCCTCATTAGATAAATGTTTTCGGCCTTACATAACACTCTCCATCGTTAGAACGGATCATAAAATGCTTTATGCAATATGACATGCAATTCATGATCAAACAAAACTTCTAAATTTATCATTCAACAACCAATCACGTCACCAAACTCATAACACAAACAATCCTCAAACTCAAGTAATCATATGCTCAACACATAAAAATTTACTATACTTGTAAAAGAAACTCGTTATTTAAACTAAATATCGATTTCTTAAACATAAGGTACATTAAGTAACTTCTTGCATAATCAGACCTCAACATACATACATACATACATACATATATATATATATATATATATATATATTATAATACTCATATCATTATAAATTTGACAATCGATCATAATTTCATATTTTTATTTCTATTATACGAGTTTGTATGCTTACTAAAAGTAAAGTGAAACTCACCTCGCTACGCGCTCCACAACTAATACCAAACTACTTCCTTTATTATTCAAAGATACTCACCACTTGTACCTAGGAGTAAATCAACATCTAACCCCATCATTATCAATCATTAATGAATACTAGAAAAACCTAAAGTAATTACGCACTTTAAATATTAAGTGCGCACTTCACATGAAATAAAAATAAAAAAATCAAAGCATTAAGCCCCTTTTTCATTTTTTCTTTTCAAATCATCTTCTTTGGGTTTCAAAAACTCTAAAATCTCGTAAATACTAGGACTTTTAAAAAGGTTTTTTAATCATACTTCCAATATATATAAACATTAAAATCACTTTAGAAACGTTTTACATTCAAGAACTAAAGGAAAATGTCAAAATTTCAAAAATCAACATGATCCAATCGATTGGAAAATTGTTCAGAAGGTTCTACCAGTTGATCCAGTCAACTAGGTTCTTCCATAACAGCCCAAAAAACTCTTTCCAGTCGATTGGTTTTCTGACCCAATCGACTAGGTCCCTGATTCCAACAATTTTTCTTCCCGAAAATTCATCTTTTCTCCCAAAATTCTTCTTGATTTCAAAAGATCTTTCCAAATATTCAAAGATACAAGTTTTTACTAGCTATATTAACAAAAATAAATGTTACTCACACCAAAAATTGCATCCTTAACTCAAAAATCACAACTTTGGTTCAAAGACTCATTTTTTTTTAAACAAACCCCTTTTCTTCTAACTTTTTCTTAAGAAAATTCTTTGAATCCAAACTTTAAATTCACAAATTTTTAGTTTAATAAACATGCTTGAGTTAAAAAGAAAGAAGAAAAGAATTTACCTTGAAAATTTTGCAAGAAATTCCCATCTCTTTCCTTTTTCTCCTCTCCTTCTTCCTCTTTTTCTTCTTCTCTTCTTTTTCTCTCTTTTTCTCTTCTCCCTCTCGGCCAAATCTAGAGACTTCTAGCACTTGTTGGATTTCTCTTACACTCTCAGCATATTTATAGTATACTCTTCCTTAATTATACAAACATCCTCCCATTTTTCCTCTTTTCTACAAGTTGCCCCTCTACTCTTTTAAAACTTCAAATCTTACTTAGTTTATCTTATTTCTGTTCTTAAATTTAGAAACCCTTCCAAGAAAAATACATGTTCCTAAAACTCCATTTTATTTACTTATTTTCAAGTCTCACAAGTCCTAGTACGAATAAATTATTACTCAAGTCTTGCCTGGAACACAATTTTACGCGTCGAAGCATAAGCCCCGAAATTAAAATATTCAAATTTTAGGTACCCGGGCTCTATAATTATATAATGAAATAGGGGGAGATTTGGGAAGAACTTAGGTGAGAGTTGAAGAGCAGTGATTTGGGGGAATTTTTTTTTGGTTTGATCTAAGAAATAGAAGAGACTGGAAGAGTTTTGGTTTTATTTTTGCTCAAAAGTCACCGATTGGTATTGAGAGGCACACGTGCAAGCTCACACTCATGCCTTCTCCCATCCATTTGAATTACAGTTGGGTCTCATAATTTAGCTAAGCGTCAATATTATTTTTCATTATTCGTGCAAGTTAGTATGTCCACCTGATTTAATGCACGAAATTGATCAGAAAGACCAAAGTGATGAGAAATTTGGGAGTTTGAGTTTGAAATGAGATTTTATTTTGTTCGAAGATCAAATTGTAACTAACTCCTAATTTTAGGGACTAAATTTACATTTTTACCTACAAATAGATTTTTCAGTAAGACCTGTTTAATAAAAAGAAAGAAAATCTTTCAAAAAAAAGAAAAAGAAAAGTTCGCTTGAGCCCGGTGGGTTTGGAACAAAGCATATTTCTGCCCTTGCACATTCAAGATGGAAATCTGTGAAGGAATGGTGGTATGGTTTTCCACAAAGCGACTGATGAGAAAATATGGACAAAAGTCTTTTCGCAATCATCTAGCAATTATCATCCACGGAAGTAAGGCTTAGATCACTAGAAGCAATCATGCTTTGTGTTATCAAGTATTTTGACGACATACTAGGGTGGATCTTCTAAGGGACAATGATGGTCCCCCCTCCGCCCCCCCCCCCCCCCCCCCCCCCACCCAACAAAAAACTTTCGAAAATTTTCTAGTTACTATTATTTTTAAGTGGTAATAAATATATTTGGTTAACACTAGTTATCATTGAACGTGAGTTGTATGTGATAAATACTGCGCATAATTAGTTTTTATTACATTTTTAGATGTAAATTAAATAATAATAATATAATAAATAATATGTTAGTTTTGATTAGAATAATATTAAAAAAATTAATATTGTTTTGACGTTAATAAATCTAATCACTATTTTGTTTGTTAAATTAGTGTATCTAATCATATAAAAAAATTGTGGAAAACTTGTTTATTAGTAATGAAATTTTTTCTTCTGATTTGTTTATAGTCTCCAAACTTTATATATTAAGAACTATTGGTATTATTGGAGTTTACACAAAGTTCAATATACTGATGAATTTATTAATGAAGTAAAAATCTTATAAAAATAAAATAAAAATTAAGTTTTCTAATTAAATACTTATTAATGTTTTTAAAATTAATAGATTTACTTACAAAGTAATAAATTTTTTACTGAAAAACTTGCTCATAATGAGTATTTTTTTTAGTTTTTGCAAATAATTTGCTTATATAGAGTTAAAATTAAAACTTGATTATATCAAGAAAAGAAAGTGTAATGTTGGAAATCACCTTGACAAGATGCCCAGATGGTGATCTTCCAAAGACTCAAGTCTAGAATGACTTATTAAGATTTGGAATCGAAAACAGGAACAGAAAATCAAAGAAAGAAAGAAGACAAGCAATTTGTTATCGAGGTTCGGCAATGTGCCTATGTATTCGTGAGTTCCTCCGAACTCTCAGCACTAAATCAATGGCTTTTTACAATTACAGCAACCTTCTCCAAGAAACCTTAAGTTCGTGAAGAAACTAAGAAGAGATGAAAGGAAGAAGATAAGAACTAACAATGCTCTCTATCTAATCTAGACTCCTCTCTCTTTACAACCAGCCTCACTACAATGAGTCCCTCTTGTGTTTGTGTTTTTGCACTGTCACACAATTCTCTCTTGTATTTCACTCTTTACAATTGATCTCAAACAATGTCACAATGTAATTCATGATGAGAATGAAGCTAGGTGACCCTTTATATAGTGCACCAACTTCTTGTCCATTCTTGAGAGTCAATCCTCACCCTTAGATCATGATGACCACTTAACCATGGCCCTCCATCAATCCTAAGTGGTGCTGTGCATTTTAACCTTGCATCCATGCACCTAAGAGGAGGTTCAAGCAAGCTGTCCAAGTGTGCTTCAGTTTTCCTAGTGCCTAGGTGCTGAACAAGGGGTGGTGCAGCGCTGGGCAGAGTCCCTTTGCACACTTTCTGGGCGGTGCGACGCTGGTGGAGGAGCGGTGCGGCAATGACCTTCTTCCAGCACCTCTCTTGCTGGGAAATATGGCACTGGTGAGGGAGGGGCATGGCGCACACTGGTGCTGCCCTTCACACAGCAATGCGCACACCTTTTCCAGATTATGAGCTGAAGCGCACACACTAGTGTGCCTACCTTTACCTTTCTCCAAAGTGATGCACACACTTGTGTGCAGTCCTTTAACTTTCTGTATTTTAATCTTCTAACCTTGGTTTAGACTTTAACCATCTTTGAACCATGTTTAGACATGTTTAAACCTTAGACAAATACCAACAATCTCTACCTTTGTCTAAATGTTTAAACCCGAACCATTTTGCAGAGAGCTTCGGGATCCAAACTCATCTTGAGTCATCAATTAACCAACTCCAATCCTAAGTAGTCCAAGGCAATGATTGAACTTACTTAAAGGTAGAACTTTAGTACCCAAATCTGCAAGATTTTCTTCCGTGGCTACCTTGTCCACATGGATGAATCCTTTCGTAACATTTTCCTGAATGAAATGATACTGAACATCCATGTGCTTTGTCCTCTCATGGAACACTGGATTCTTACATAAGTGCAGTGCACTTTGACTATCCGAAAACACCACAACCTGCTCCTCCAGTACCTTCAACTCTTCCAGCAACCCTTTGAACCACATAGCTTCCTTAATGGCCTCCGTAGCCGCTATGTACTCAGCCTCGGTTATTGAGAGTGCTACCATCGGCTGCAACTGAGCCTTCCAACTTACACAACATCCGTTTAAGTTAAAGAAGTAGGAGGTAATCGATCTCCTTTTATCTCGGTCTGCTCCATAGTCTGAATCAACAAAACCCTCAAGGCAGATGGTCTTACCCCTCTTCTCATAAACCAGCCCTACTTCTGGGCTTCCCTTCAAGTACCTCAGCAACCACTTCATCCAAAGCCAATGCTCCTTTTCGGTATTAATCATAAACCTGCTGAGAACACTCATTGCATGAGCAATGTCAAGTCTAGTGCTAACCATGGTGAACATAACAGAACCAACCGCACTAGAGTAGGGGACTTTTTTCATTTCCTTCTTCTCCACTTTCGATCTCGAACATTGATCACTGGACAACTTGAAATAACTCGTAAGGGGAACCTTCACTGGTTCGCTATCTTTCATAGAGAATTTAGATATCATCTTCTCTATGTAGAAAGTTTGAGAGAGCTTCAATCTGTTTCTCTCTTTTTCCCGAATGATACACATCCCAAGGATCTTCTGTGCATGGCCAAGATCCTTCATCTCAAACTTCTCACTGAGATAAGCCTTCAATTTCTTTATCCTCTCCATGCTGCTCCCAACCAGCAACATGTCATCAATATAGATGAGGATGATCACCACTTCTTCAACCTTTTGCCCCTTATAGTATAAGCACGAATCATAGTAGCTCCTCATGAAACCCAAGCTGATTACAAAGGAATTAAACCTCTTATTCCATTGTCAAGGTGATTGCTTCAGGTCATAGAGAGATTTCTTCAATTTGCACACCAACTCTCCCTGCCTTCATTCCTCAAAACCTTCAGGTTGCCTCATGAAAATGGTCTCATCATGCTCTCCATGTAAGAATGCTATCTTCACATCCATTTGCTCGACTTCCCAATCAAATTGGACCACCAATGCTAACACTATCCGGATCGTCTTGTACTTCACAACCAGTGAGAAGATTTCGGTGAAATCTATGCCTTTTTTTTGTGTGAACCCTTTCGCCACCAGCCTAGCTATATATCGGACTCCATCCCCTAGAGTATTCCCTTCTTTGATCTTGTAGAGCCATCTATAATCCACAACTCTCTATTTTTTAGGTTTGGGCACCAACTCCCAAGAGTTGTTCTTCATCAAAGAATCCATTTCTTCCTCCATAGCCAGTTGCCATTTTGATGAATCCTTACACTCCATGGCATCCATGTAAGTTTCTGGTTCAACCTCTCTTTCTGTCCAAGGAGCTACTACATTAGCATCCGTAAACCCATATCTCAAAGGTGGTCTAACCACCCTCCTTCCCAAGTCTCTTGTGAGCTGGTAGTCATTATGACTTGCTGCATCAACCTCTTCTTGTTCAGCCTCTTCTTGAGTTTCTTGAGCTTGGACTTCATTCAAGGGCTTTACCTGGTCCGAACCCTCTTGCCTCCTTTGCTCTACCTGAACCGAGTTCTCCTTGATGCGATGCTCCACAACTTCCGGATTGGTTTGCTCACTAGCCCCTGCAAGGTTAGTTTTCTCCAAGTAGAGAAATAATAATTCATTAAAAATAACATCCCTACTTATAATCAGTTTCATACCTTTCTTTTCTAAGGACCACAACTTATATCCCTTAACCCCATCACTATATCCTAGAAATACACATTTTCTAGATCTTGGGCTAAGTTTATCCTCCTTTTGATGTGCATATGTTGCACACCCAATAGTCCTAAGGTTTCTTAATTCAAGAGGTTTCCCACTCCACATCTCCATTGGAGTCTTGAGCTCTAAAGCTCTAGAGGGTGATCTATTTACCAAGTATGCAGCTGTAGCCACAGCTTCTCTCCAAAAATATTTTGGTAAACCGGATCCTATTAACATACACCTAACCTTTTCCATAAGGGTTCTATTCATCCTTTTAGCAACTCCATTTTGTTGAGATGTTTTTACAACCGTTCTATGTTTTAGAATGCCATTTAATTCATAGAATTTATCAAAATCCTTATTACAAAATTCTAAGCCATTATCGGTTCGTAAAGCCTTAACTACCCTACCCGTTTGAGTTTCCAGCAACTTCTTCCACACAACAAATTTATCCAAGGCATCTAATTTATTTCTAAGTAAATAAACCCACACTCTTCTTGAATAATCATCAATTAAAGACAGAAAGTAAAAGTTACCTCCCTGTGTTGGTGTTCTTGCGGGTCCCCAAAGGTCCGAATGAATGTAGTCAAGAATCCTCTTAGATTTGTGCACTCCGGTGTTGAAGCTGACCCGGTGTTGCTTCCCAAGAATGCAACTCTCACAGAAATCTAGTTTCTCTACTTTGTCACCACCAAGTAGACCATCCTTGCTAAGAACTTGTAGGCTCTTTTCGCTCATATGTCCCAAGCAAGTGTGCCAAAGGGCTGCCCTATCCATCTTAGCCATCAAGCTTGCTACTTGATCATTGATTTTTGTCTCTCCGATCATCTCATAGAGTCCATCGTTTCTTGCTGCCTTGATCACTACCAAAGATCCCTTGGCCACCTTGATCTTTCCTCTCTCTACTTTGCATGTATACCCCATGGAATCCAACTGCCCCAATGAGATCAAATTTCTCTTCAAATCTGGAAGATACCTCACATTTCGCAGCAGCTTTGTAACTCCATCAAACATCCTCAATTGGATGTCTCCAATGCCCCTCACTTGGCAAGAATTGTCATTCCCCAATAAGACCCTTCCATCATTGATCTCCTTGAAATTCTTGAACCATTCCTTGTGAGGGCACATGTGATAAGTGCACCCGGAATCAAGACTCCACTTTCCGCTGCCTTGCCTCCTGCTCACATTTGAGCACACAATAAGCACATCATCTTGCTATTCTCCCTTGGCAACCGAAGCCTCTCCATTGTTGGTATGGCTTCTCCTCTCATCCTATATCCTCTTCTTGCAATCTTTCTTGAAATGGCCCTCCTTGTTGCAGTAGAAGCATCTCCTTCCTCCTCCAAGTCTTGTCTTGGAATGAGATCTCCCATGGTTCTGCCCTCTACCTCTTGATTTCTCCCGGTAGCTGCCATGAGTTTTACTACCATTCCGAGTTGCTGGCCTTCCTCTTACGAATAGCCTATCTCCACTTGATGTCTCCTTCATCTTGGCTTTGAAGTCATGTACCCTTATGGCATTAATCACAATCTCCTTTGTTAAAGTATCCCTTCCATACTCAATAGCGTTAATCAAATTATCAAAGCAATCAGGAAGAGAATTTAACAAAATGACAGCCAATTGTTCATCCAGAAAAGTAATGCTACAGCTATTCAAATCTTAAACTAGCTTATTAAAGACATCAAGATTATCTTGAAACTCTTTACTAGGATCCGTTTTAAAAGCAAAGATTCTTTTAAGAAGATAAATTTTGTTAGGAAGAGTTTTGGTAAGAAACAACTCATCTAGTTTCTTCCATATGACAATCAGATCTTCCGAGTCTCCACACTCCCTTGTGACACTATCCGACATGTACAAGAAAATGGTGTTGTAAGCCATCTTCTTCATCTCAACCCACTGGTCCTCCGTGACACTTGCTGGAAAAGCATCATCTTCTCCAATAGCCAAGTCCACTTTCTGTTGCATTATAACCGCCTTGATCTTCTGCTTCCATAGGGAAAAATCTCCCTTTTCATCAAATTTCTCAACTATAAAATTTGAAGCCATCTTTGTGGACAAGATCCCAGATTTATACAATACCCACAAATGCTTTCTTCAACCTCAAGAACACGATCGAAGATGGATCTTAACACCGTTCTTGAATCACCCTCAAGAACAAGATCTAACCTTGATCTTTACTCCGTTCTTAAATCACCCAAGAAGTTAATCTTTGATTCTTGGAGTCTTGGCTCTGTCACCTTATTGTTCTTGCTTCGATACCCAGCAGTGCAAGCTCTGATACCACTATTGGAAATCACCTTGACAAGATGCCCAAGTGGTGATCTTCTAAACACCTAAGTCTAGAATGACTTGTAAAGATTTGGAATCGAAAATAGGAATAGAAAAACAAAGAAAGAAAGAAGACAAGCAATTTGTTATCGAGGTTCGGCAATGTGCCTACGTCCCCGTGAGTTCCTCTGAACTCTCAGCACTAAATCAATGGTTCTTTACAATTACAGCAACCTTCTCCAAGAAACCTCAAGTTCTTGAAGAAACCAAGAAGAGAAAAAAGGAAGAAGATAAGAACTAACAATGCTCTCTATCAAATCTAGACTCCTCTCTCTTTACAACCAGCCTCACTACAATGAGTCCCTCTTGTGTTTGTGTCTTTGCACTCTCACATAATTCTCTCTTGTATGTCACTCTTTACAATTGATCTCAAATAATGTCACAATGTAATTCATGAAGAGAATGAAGCTAGGTGACCCTTGATATAGTGCACCAACTTCTTGTCCATTTTTTAGAGTCAATCCTCACCCTTAGATCTTGATGACCACTTAACCATGGCCCTCCATCAATCCTAAGTGGTGTTATACATTTTAACCTTGCATCCATGCACCTAAAAGGAGGTTCAAGCAAGCTGTCCAAGTGTGCTTCAGTTTGCCTAGCACCTAGGCGCTGAACAGGTGGCGGTGCGACGCTGGGCAGAGTCCCTTTGCACACTTTCTGGGCGGTATGACGCTGGTGGGGGAGTGGTGTGGCACTAGCCTTCTTCTAACACCTCTCTTGCTGGGTGGTGTGGTGCTGGTGAGGGAGGGGCGTGGCGCACACTGATGCTACCCTTCACACAGCAGTGCACACATCTTTTCCAGATTGTGAGCTGAAGCGCACACACCAGTGTGCTTACCTTTACCTTGCTCCAAAGTGATGCACACACTTGTGTGCAGTCCTTTAACTTGCTTTATTTTAATCTTCCAACCTTGATTTAGACTTTAACCATCTTTAAACCATGTTTAGATATGTTTAAACCTTAGATAAATACCAACATGTAATTTTATAGATTTAATTACATGATATTTTATTGTTTGTGGAATGTTTGTTTATATATATAAATTAAGTAATTTTGAAATACTTGCAAAATAATTTCTTATATAGATAATCCTAATTTGACGAAAAACATGTGTGCTTCCAACTAATATTTTGCACCATATTTGTATGTTTATATAGGGCTTATATAAAATTAGTTGAAAATTTATAGGATTCATTGCTTTAGTTTGTATCGGCAATCTCTTCTTAAAAGCTAACAGATGGTTTCTAAAGAAAGAATAGTCAATGCAATATAACTTTTAGGTAAATCCGGTCATCAAATAATGAATCATGAAGTTAAGATAATTTATAACAAATATTTCAATGTGTTAGAGATTCTAATTAAATATACACATTTTTATTTGAAATGCTTATCTCTATAGAAAACTAACACAAAATTGACTGTAAAGTAAGATTTTTATTGACTTTCATCTTAGTTTTACTTTTTAATATATATATATATATATATATATATATATTCAATAAAAATTCCCTTGAAAAGATTGAATATACCTCAATATTTTGACAGTTGAATGCAACAATATATATATAACTATTGGAAATCACCTTGACAAGATGCCTAGGTGGTGATCTTCCAAACACTCAAGTCTAGAATGACTTGTAAAGATTAGGAATCGGAAACAGAAATAGAAATGAAAGAAAGAAAGAAAGAAAAAAAGAAAGAAGACAAGCGATTTGTTATCGAGGTTCGGCAATAGCCTACATCCTCGTGAGTTCACCTGAATTCTCTGCACTAATCAATGGTTCATTTACAATCACAACAACCCCTCTCCAAGAAGCCTAAGTTATTAAAGAAACAAAGAAGAAGAAGAAACAGAAAGTGATAAGAACTAACCCTAGAAATTTTCCAAGAAAATTCCCTTTTCAAGCCCTTCAATCCCCTTTCTATTCTACTCACTCTTTTAAACAACCAGCCTTACAAATGAGTCTCTCTTGTTTTGTGTCTTTGCACTCTTTAAAATTCTCTCATTTTTTATCACAAGTTATGCCACATTGTTGTTGAGAATGAAGCTAGGTGACCCTTTATATAGTGCACCAACTTCTTGTCCAATCTTGAGGGTTAATATCCACCCTTAGATCTAGATGAACAATCAACCATAGCCTTTGATCATTCCTTAGTCAAGCTGTGCATTTTAGACATGTCTCACGAACCATGGAAGAGGTTTACACATGTGTGCATCAGTGTGCCTAGCACCGCGGCCTAAAACAGGGGGCGTCGCGGCCGAGGATAGAGCACACACTCCTAAGCTTCTGGGCGCCGCGATCTTGGGGAGGGGACGCCGTGGCCTGGCCTTCCTCCAGTACCTTCCACCTTCTGGGCACCGTGGCCTGGGAAGAGTAGGGTCCCAGTCTGACCTGATGCACACACCTTTTTCCAGCTTTGTGCTGAGGCACACTCTTAGTGTGCTGAGGCTTTTAAGAACTTCATGCTTGACCTCTTCTAACCTTGTTCAAACCTTAGACAAATACCAACAATCTCTACCTTTGTCTAAGTATTTAAACTCAAACCATTGTGTAAAGAACTCAGGGTCCAAACTCATCTTCAGTCATCAATCAACTGACTCCAATCCTAAGTAGTCCAAGGCAATGATTGAACTTACTTAGGGGTAGAACCTTGGTGCCTAAATCTGCAGGATTTTCCTCTGTGGCTACCTTGTCCACATGAATGCATCCTTATGTAACATTTTCTCGAATGAAATGATACTGAACATCCATGTGCTTTGTCCTCTCATGGAACACCGAATTTTTACACAAGTGTAATGCACTTTAACTATCTGAAAACACCACAACCTGCTCTTCTAGGACCTTTAACTCTTCCAACAACCCTTTGCACCACATAGCCTCCTTTATGGCTTTCGTTGCTGCTATGTACTCAGCCTCGGTTTTTGAGAGTGTTACCACATGCTGCAACTGAGCCTTCCAACTTACACAACATCCGTTTAAGTTGAAAAAGTAGGAGGTAATCGATCTTCTTTTATCCCAATCTGCTCCATAGTCCGAATCCGTATAACCCTCAAGATAGATGAACTTACCCCTCTTCTCATAAATCAACCCCACTTCTGGACTTCCCTTCAAGTACCTCAGCAACCACTTCATCCCAAGCTAATTCTCCTTTCCGGGATTACTCATAAACCTGCTAAGAACACTAATTGCCCGAAAAACCTTCACCTGTTTCTATCCCTTTCCTGGATTAATCTCATCCCAAGGATCTTTTGTGCAAGGCTAAGATCCTTCCTCTCGAACTCCTCCCTGAGTTGAGATCTCAAGCTTTCCATCCTCTCCACACTACTCATAACCAGCAACATATCATCAACATAGATTAAGATGATCACCACTTCCCCTACCTTATGCCCCTTGTAATACAAGCACGAATCATAGTAGCTCCTTATGAAACCCAATCTGGTTACAAAGGAATTAAACCTCTTATTCGATTGTCGAGGTGATTGCTTCAGGCCATAGAGAGATTTCTTCAATTTGCACACCAACTATCCCTGCCTTCCTTCCTTATAGCCTTCGGGTTGCCTCATTTAGATGGTCTCATCAAGCCCTCCATGTAAGAACGCTGTCTTCACATCCATTTGCTCAATTTCCCTATCAAATTGGACCACAATTGCCAATATTATCCATATTGTCTTGTACTTCACAACCAGTGAGAAAATTTCGGTGAAATCTATGCCTTCTTTTTGTGTGAACTCCTTCGCCACCAGCCTAGCTTTATACCGGACTTCATCTCTTGGAGTGTTCCCTTCTTTGATCTTGTAGATCCGTCTACAATCCACAAGTCTCTGTTTTTCTGGTTTGGGTACCAATTCCCAAGAGTTATTCTTCCTCAAAGAATCCATTTCTTCCTCCATAGCTAGCTGCCACTTTGACAAATCCTTACACTCCATGGCTTCCATGTAGGTTTCTGGTTCAACCATTCCTCCTTCTGTCCAAGGAGCTGCTACATTAGCATCCGCAAACCCATATCTCAAAGGTGGTCTGACCACCCTCCTTTCTGGGTCCCTTGTGAGCTGGTAGTCATTCTGACTTACTGTATTAACCCCTTCCAGTTCAGCCTCCTCTTGAGTTTCTTGAGCTTAGCCTTCATTAATGGGCTCTACTTTGTCCGAACCCTCTTGCCTTCTTTGCTCTACCTGAACTGAATTCTCCTTGATGCGATGCTCCATAAACTCCGGACTGGTTTGCTCACTAGCCCCTGCAGGGTTAGTTTTCTGCAAGTAGGGAAATAACAATTCATTAAAAATAACATCCCTACTTATAATGAGTTTCATTCCTTTTGGTTATAAGGACCACAACCTATATCCCTTAACCCCATCACCATATCCTAGAAATACACATTTTCTAGACTTTGGGTTAAGTTTATCATCCTTTTGATGTGCAAATGTAGCACACCCAAAAGTCCTAAGGTTGCTCAACTTAGGGGGCTTTCCACTCCACATCTCCATGGGAGTCTCGAGCTTTAAAACTCTATAGGGTGATCTATTTACCAGGTATGTAGCAGTAGACACAGCTTCTCCCCAAAAATATTTTAGTAAACAATATCCTATTAACATGCACCTAACCTTTTCCATAGGGGTCCTATTCATCCTCTCAGCAACTCCATTTTGCTGAGGTGTTTTTACAACCGTTCTATGCCTTAGAATGCCATTTAATTCACAAAATTTATCAAAATCCTTATTACAAAATTCTAAGCTATTATCGGTTCGTAAAGCCTTAATTACCCTATCCGTTTGAGTCTCCAGCAACTTTTTCCACACAACAAATTTATTCAAAGCATCTGATTTATTTTTAAGTAATAAACTCAAACCTTTCTTGAATAATCATCAATTAAAGACAAAAAGTAAAAGTTACCTCCCTGTGTTGGTGTTCTTGCTTGTCCCCAAAGGTCTGAATGAATGTAGCCAAGAATGCCCTTAGACTCGTGCACTCCGGTGTTGAAGCTGACCCAGTGTAGCTTCCCAAGAACGCAACACTCGTAGAAATCCAATTTCTCTACTTTGTCTCCTCCAAGTAGACCATCCTTGCTAAGAACTTGCAGGCCCTTTTCACTCATATGTCCCAAGCGAGTGTGCCAAAGGGCTGCCCTATCCATCTCAGCCATCAAGCTTGCTGCTTGATCCTTGATTTTTGTCTCTTCGATCATCTCATAGAGTCCATCTTTTATTGCTGCTTTGATCACTACCAAAGATCCCTTGGTCACCTTCATCTTTCCTCCATCTGTTTTGTATGTATACCCCTTGGAATCTAGCTACCCCAATGAGATCAAATTCCTCTTCAAATCTGGAAGATACCTCACATTCCGCAGCAACCTTGTGACTCCATCAAACATCCTTAACTGGATGTCTCCAATCCCCCTCACTTGGCAAGAATTGTCATTCCCCAAGAAAACTCTTCCATCATTGATTTCCTAGAAATTCTTGAACACTTCCTTGTGAGGGCACATATGATAAGTGCACCCAGAATCCAGAATCCATTTCTCGCTGCCTTGCCTCCTGCTCACATTTGAGCACACAACAAGAACATCATCTTACTGTTCTCCTTTGGCAACCGAAGCCACTCCATTGTTGGTATGGCTTCTCCCTCTCTCATCCCACAACTTCTTCTTGCAATCTTTCTTGAAGTGACCCTCCTTGTTGCAGTAGAAGAACTTCTTTCCTCCAAATCTTGGTTTGGAATGTGCTCTACCCTCTACCTCTTGATTTCTCCCGGTAGTTGCCATGGTTGCTACTGTCGTTCCGAGTTGCTGGCCTTCCTCTTACGAACAGCCCTTCCCGCCTCCCTACTCTTGGCTTTGAAATCATGAGCCTTTATAGCATTGACCACAATTTCTTTGGTTAGTGTATCTCTTCCATATTCAATTGCATTAATTAAACTATCAAAACAATCAGGAAGAGAATTTAATAACATAACAGCTAATTGTTCAGCCGAGAATTTAATACTACAACTAGCCAAATCTTGAACTAGTTTATTAAAGACATCAAGATTATCTTGCAACTCTTTACAAGGATCCATTTTAAAAGCAAAGATTCTTTTAAGAAGATAAATCTTGTTAGGGAGAGTTTTGGTAAGAAACAACTCATCTAGTTTACTCCCTTGTGACACTATCTGACATATGCAAGAAAATGGTGTTGTAAGCCATCTTCTTCATCTCAATCCGCTGGTCTTCTGTGATACTTGCTGGAAAAGCATCATCTTCTCCAATAGCCAAGTCCACTTTCTGTTGCATAAGAATAGCCTTGATCTTCTGCTTCCATAGGGAAAAATCTTCCTTTCCATCAAACTTCTCAACAACGAAATTTGAACTCATCTTGCAGATATGATCCCAGATATGTGCAGCACCCACAAATGCTTTTCAACTTCTTCTAAACCTCAAGAACACGATCGAAGATTGATCTCAACACTGTTCTTGAATCCACCTCAAGAACACAATCTAATCTTGATCTTTACTCCGTTCTTGAATCACCCAAGAAGTTTGTTCTTTGATTCTTGGAGTCTTCCTCTGATACCTTCTGTTGCTCCAAAACCCGGTTGTACTAGCTGCTCCGGTTCTGATACCACTGTTGAAAATCACCTTGACAAGATGCCCAGGTGGTGATCTTCCAAACACCCAAGTCTAGAATGACTTGTAAAGATTAGGAATCGAAAACAGAAACAGAAATGAAAGAAAGAAAGAAAGAAAGAAAGAAGACAAGCGATTTGTTATCGAGGTTCGACAATAGCCTACATCCCCGTGAGTTCACCTGAACTCTCTGCACTAATCAATGGTTCTTTTACAATCACAGCAACCCCTCTCCAAGAAGCCTAAGTTCTTAAAGAAACAAAGAAGAAGAAGAAACAGAAAGTGATAAGAACTACTTTAGAATTTTTCCAAGAAAATTCCCTTTACAAGCCCTTCAATCCCCTTTCTATTCTACTCACTCTTCTAAACAACCAGCCTTACAAATGACTCTCTCTTGTTTTGAGTCTTTGCACTCTTTACAATTCTCTCACTTTTGATCACAAGTTATGTCACATTGTTGTTGAGAATGAAGCTAGGTGACCCTTTATATAGTACACCAACTTCTTGTCCAATCTTGAGGGTTAATATCCACCTTTAGATCTAGATAAACAATCAACCATAGCCTTTGATCATTCCTTAGTCAAGCTATGCGTTTTTGACATGTCTCACGAACCATGGAAGAGGTTTACATATGTGTGCATCAATGTTCCTGACGTCGCGGCCTAGAAAAGGGGGCGCAACAGCCCAGGGCAGAGCACACACTCCTCAGCTTCTGGGTGTCGAGGCCTTGGGGAGGGGGCACCGTGGCTTGGCCTTCCTCCAGCACCTTCCACCTTTTGGGCACCGCTGCCTAGGAAGAGCAAGGCCACGGTCTGACCTAATGCACACACTTTTTTCCAGCTTTGTGCTGAGGCACACTCCTAGTGCGCTGAGGCTTTTAAGGACTTCATGCTTGACCTCTTCCAACCTTGTTCAAACCTTAGACAAATACCAACAATAACACACTTGATGTTAGGAGTTTTCAAAATCAGCAACTATTGACTTAGTTATTATCATCTCAAGTTATAATAATTTGGGCACCTCATGGAACAATACCAACTATTGATGTTAGGAATTTTTAGGTCAACTACTACCTCATGGAAATCATGAATATATTAAGAGAATATATGTAGATTAGATTATCGTTTTACTAAAATAATAATTATGATAAAAGTTTTAACTTATCTAAATATGGTATTAGTTATGTTAAGTGCTACAAAAAATATTCAAATTTAAAAGTAGTCTCTAGGTAATCACTCAACATCTATTAGGCATGTCTTGTTTCAACAATTAATAATGTAAATTTATATTGAATATAAATAACTATGATGAAGTGATCTTAAAATCACTTGTTTACCGTGATATTTTTTGTCTTAAGAAAAAACATATTAGACACATGTTGCTTAGTTTTAATTGTTAGAGGTGTTTTGTTCTCTAATTTTTATCGTGATAGAACTTTTGAAGTGGAAGAGTATATTTTTCTCATCAAAGTGAAAAAGTATAATTTGATTTAAATAGGCTAGAAGTATCCTAAATTTGAGCTTATCAATCTTGATTTTTTTTATTGATTTAATAAATTTAATTTCAAATTAATTAATTGTTTGTGGAAAATTTTGTTCATATAGAGTAATGATTTTTTTTCTATAAATAACTTGCTTATATAGAATAAAACTAAATCTTAATTTTTTGAGAAAATTAATTTAATTGATTTAGTTACATAGTAATTTTTTGTAAATAAAAAATTCTATATATAGTCATAAATTTTTGCCAAACAATTACGTATAGAGGATCCTAATTTTAAGACAAAGAGATAAAAATAATTATTAAGAACATGTATTTTTTCTATTGACTATTTTTATTCTTTATTGTACTTATATATATTAATTATATATTACTTTGAAAAATGAAGATTTACACGAAATATAGCAATCTTAGTATTTAAAATAAATTATATCACTATATAACTGATATCTTTTAGTGAAGATATTACATGTAGAGAAAAACTAAATGGTAAAACATTAACAACAAAAGACACTGTCATTGAAATTCTAAATATAAGAAGCATATTTTTGGACTATGGCATGATAGTAATTATCAATTTTTGTGAAAGTAAAAAATTGCTCAAAGAGTTGGATAGGGGTATTTGTAGGAAAAAAAATGAATTACCGAACCAAAAATTTTGGTTCGTTATTTCGATAATCGGTATTATTTTTTTAGAACTTTGATAATTTGTTTTGATGTCGGTTTAATTTTATATATATATATATATATATATATATATATATATATATATATATACTGAAAATATCGAATGAATTTTTTTATTTTAATAAATGTAATGTTTTTTTTTAATATTTTGGTATACCGGATTATGAAATTATATTTTAATTATACTAAATCACCAAAAATTTGAAAAAATCATTAAATATTTTTTTTAAAAATTAATTTATTTTTATGTAATTTGATAACCGAAATTTTTAATTCAATTATTGATTGATTTGCACTCTTAAGTTGGATGTGAAATGCTGTCAAATCACATCTCACAAAATTACTAATTATATAGATTGAGAAAATCAATCTATGTATAAAAAATTAACATTTTAATAAAAAATACATTGATAAAAAAAATTATATATATTTTTTCCATTGAAAATAAACATTCATTTGAGTCTACATTTTTATGTAGTGAATTTTATTTTACATAACGATGCTATTTTTCAGGTCCAAATCTATTCCTAAACCCGCAAGAACCCAATACTTGACCCCGGTCCAGCCCAACCCGAATCCCTACCCTATTAAACCTCGTTAACGCATCTTCTACCCTAGTTCCCCGTTTGTGCGCACTCACCAATTCTTGTTATCCTATCTTCCTTCCCTAAACCTGGGACCGTAATCACCGCCATTGACAACCTTAATTCCCCCCCACAAATTATCTCTCCCAAACCATGGTTCTCAATCCCTCCCTTTTGCGAAGCTTCTAGAAAGTTCCTCTCTTACCTTATCTCTCCACCTTACCAATCCTTATCCCTTGCCTCATCAGCCAGAGGAGATAATCGTTTGTCATCGTGTTGGCATCCCTTGGATGCATCGCACATACCCATAGCGAGATTCTAGGTCATCGCAAATACCCTTTTGATTTTGGCTATAAAGATGATGATTCTACTCTCATTTTGTAGGGTTATTCGGTGAGGTTTTTTTGGCTGGGCAAGAGAATTGGAAGATCTCTTTGAGAAGAGGAAAACACCGAAAGAAGCTCAAGCTTTGGTCATGGTTTCTCCGTGAAAATCAGTGACAAATAATCGAGCACTAGAGATCCTAAGTTCTTTTTCTCATTTTCATTTGTAATCGGTGAGTGGGGGAAATAGGGTTTAGATTTTGGGGAATAGTCATTTAGGTTTTACTCTTCAATTTGAACCATGACCATTTGATATCATCACCCTGACTGAGACCGCTGTGCAATTGACCGCGCTACGCCCTTAAGTACACTCTCTTGACTTCTTTGGTTGATCTTATGTTTTGATATATGTCTGTGCTGGAATGTCTGTGATTACTAAGTTAAGAAGCTGTGTATCGATTATGAATCCCTAATGAAGTTGAGCCTTTACGTTGATCTTATGAGCCGTAGCCTGTCTTGTATGAGCTTGTGTGTTTAAAATCTATGATGATCTTTAGATGAATGTTACTCTTGTGATTGGAGTTTGAATTTGTATTGTAAGATATTAATAGGCTCTGTTTGCCCGAATTTTTTTATGAAACAATTTTAGATGATTCTCCCTAAGCATAGAGATTCTAGATTATCGATTCTGGCTACATAATGAACAAAGTCTATGCTTGTATGTTGCTGTAAATTGAAAGATTTTGGGTTTATTTGGTGTTTGGCTCCAAAGTTACTACTAAACAGGCTATACTCCAAACATTATATAAAGGGACTCATTATTACACAGGTTCGTCGCCAATAGCTCTCTTACCTTTTCAGTCTAACCTCAGATTAAATAATTAGGCATAAGAGAGTCTCTCCAAAGGCGCACCCCTTCCGGTCCACTAGTGACTTTCTAGGCTTTCTCTATTATAGTGTGTGCATGTACATCGCTACGCTCGTGGAATCACCCTTCACGAATTCAACATCAACGGATTGGTGTTGTCCGTGGGAAAATCAACAAGAAGAACTCATTTGTTAATGATTTCGACCCAAAGCATGACCAAGAACTCAGCTAACTGTAATTGTGTACCCATAGCTTCTTGGAAACCCTTCCAAAATCTAGAGGTAAATCTAGAATCCCGATCTGATATGATACTCAAGGGTACTCCATGTAATTTTACTATCTCTGCCACATACAACTCAGCTAACTTCTCTGGACTCCATGTAGTTTTGATAGGAAGAAAATGTGAAGACTTAGAAAGTCTATCCACTATAACCCACACAGCATCATGCCCTCTCTGGGTACGGGGAAAACCAGAGACAAAATCCATACTTACATTTTCCCATGGCCACTCAGGTACTGGAAGAGGTTGTAATAAACCTGCGGGATGTCTATTCTCAGACTTTACCTGTTGACAAATCAAACATCTAGAGATATATTCTGCTACATCCTTCTTCATCCCTGACCACCAATAATTTTGTTTCAATCCCTTGTACATCTTATTATTACCTGGGTGCATGGAATATACAGAATCATGAGCCTCCCTTAATATCTCTTTTCTCATCTCCACATCGTTGGGAACACAAACTCTATGCCCCAATACTACCATTCCATCTTCTCTAATTCTAAATTCAGTTGACTTCCCACTCATCACTTCCTGCCTGATCTTTTCTATCCCCTCATCTCTACTCTGCATCTGAAATATGCGATCAATAATAGAAGATTGTATCACCATATTTGCCATTAATACTCCTTTATCATTGACACTCAATTGCATCCTCATTCTTCTTAATTCTATCATCAGGCTAGTATTATGACTCCCAATAACCGCTAATCTCCCTGTAGCTTTTCTACTCAATGCATCAGCTACTACATTAGCTTTTCCTGTATGATAATGAATTGTACAATCATAATCACAAATCAATTCCATCCACCTCCTCTGCCTCAGATTCAACTCCTTCTGGGTTGGTAAATGCGTCAAACTTTTATGATCAGTAAAAATTTCGCACTTAGTTCCATATAGATGGTGTCTCCAAATCTTCAAAGCAAAAACTATGGCAGCCAATTCTAAATCATGGGTTGGGTAATTCTTCTCATGGTTTTTCAGTTGCCTAGATGCGTAAGCTATAACTTTCCCATGTTGCATCAACACACATCCCAATCCCTGATGCGGCGCATCACTATAGACCACAAATCCTTCATTACTAGAAGGAAGCACTAATACTGGGGCAGTAGTCAGTTTTTCTTTCAACAGTTGGAAACTTCTCTCACATTCCTCTGACCACCTAAACTTCACATTCTTCCTGGTCAATTTAGTCAAAGGTACAGCAATCATAGAAAATTTTTGGATAAATCTTCTATAATAACCAGCCAACCCCAAAAAGCTTCTAATTTCAGTTACACTTGTGGGTCTCACCCAATTCAACACTGCTTCTACTTTTTGTGGGTCAACTGCTATCCCCACTCCCATCACAACATGTCCCAAGAAAGATATCTCATTCAACCAAAACTCACATTTAGAGAATTTCGCATATAATTTCTCCTTCCTCAAAATCTCCAACACTATCTCTAAATGTCGCATATGCTCCTCTTCATTCTTAGAATATACTAAAATATCATCAATAAACACAATTACAAATCTATCCAAGAATGGTTTAAACACCCGGTTCATAAGATCCATAAATGCCGCAGGAGCATTGGTCAACCCAAAAGGCATCACTAAGAACTCATAATGACCATAACGTGTCCTAAAAGCAGTTTTAGGTACGTCCCCCTCTTTTATCCTCAATTGATGATATCTCAACCTCAAGTCTATCTTAGAGAACACTTTAGCTCCCTGTAATTGCTCGAATAGGTCATCTATCCTGGGTAAAGGATATCTATTTTTGATTGTGATCTTATTCGATTGTCTATAATCAATACACAACCTCAATGTCCCATCCTTCTTCTTGACAAATAACACAGGGGCTCCCCAGGGTGATGTACTAGGTTGGATAAACTGTTTATCTAGCAACTCCTGAAGCTGAACTTTCAACTCTCTCAATTCAGCTGGGGCCATTCTATAGGGTGCTATAGATATGGGTGTTGATCCTGGAATTACTTCAATAGAAAATTCAATCTCTCTATTGGGAGGCAACCCAGTCAACTCTTCAGGAAATACATCAAGAAAATTTTTCACTACCAAAATATCTTCTAACTTTCTACCCTCCTTGCTAGAATCCACTACATAAGCTAAATACCCCTCACAACCCTTCTTCAACCATTTACTAGCAGTTAAGGCAGAAATCAAACAATTTGCAAGTATCTTACGTTCTCCCTGAAAATTAAACTCCTCTTGTTCGGGAATCCTGAACACTACATTTTTCCTAAAACAATCTACCCAAGCATGATATGCAGATAGCCAATTCATCCCTAGAATTACATCAAAATCTGTCATATCTAAAGGCAATAAATCAACTTCAAATTCTCTTTCAGCAATATTAATCACACACCCTTGATAGATTGTTCTGATAATAATCCTATCTCCCGTAGGAATCTCAACAATAATTGCATGCATCATAGGACTAGCACTAGCATCAATAGATTTCATATAACTACTAGATGCAAAAGAATGAGTCGCACCAGGATCAATCAATAATCTAGCAGGCCTACCAAGAATAGAGATCATACCCATAACAACATCAGGAGTGGCTTGTGCATCTTGTTGGGTCAAAGCATAGACTCTGCCATCTCTGGACTGAATCTGACTGCCATGTCCTCGCTCTGCTACTGATCCTCGACCTCTGCCTCGCACACCCCCTGATCCACCTCCTTTCTCCATTGATCTTCCCCCAACGCTTCCAACACTTACGTCAGTAGATTTTCCCGCTGGGCAATTTACAGCAACATGTCCTCCCTCACCACATATAAAGCATATCTGCGTAGGGCAATTCCGAGCTAAATGTCCCATCTGATTACATTTAAAGCAAATAATTGGCTCCCGGTCATACATCAGATTACCACTTCCTCTTGGTGGCATACTTATTCCTCTACCATGACTCCCAATTCCCATAGTCTGCCTCCCAAATCGGGGTATCCCATCGATATTACTCTGAGCTACAGAAGTAACAGATCCTGCTTGCCTCTGAGTCTGCCCTACAGTTCCTTGTGACAAGGAACGCCCCCTCTGAGGTGGTCTCCCGCCATGCACACCCATACTGCTACCACCTCTAGATCTCTCAAACCTAGTTCTCTTCAACCAATCCCTCCTACCTTTAAACTCCATTAAATCCCTCTCAATCTGTAATGCTTTATCTACCAGTACAGCATAATTTCCTATGCCCATGTAAGAGAGTTTAGAACGAATTTCGTAGTGTAACCCGTTTAAAAATCTCTTGCATTTTCTTTGCTCTGTATTCACGAATTCAGGTACAAATCTCGACAGGGCTATAAATTTACTATCATATTCAACCACCAATAAATTTCCCTGTTTTAGGTGGATAAACTCTCTTTCTTGTTGTGCCCGAAAAGTATCTGGAAAGTACTTTGAAAAAAACTCATCCTTAAATTTATTCCAAGTCAAAGGTTGATCTATTCGTGAACTCATCCTAGGCAAAATATCCTTCCACCATTGAGAAGCCTCACCTTCCAGCATAAACGAAGCAAAAGCAACCTTCTGTTTATCAGACACTGGTAAGACCTCAAAATATTTCTCCACATGCTCGATCCACTGTTCAGCTTCCACCGGATTTATAGATCCTCTAAAAGACTGAGGTTTAAACTTAAGAAACCTCACAAAACAATCCCCTTGCATCTCATTTGTAAATACCCTTCCTTCAGGAACCTCTTGTCTCACCACATCCGGTTCTCTCCTATCCCTTTCCTCAAATCTTCTCTGTAAATTATTAGCCCTTTCTTCAACTGCATTTCTCCTTTCTTCAGCTGCATTCATCATTTCCATAGCACGATTAAGGGCTTCTTTTAATTCATCATTCCTACCCTCAGGTTCTCTCCCAACTCTACTGGTACTAGCTGCACCATCAGCATGTTCCCTTGAGGGAACTACAAACTTAACTTCCTCCTCTACTTCAGTCCTCCTAAAAATTGGGGGTCTACCACGTCCCCTCTGATTTAGAGTTCTACCTCTAGCTCTCGCACGACCACGTGTCATCCTTAGACTCTGAATTTAAGAATATTATTTATTTAGATCTTCTACTTTTTAGGTTCTCATGCAGTCTACAGAATCTTAAAACCTAATGCTCTGATACCAAAATTGTAACGACCCATCCCAGGTTGGCCACCCCGAAACGAAGTCCTCACATTTTGAGAATCTCAGCACGACACATATATGCAACAAAAAAAATAATAATAATAATAATAATAATAATACTAACAAAAAGTTCATTATCAACCTCAACAAGGGAGGTATATAAATCTGACATTAATTTACATATAATTTACAACATAAGACGCATGAATATTTACAAATATTTATTTTCTTTTCACACTAGTTTGAGGATATGGACACGTACATGGTTACAGAATTTTATTCTGTCTGAGCTGGGACCCACCAACTACTTGAACTGATTGTTACCTGAAATCATTGTACAATGGGGGGATGAGCTTCACAAGCTCAGTGAATTAAATTTACTAAAAGTATTCTAATCTCATAAATAACCCATTCATATTTAATCATTTATTTCACCTATAACTAGATAATAGCATAAATATCTAACAATTAAATAATTCCCATATATATATATTTATATTTATATCCTTCTCATTTTCTCATGGTAATTGTCTCTCTCTAAGAGACTCATCTATCTCTAAATAAATTCACCATCATATACCACACATCAACATTTCAATAATGTAAGCAATAATTAAATCCGATGTCATGAATGAATGATTATGATGGGAACGTCTTCCCACCTGTCGACAGGTTGTTATTATCTTAGACCGGCCGCCCTCCTGGTTTTTTTTTTTTTTTTTTATTCTCATCAGACCGGCTGCCTTCCCGGTTAATTCCAGCATATACCGGCTGTCACGGTTTTCACTTTTCATTCCAGCATATACCGACTGTCACGGTTATTTCATTAGACCGGCTGCTTTCCTGGTTCTTTTCTTTTCATTTAATGCCTTTTCATTTAATGCATATGCATATGAACAATGATATGAAATATGCATATAAACAACAATATAAAAAAAACAACATATAAATTCAAAATATTTAAAATTGGCTAACCTCATTATTCTCAAAAATTCCTCTCATCCCAATTCACATCAAATCACCCATCAAAACTTGTCAAGATTCACGAAATTTCATCTCATCATAATTCGTGTTAAAACATAATTATAACTCATCAATAATTTATTTATCTCTTTTATGCTCAAATAACTTATTATTTCCAAAAATATCACTTCTCACCGAAAAATATTTCTACATGTCCAAATTTTCTATCATACTCATAAATCAATTTTTCATCTATCACCCAAACATACTTTAATAATTAAATTTAATATTATCACTAAATAATTAATTTTTTTATTTAGACTACTTAAAGTAAATCCAACTCACCACGTAGTACTTAAAGCTACCCGTGGACCACCTCCTTGCCTTTCTCGTTCTTCTCCGAAATTTCCCCCGATCGTTGACCACCGACACCTGACATAATATTTGAATTAAATTTCTAATTATTTATTCATTTCTTCATAAACTACACATTTTGAAAATTTTCACTTTAGCTTCCTGGAATTTTCATAAATACTAAAATTTTAAAATAAACATTACCTTATTACCTTCTGCTATTATGATAGCTTCTCGTAATTCTCTATAAAATATTTCCGAAAATCTCTTCAAAATTTTGCTCCCTCAACCTTTCTTTAAACTCTCAAGTAATTTGAGAAAACAGATGAACGAAATTCCTTTAGAACCATAAAAACTTGGACTGAAAAACTTAAGCAGCTCTCCTTCTACAATATCCACGAGCGAGGCAACATCAACTTAAATCAGCAGCTTCAAATTTTTTTTTTTTTTTCACTTTCACTTTCACTTTCACCTTTCACTTTTCACCTGCACCTTTCACTTTTCACTTTTCACCTTCACCTTTCACTTTTCACCTGCACCTTTCACTTTTCACTTTTCACCTTCACTTTTCACTTTTCACCTTCACCTTTCACTATTCTTTCTTTGAAACTCTGTTGACCACCGAATTTTATTATTCACACCTTTTTTTTTTTTTTTTTTTTTTTTTTACAAATACGGGTATTACACTTCAAGTATTGTCTTAGGGTATATTGTTTCTTCTAAGGGGATAGAGATTGATCAATCTAAGATTGAATTAATTTTTAAGTTGCCTACACCTAAGACAGTAAAGGACATGAAATCCTTTCTTTGTCATGCTGGTTTTTATAGGAGGTTCATACAAAATTTTTCTAACATATCTAGACCACTATGTGCCTTCTTAGTTAAAGATGCCCCGTTTGAGTGGATACAATCTTGTTAAGAGGCCTTTAAAATGCTGATTGGCAAGCTTACTTCAGCACCCATAATGCAGTCACCTGATTGGACTTTACCTTTTGAGATCATGTGTGATGCTAGTGACTTTGCTGTAGGTGCTGCTCTTTGACAGCGAAGGGAGGGGAAACCTTTTGTCATTTACTATGCTAGTAAAACCCTAAATAGTGCTCAGATGAATTATTCCACCACTGAAAAAGAATTGCTAGCTGTAGTATTTGCTTTGGACAAGTTTCGTGCTTATTTAATTGGTTCTCCTATTCTTATTTTTATAGATCATGCAGCCCTTAAGTACCTTCTTACAAAGAAGGATGCTAAGGCACGACTAACACGGTGGATCTTACTCTTGCAAGAATTTGACATCATCATCAAAGACAAGAAAGGAGTAGAGAACGTAGTGGCTGACCATCTCTCGAGACTCACATTTGAGGACACCTCTGACGACATGCCAATCAAGGATGATTTTCCTGATGAGCATTTACTCTCTATTACTTCTCTACCATGGTTTGCTCATATCGTGAATTATTTGGCTACCGGTGAGATACCAATGGATTGGAGTGCTCAAGACAAGAGAAAGTTCTTTACTAAGGTACATAATTTTTATTGGAATGACCCTTGTCTTTTCAAGTACTGCCCTAACCAAATTTTAAGGCGTTGCATCCCTAATGAAGAGATTACCAGCGTCTTGGAATTTTGTCATTCCTAAGCTTGTGGGGGCCACTTTTCAATAAAAAAACTACTGCAAAAATTCTGCAGTGTGGATTTTATTGGCCCACCTTGTTTAAAGATGCAAATTTCTATTGTCGCTCAAGTGAAAAGTGTCAGAAGTTAGGAGTTGTGTCTCGTTGTAATATGATGCCCTTAAACCCAATTTTAGTGATTGAAATCTTTGATTGTTGGGTCATTGATTTTATGGGACCATTTCCTCCTTCTTTTGGATATCAATATATCATTGTGGCAATAGATTATGTGTCAAAATGGGTAAAAGCAGTAGCTTGCCGGAGCAATGATAATAGAACGGTAATTAAATTTCTCAAAGAAAATGTGTTATCTCAATTTGGTACACCACGTGCTATAATTAGTGATCGAGGTATGCATTTTTGAAACCGTTCTTTTGAAGTTTTGATGAGAAAATATGGGGTGTTACATAAAATCTCTACTGCCTACCACCCTCAGACAAGTGGACAAGTAGAACTTGCAAATAGGGAAATTAAGAAAATTTTAGAAAAAACAGTCAACCCGGATCGTAAGGATTAGTCTTTGAGACTAGTTGATGCACTTTGGGCTTACCGTAAATCTTTCAAAACTCCCTTAGGTATGTCACCTTATAGGCTTGTTTTTGGAAAGCCTTGCCACTTACCTGTGGAGCTCGAAAATCAAGCTTATTGGGCCATCAAGTCTTTCAATTTTGACATAGGAGAAGCAGGTAAGCTTAGGAAATTTCAGTTGATCGAGTTAGAGGAGTTGAGAAATGATGATTATGAGAACTCTAGAATCTATAAGGCTAAAATAAAAGTGTTTCATGATAAAAATATTTTGAGGAAAACATTTAAGCCTAATGATCGGGTGTTCTTATACGATTCTAGACTCCATAAGCATCCAAGAAAACTTCGGTCGAGGTGGACCGGTCCTTTTGTAGTGAAGAATGTTTTTGCAAATGGGGTGGTAGAAATAGAGGATACTAGAGATGGTTAGATTTTTAAACTAATTGGTCAACCCTTAAAATCTTAATCAATAGGCAAGATCCAGAAGTGGAAGACATTCTGCTTATGGATCTGGTCTATTCACCTTGACCACACTACACAGGTATGTTTTTATTTTTATTTTTTTTGTTTCGTTTGTTTTATTTTTAATTAATTTTATTTCAATTTTAATTTTTAGTTTTTTAGTTTGATTTTTAGTTTAAAGATTATTTTTCTTTGGCAACAAACAAGTTTTTTTTATTAGGAACAGTCCGGGCCGCGCCTAGGCCCAGAAACCAGTGCCTCGGCCCACAGAAGCTCGCCCCTAGCTTGCCTCTCACACCGCACCCCACAGCAACACACAAACTGCCCCTTAGGTCTTCAAGCTGCGGCGTGCCCTTAGCCAAGCCGCAGCGCCACCTGTTCTGCCAACCCGTGATCTGCACATTTTCAACCCCAAATCTGCACTTTCTTCTTCATTTCAACTTTGAGAAAACATAGCACCCTCCTCTCTCTCTCCTCCTCTCTCTAAAACTTCACTTACCCACTCATTTTTCTCACTATTTCTTGCTTCTAAACACCGTTTCTTGAAGGATTTAGCACTAATATTGCAGATCTTGCTATAAATTTCTTCAAAAAGCTTGGTTCTAAGAAGATTTCAAGTTGGTGGGTAATCTTTCTTCTCTCCAACTTTGGGCATCAAGTAAGATCAATTTCTTCTCTTTGTTGTTCATCTGTGCTATTTGGGTGGTTGATTTTGAATTAGTTCTATTATTCTATACATTTGATTCAAATGGCCCCTAAAACTAAGAGACCAAGGGGGAAACAACCTCAAAAGTATAATGAGAGCAAATTTGTTAGTTTTGAGGCTAGTGAGAGATATGTTAGCTTGATAAATGCTAGGAAACCCATTCCTGAAATAGGTTTCAATATCATAGAGAGGGGAAACCCAACCTTGTTTAGAATGATTATTGATAGGCATTGGGGTCAATTTGCAAGACAACCATCTCATTCCCTTATAAATGTGGTTAGAGAATTCTACTCTAATGCAGAAGAACATAGGAATGGTAAAGTAATAGTGAGAGGAAAAACAGTTTCTTTTAGCAGAACATCTATCAATAGATTTTATAGACTATCTGGCATCGGAAATAGTGAATATAATGCATACATGTCTAATATTGATTATGAAGAAATTTGCAATACTCTCTGTATTCCTGGCACAACATGGAAAATGACGGGTGATACCCCTAAAATCTTGGCCAGTACTTCTTTGACTGTCAATGCTCGGGCTTGGCAATATTTTGTATGTTAGAGGTTGATGCTTGCTACGCACTATAGTGACCTTACTATTGAGAGAGCTGTGCTGATTTATTCCATTTTGATGGCCATGACTATTGATGTGGGCCAAATCATATTTAATTCTATCATACACACTGTGCAACAAAAGCTTGGATTGTACTTCCCTTCCTTAATTACCCAATTATGCGTCCGAGCTGGAGTCCAGTACAATCCTAATGAGGAAGCCCAGCAACCTAAGAAGCCCATCGATGATGGCATGTTCAGTCTGATTAAAGCCTCAAGGCCGCCAGCTCTGGGAGAGAGAGCAGCAATTGCAGCCCCTCCTCCCCCTAGGCATTTCATTGTTGCAGAGCGCCTTGAGCTTTTAGAGATTCGTTTTGACGAGCATCAGAAACTCTTGCATGATAGGTTTGATCGTCAGGAACGATTCTTGGCTAGACAAGCTGATTACCAAGTGGGGGTATACTCTTCTTTTGGTCAGATGTATCAACACCTTGCCTTTGCCATTGGTTGTAACATGGATCACTTTCCCACATTTCCACCCTATCCGGGTTCATCTTTTGATCCAGCTCCAGAGGAAGGTGAAGAGAATGAAGAGGATGATGAAGACTTAGAGGATTAGTTTTGGGTTATATCTTGTTTGTCTCTTTTTATTTTATTTTTTTATTATTGGATGACTGTACTAACATTTATTTTGTCTTCCTTTTCGTTATTTTATTTTTCATACTTTATTTTTTGTTTTTAGCTATTTATTTAGATTTCATGTGTTAACCTAACAGACGGTGGGAATCTTAATGTTACACCGCAGTTGCTTTCTTTTTGTTTGTTTTGTTCTATGTTATAGATCGAAATTTTAACATGAAGAACGACATGCAGTTCAAATGGTGGTGCACAATTTTCCGCTTCTATGCACTTTTGATTACAAAGGAAGTTTCCTTTATCTTTTCTTTCACATTGAGGTCAATGCAATTTTTAAAGTTGGGGGTGGAGGAAACGTATTTCTTTTTTTGAACTGTTTGGTGTTACTTTCTCTTTTTGTTTGTTTTTAGCATGCTTTGTGTTAGCCTTAGAGTTAATTCACATGTCAATGATATGAGCCTAATTGAGATAGCTTATAGCATTTAGAAGAAGTTAAATCGTGCTTCGGTTTGAGAATAATTTAAGTGTCAATCTTCATTTGGTTTGAGACTCTAGTTTGCGGTAAGATTGCATGATTAGTCTAAAACATTTAGAGAAGTTTTATGTGTGATTATTTTTTGAATACTTTTATGGTCTCGACAAGCTCTAGAACTTATTTGATAATCACTTGAGGCGAATTCCTAGAATGCACATTACTTAGGATATGATATAGGCCATTTTTGGACCGTTTGAGCCTTTCAAACTTACCATTGCTATATTTATCGCTAGTCACCAATTTGAGCCTTTTCTTGAAAAATAATTTGAGTCTTGTTTCTTTCGATAACCCATTTACTTACCTTTATGAGCCTAAAAATATTTTACCCTTACCTTTCTTTTAAAAGAACTTAGTTATACACATTTGTTGAGAAGCACTTAAGAGGAGTAAGGATGGAAATACGAAAAAAAAAATATATATTACTACCATAACCCAAGTATATTAAATGAGATAAGTTGGGGGTTGTGGAAAAAGAAAAAAAAAAGAAAAGAATGAAAAAGGAGGTGAATGGTCTTATGCCAAAATAAAAAATTTAAAAAAAAAGTAAATAATGGCACAGAAAGAAGAAACGAAAAAAAGTGAGAGAAATGCTCGAAAAATGGTTGAAAGAGTTGGTTGTTGAAGTAAGGTTATCTAGTGCTTAAAGTGGTTGTGTTTAAAACTAAGAGATTGAGTTCTTTTACTTGTTGAATCCTTCCTGTTCTTTCTTAACCTTTACCTTGGCCTAACATTACAAGCTTATTAAAGACCTACTGATCCAAGTTGGTGTGATTTTTCTACAACAGTGGAGAGTAATTTGAAAAGTGAGCCTATGGAGCTTGTTTTGTGATTGATGTCACACAAATTAATATATTTTTAGAGGCCAAGACTTGTATTCATGAATGTTATGCATAAAATCATTCGGGTGTTCGGATTAATGGATTATGGTAAGATAGATGTTAAAAGTCAATAACACTTTTAAGATTGATGTTTGGATTACTTTTGGACTTTGGTGATATTTAATGATTCTATGTGCTATGTGTTATGTGCGATTTTTGAGACAAAAAGTGAATTACTTTTGGTATAACGCTAACATTGCTCTACTTTGTTTTGATTCCTACCATAGAATTCATTTCATATTGTCTTGTTTTCGTTTGAATTGCTAGGGACTAGCAATAAGCTAGTTAGGGGTTATGATAAGAGTTATAAAATGCATCTTAACAGTACTTATTTGTTAGCATTTTAGGGTTGATCTAGGTTTGAATTACATATTTATACCTTAACAATTCTAAAGTGTCATTCTTGGATCATTGATCTATTTCGGTGCATTTTCAGGTACTTTGGGTTCAAAAGAGATGGAAAGCTATCATAGCTTAAAGCATGATGATTCGATGCACATTAGAGTGAAGGCATGGTTGCAGAAAGACAAAATGAAGAGAAACCAAGTATTTAGTGTTCCGCACTGTGGCCTAAAAAATCTAAGCCTCAGCCTCCAAAACCAAGCCCAAAAGAGCAAGGAAGACACCAGTGTACGCCGCGGCCTGGTAGTCTGAGCTATGGCCTGGATCAATCTGGGCCGCGGCCTCCAGAAGCAAGAAGAAAACCCAAAAGTCTGAGCCGCGGCCTGGATTAATGTGAGCCGCAACGCGAGCGCGATGCTTTGTTTTCGAGTTACGACCTAATTAGAGTTTTAATGATAGTTTAAACCCGAAAACACCTTTCGACCTTTTGTATTATAAATAGATCACTTAGGGTTTGATATGAGAGAATCATCAAGGCTGGAAAACTCAAGAAGGCTGCCACATTCTCCTCCATCAAAGTGTTTAAGAATGAGCCTCATGGCCAACTAATCTCCAAGCAAGGCAAAGGGATGAATCCCTAGGTGTAGTTGTTCTTATTTTCCATTATTGATTCAGTTGTAGTTTGGATTTATTGTCAAAACATTGTTATGATTTACTCTTTGATTTAATTAAAAAAAATTCTCTTAATCTGGTGATTGTATCTTTCTCCTTGATATAAGTCTAGTCATGCTCTTCTTATGTCAAGATTGATTGAATGTAATTGAGTCCGGTAGATTTATCTTTTAGGTTTGTCCATTACTGTGATATTTTCATTAAGATATATTATCGTTTCTTGATAAATCTATAGGATAGGTCATGTGTGCTTAAATCGAAAGTAAAGAGTAATTCATATCAATTACATTAGGGTTTTACATATGCTTTTATTGAATATTTGTCGATTGCTTGTTTGGAATGTGAAACTAGTCATCGAGATAAAAACAATTGAATCGAGATTAGAATAAGGAAATGAACCTAGGGAGGATTCCTTGTTTCTCTATTATATTCTTCAATCTATTTACACAATTTCTCACATTACTTCATTATCAAAACTCAGATTCTCTCATTTGATCTTTATCGTTCGTGTTAAGGTTTACACTTTTCCTTTATAGTTCGCTTTTCCTCGTGGGATCGACACCTCAACTATACACAATAACCGCGTATTAGTTTGAGTGTAATCAGGCCCAAATAGAAAAAAAAAATAAAGGGCTCAAATCGCATCCCTTGCATTTTCCAATTACTTTAGAAGTCGAAGAATTTACATACCTTTGCACTTCCTAAGAAAAGAACCTCCTAGAATCTCACCTTTTCGAAGAGAAAATAAATGGGCTAATAGACCAACCCAACAACTAGTAAACAACCCTTAAAAGGCAGTGCCCAAAAACTCACAAGTTACAAAGCTCGAGAACCAAAAATCAAGACATTGGCTCAAGCATTTAGTAGGTTTTGCAACCATACACTGAAGTTGATATGCTGAAGGGTTCTAGCCCTCGGTAGATTTTTCAACCATACATCGAGGCCAGTATGCTGAAGATTTTAAGAGTAACGAGTTTAGTTTATCGACAAATTGTAGACCTCAATAGGTTTTTCAACCATTCATTGAGGCCAATGTGCCGAAGAATTCTAGAATTCAATAGGTGTTGCAACCATACACCGAGGCCAGTGTGCCAAAGAGTTTTGGATATCAGTAAATTTCTTAACCAAACACCAAGGCCAATGTGCCAAAGAGTTCAGGAACTCAGTAGATTTCTCAACCAAATACTAAGGTCAGTATCTAAACCCCAGGTAGGTTTTTCAACTATACATCGAGGTCCATATTACAAAGAAGTTAAGACTCTCGACAAGTTTCTCAACCAAACACAAAGGTCAATATGCCAAGCCTTTCTCACCCTCAATTGGATTTTTAACCAAACACTAAGGTCAAAATGCCTAAGTATAATACCCCCTGTGGGTTCTTCAACCAAACACTAAGGATAATGCATCGAGGAGGATTTATCCTCATTACATTTTGTTAGGAACTATTTTATGAAAAATCAAGGTAAGGGTCATTGTTTCGAGTAAGTGATTATCTCCTAGAAATTCTTGCTGGAATTCCTCTGAAAATTTTTTCTATATATTCTTTTTATGATCATGCAAGTATTTATACTAGTAACAAGGCTAAACAACATACAGTTACATCTAACAACTTCTTTAATATCAACTAACAACTCTAACTAACTTGCAAATAACTCCTAGTTGTCTAACACTCCTTGCAACCTTTTTTGCACTTAATGCCAATCTAGTTTTCTTCTTATTCTAGTGCTTCTTGATCCTAAATCCCAGATTGGTGTCAACATTCTCTCCCCTTGTTTCAACTACTGCCTTAACTTTTGTCAACTTCTCTTTTCTGCCCTTTTCCTTTTTAGTTCCTTGTCATTGTCTTATTTTTTTGCTATATTATTCCCTTCCCCTAAAAAAGAACCTTGTCCTCAAGGCTTAAGTGAAGGTAGGCCTTCATTAAATCATGGACATTCTTTTAAGAAGTTTCTATAGGTAACAGTCCTTCCCACTATATCAATACTTGAGGAATAAGCTATCTATTGACTATTATTTATCTTTAAGCTAAAACAGTAAGTGGTAGAATGATAGGCTGGTTATTGATACTGACTAAGAGTAAGAGACTGGCCTGTGGAGATGAGTTAGAACCTATAAAGGGCTTGAGTTGAGATATATGAAAGACATGACATATTTTGCTTTCCTCTGGTAAGTTTAACTTGTAAGCTACTGTCCCAATTGTATAAAGAACCTGGTATGGTCCAAAGTACCTCTTACTCAATTTATTGGTAGCTTTATAAGCTACAGAAGTTTGTCTATAAGGTTGCAACTTAAAAAGTACCCAATCACCAACATTGAATGATAATTCTTTTATATACTCATTTGCTTAAGTTTTCATCATGGATTGAGCTTGGAGCAAGTTACTCTTCAATTGTTGTAAGAGTTTAGTTCTTATAGTCAGGAAGTGGTCAACAGCTTCCACATTATAAAACTCATTGAGGTATTCTGGGACACATGGAGGAAGTGCCCTATATACTACTTCAAAGGGAGTTATATCAATAGCTAAATGATGAGTTATGTTATACCATAGTTCAACCCAAGGTAAGTAATTGGTCCAGTGTTTAGGATGGTCATGCACAAAAGCTCTTAAATGTTTTGCAGGCATCTATTAAAGACCTCAGTTTGTCCATCAGTTTCTAGATGATCAGAGGAGCTCATGCTGAAAGTAGTGCCATTTTAGATGAATAGTTATCTCCAGAACCTACTAAGCAAGATAGAGTCTCTATCAAATATTATAGTATTGGAAAAACCATGGTGTTTGATAACTGTTTTAGTGAACAGTTGTCCCACAGTCGTAGCATTAAAGTGGGGTTGTAATGCCCCAAAGTGTGTAGCCTTGGATAGCTTATCAATGACTACCATGAGAGTAGAACATCACTTTGATAATGGTAGACCAGATAGAGGTAGGAGACGGGCAAGCCGAGCCGAGTACGGGCTGGATGTAATGGGTGATCAGTCAACGGGCAAGGGTCAAAAATACCTATTTCCTAACGGGTCCATTATTTCGTACCCGTGGCCAACCCATTAAAAAACAGGTGAACCTAGAGGTTTATATTAAAATTAAATGATCTATTTTTTAACTTATTTTTTATTGAATATGATATACTAATTTTTAATCATCATACTGATGATATTATCCATGTTCACTTACTATATCATCATACTGACACTTCTATCCAGCCATGACTTGAACATTCTATCATTGACGGCTTGAATTTCCAAGAGGCCTTCAAAATTCCCACTAACCAAGAGCTCATTTGCTCAACTATCCCATTGGTACCCATAATACAGTAACTCCGTATGCAACGTTCTCGTGTACCTGAGCTTGTGTATATAAGCGATCCAAACCATACTTTCTGTTTGCTATTACCTTATTATTAATAATAAATAAAAAATCAAATGGCTATAGAAAAAAATATATATTAAGTTAATGTGAATATGATATAGAGAATACAAAAGTAATAAAATATGAAATAGATATGGCAAGTATCTCATTATTTTACATTCAAAATAACAAATTCAAGACTTTTTTGCAATAAAGAATTGAAAGAAGCAACGATCGATTTTAACTTTTCTCATCATACCTAGGCACACTATCAGATATCTTTCAAAGCAATAAGATCTACATTTTGTGTGTATTTAATAGGTTGACCCATTAACCTGTGAGTTTATCCCGCTCGACTCGAATTTTCACGGACAGGGTCGGGTACGTGCCAATTTTTAACGGGTTATAAAATCTAAGCCCATACCAGCATTTTAGTGGGTACAAGTCAAAAATTAAATTGGTATGGGTTCCGTTTCCCACCTCTAAGACCAGTGATAAAATCCATAGACATCTTACCAAATTTTCTTTAGAATAGGTAAAGGCTACAACAATCCTACATGTTTTAGTGTGGGGTACTTCATATATTGGCAGATCAAGCAACTCTTGACAAATTCTTTGACCTCTTTTCTCATATGTGGCTAGAAGAAGTTTGTTGGCAATTTCAAGTAAGTTCTGAGCACCCTAGAATGGCCTCCCATAGGAGAGGAGTGGAATTCGGTGATCAAAGTAGTCCTTAACTCATAATTGGATCATATTCTGAGCTTTCCTTTATGGTATAACAAGCCATATGTAATGTGTAATCTTTGTACAGAGGGAAGCCATTATTAATATCTTGATGAATAGCTATTAACTTTGGATTCTTGATGTTTTCCTCTCTTAAGTGTGCCACAATGTCAAAAACAAGTTTGACAATTGCTATTAGTTTTCCCTTTGGTTGAATTAACTAGGAATCAATTGTGGTTGTAGGAGTTTATTGAAGTCTAGATATTACATTAGCTAGCTCATTATCTTTTCCAAGTCTATAGACAATGATATTATTAAACTCAAGTAGTTTGCTTAAGTAGTGGTGTTGTTCAGGAGTTTGAACAATCTGATTTATCAAATTCTTAAGGTTTATGTGACATGTCTTGATGATAAATTTCATCCCCATAAGATACTATCTCCACTTCATGACTACTTGTGTTATGGCATAGAGATCTTTGACATATGTAGATGCATAACTCATTCTTTGGCCTAACTTCTTGCTGAAGAAGGCTAATGGATATCCTTCAAGAGTTAGAATAGATCCAATACCTATATTAGAGGCATATGTTTCTACTTCAAAGGTCTTTGTGAAGTTTAGTAAGGCTGAAACAGGAACTTGTGTTATAGTCGTCTTCAACGTCTGAAAAGAGTTATGTGCAGCCTTATTCCAATAGAAGGCTCCCTTCTTCAAAAGGTTAGTTAATGGTGTAGCTATTGTGGCATAATGCTTAAAAAACTTTCTGTAATAACTAGTTAAACCCAAGAAACCACGTAGTTATTTAAGATTTGTTGGAATTGGCCATTCCAACATAGCTTGAATCTTCTTTTGGTTTGGTTTCACACTTTGTAAAGAAACCATATGCCCCAAATACTGAATGGCTTCCTTACAGATCTCACATTTTCTTCTTTTGGCATGCATTTTATGGTCAGTTAGACATTGCATCACTTATTTGAGGTGAAGCTTGTGATCTTCCAATGAAGAATTGTAGACCAGGATGTCATCAAAGAAGACTGTTACATATTGCCTTAAGAAGGGTTTGAAAATTAGATTAATTGTAGCTTGAAATGTAAAGGGAACATTGGTCAGCCCAAATGGTATGACATGGAATTCATAGTGTCCTTGGTGTGTCCTGAATGTAGTTTTTTGGGATGTCTTCTTCATGGACCCTTATCTGATGGTAACCAAACCTCAAATCCAGTTTAGAGAACACCTTAGCTCCATATAGCTCATCTAGCAACTCATAAATTGTAGGTATTGGGAACCTATCTTTAATAGTTACTACATTTAAAGCCCTATAGTTAATACAGAACCTCTAGGAGCCATCAATCTCTTTCACTAACAGTACTAGGGATGAAAAAAGGCTTTGACTATCTCTTATAATGCCACTCAGCAACATCTCTTTCACCAATCTTTCAATATTACTCTTTTAAAAATGTGGATACTTGTAAGGTTTGATATTAACAAGTTTTGCATCAAGAAGTAGATGTATGTGATGATTGAGTGGTCTAAATGAAGATAACTGAGTTGATTCCTAAAAAACCACTTGGAAGTCTTGCAGTATATCTTCAACTCCTTTGTCCATGACTTCCAGTTTTGAGTCTTATTCTTGATCTTCAATCTTTAAGTGATAATAAGAGAATGCCTTCATAACGATAAGACATAATAGTAAACTAAAATAGTTCAAACATTTATTTCAGTTTTTTTTCTCTTTTTTCTTTTTCTGCTTCACTGTTTTTTTTCTCTAAAAAAATTAGAAAAATTATAGGTGATTGAATAAAACTAAAAAAAGAAAACTAATAGCAATAAACTAACAAAAAGAAAAATATAATAACTGCAGTTTACTAAAAAAGGAAAACCAGATTTTTTTTATAAGATTGGCTCGGCTGGGGCGGTTCGGCTCGACTGGATAGGCTCAGCTCGAGTGGGTGACTCGGGGAACTGATAATTTCTTCAACTTATTGTGAAGTAATGGGGTAGGATGTAAGTATGATTAACCCTGGAGATGTACTTGTTATGCTTGCCATGTAAAATCCATGGTCAGATCCTTATAGTTAGTGAAAACTAATCCCAGTCTTTCTAACCATTATATTCTAAGGACAATGTCTGCCCCTTGAATGGGAAGAACAAATAGGTCTATCACAAACTGATGTTGTTGAAGTCTGATAGGAACTTAGTAGAAAATCTTATCACAACAAAGATAATCTCCATTTCCCACATAAACTTTGAACACTTTAGAGGGGGACATGGGTAAACCTAGTCTTATAACAACTCCTTCTTATATGAAATTGTGGGTACTCTCATTATCAACCAAGACTTGCAATGTAAAATTGCCATGAAAACCACTTATTCTAAGAATTTTAGGACTCATTTGGCAAACTAGAGAATTTATTCTTATTTTAAATAATAAGCTAATGTCTTCCTCTTCTGAGTGGTGTATAGAAATTAAATCTTGATGCAAAACAGTTCTAAATTCTTTTCTTGGTCTTCTATTAGTATCAAGATCTTGCTTTTGCATTTATGGCCATGGTTATAGTTTTCATCACAATTATAACAAAGTCCTTTATCATTTCTAGCATTGAACTCAGTTGGACTTAGTTTTCTAATGGTGATAGTTTGTGTTTGAGTTGTGGACACTGTTTTGTAGGATTAGGCTTAGCAATGTTTGATTGTAAAGGAAATTGTTTAAGTTCCAAGAAAGAAGGGTTCTTAAAGTTACCATGGGAGTTGTTTGCAGTTGTAGTAGAAGACCATTGTGGCCTGAAGGTATTTCTGATCTCATCATACTTGCTTTCTGGCAATCTTGTAACAACCTTGACTTATACTATAGATGATGGTTAAGCCAACAGTAGTTCCCTCTTCAATTCTGGTTTGAGACCCAAGATGAATAGGCTAATTAAAAGAACTTAGATAAGCTTTGCACCTTGGTAGCTGGTTCAAACTGAGTTTGGTAATCAGTAACAAATGTGATTTGTTGAAGTTTTGCCAAAGCCCCATTTGGATATTCATAAGTGAAAGGTCCAAACCTTAACATCAGTGCCTAAAGAAAAGTGGGCTAAAATTGAATTAAACCTCCTTTGTGCATCCATTGATACTAGGCTAAAACTGGTCCTTCTATGTTAAAGAGAAATATTGTGACTCTTTGATCAAAAAGATTATTATGATACTCAAATAACTGTTTAGCTTTAAACACCCATCCTTGTACATTTGATCCATCAAATCTTGGAAACTCTAATCTGAATTGTCTAAATGGAAAAATAAGATGTCCATTCTCATGAAATTGAGTTTGTTGTACCCTTTCTTGTTCCATCTGAGTTGGAAGATGGTGTTGGTCTTGGAACTAATTTGTTTTCTGGAGATTATCCACCTTGTGCTCAATTGATACCATGAATGTCTTCAGGTTCTAATTGATTTCAGCTATTTGATGTTCTATAGTTTTCTTGAACTTAGAGATATCTTGATACTGAGCTGTATGAAATCCTTGTAAGGTCTTAAAGTTGTCATCCATTTTGTTCTGTGGATTGTGGATGTTGTCCTCCAATATGTGCTGGAGGTTCTTGACATATTCATCTAGCTTGTTGATCCTTGTTCTTCCTTTCATCTTTGGTGTTGAAGCTTTGGAAGTAATGAGAAGTGATAAGTATCAAGAAAGTCAAGAAGGTGATAAGAAGATAAGGAAGAAGAGGGAAATGAAGGTTATTGATCTGGATTTGAGGTTGGGATTCAAGAAAGAGATGCAATGAAAACACCAATATTGGGAACTGTTTTATGGAAAATGAAGAAAAGGGTTATTGTTTCGAGTAAGTGATTAAATCCTAGAAATTCTTGTTGGAATTCCTCTAAAAAAATTCTTCTATATCTTCTCTTCATGGTCATATAAGTATTTATACTAGTTACAAGGTTAAACAACAAACAGTTACATCTAACAACTTCTTTAACAGTAACTAACAACTCTAACTGACTTGCAACTAAGTCCCAACTGTTTAGCCCTCCTTGCAACCTCATCTACAATTAATACCAATATAGTTTCCTTATTATTCTAGTGCTTCTCCTAAGTCCCGGATTCGTGTCAACATTCTCTCCAATTACTTCAGTTGTTGCCTTAACTTTTGTCATCTTCTTATTCTCTTCTCTTTGCCTCTTTAGTTCCTTGTCATTGTCTTCTTCTTGAGCTATATCGCATTTTCTCTAGAAAGCCCGAGGAGAAGGCTCTTAGTATTTCATCTCCCCGATACATTTTCTCTAGAAAGCCTATGGAGAGTGCCTCGAGTATTTCATTTTTCACGAGGATAGTAGCCCGAGCACTCCACCTCTTTGGCACATTTTCTTCAAAATTCCTGAGGATCCACTTGCCTCAGCACATTCTTAACCAACAAATCAAAGAGACAAGCAAATTCAAGGCTACTTCCTTAAACACATAAAATTTTCTCAAGGAAGTGGAGGCATATGATGTGGTGTATATTTCTCAACCAATAAGATGGCAACAAGTGGTACCCCAAGAGGACAAAATGGTAAGCCTATGGGCCAAAGAATACGACCAATTAGCTTGTTACGCATGGATAAGGGTAAAATGGTAATTTCACTCCTAAACCCTAGACAACAGAAACCCTAATTTTGAAAGGACATGCATCTCTGAGATAACTCTTAGAAACTCTAATCCTATCATAACACTCACCAATGGGTCACTTTCTTAAACGGACTCTACCCTAAAACATTATATAAAATAGGCTTTCATTATCACACAGGTACGCCACCAACAGCTTTCACTGCTATCTTGCCTTTTCACTCTCTTTAGATAACTGACTTAGACATCGGAGTGTCTATTTGATATGATTAAATATGCTGGATTGATGATTACTCATGTCTAAACTTAAATTTTTAGTTTGGTAAAAATTTGGACTGAATATCATCAGTCATTAACACATTTAATGGTACAGGCCCTCTTAATTCATACGACGTCATTGTTATGGAATAAAGAGATTTAAATCATGCATAAGCATTATCACCCTTCAAATGTAAAGATTGAATTTTCTGATTGTTTTGTCCATGAATAAAAGAATGAATGGATGCTAAGATAACTCTCTGCCATGAATGATTTCTGATGTTTTGATCATGCTTAGCAACACTTAGTTTGGTATGCATATAGGCTAGAACAAGGCTTGCACCTACCGTAAATAGGTCCCAAAAAGCCCAACACTATTTAAAATGAAGTTTCCATTTAGTAAATCTGTTAGATCTTTAAAAGGAAAAATTAAACGTTGTTGCCATGTTTTGATGATTAATTTGCTTACCTGTGAAATTATTGAAATGAGATATTAGAAAACTTGTTGTTCAGTTTGTCATGCGACATTGAAAATATTGAAATCAATCTGTCCATTTGAGATGCAGCTTGATAAAAATGTATGAATGATCTTCTGTTTGATACAAATGTATGAATGCTCTTCCTTTTTTCTTTCTGCTCCAATGTCTATTATGATTTGCTCAATTTTATCTCTCTCTTAGCATTAGAGGTCGAGTTGTTTGGGTCACGGGTCGTTTCGATTTTTAGGTCATTTAGGTCACAAGTCGTTCGGGTCACAAGTCGTTCGGGTTACAAATTGTTCGGGTCACAAGTTATTCGACTTTCGGGTTGTCAAGTCATGGATCGCTCGGATTTTAAGTCAACCGAGTTTCTAGTCATGTAAGTCTTAGGTCATGGGCCACTCGAGTTTCGGGTCAATCAAGTTTCGGGTCATGCGAGTCTCTGGTCGTTCGGGTCTCGGGTCAGTTAAGATGTGTTAACATTGGTTTTGGGCAGATTCAGGTTGACCAGTCATGTTTATGTCAACTCACTATCATTTTTTTCGAAAAACAGAATCATGTTATAATATAGTTTACTATTTTAACTTCGATTTAGGTACAAATTATGTCTATTTGAATCATTTGAGTTTAGTACTTGATCAGTTGATCACCTATATTGGGCATTTAGCTTAATTTTATAATTTTTTGTCTTAAATTTTAATTTAGTTATTTTTTATAATAACAAGGGATCACCCCCTCCAACGATGGGGAGCCTCAATTTAAATAAATGAAACTCATGTAAATCAATGATAATAAATAAGTTTTGTTCGATATTCTTTTCATGTTAATACAAAAGTATTTAATTTAACTCCAAGTAATGATTTAAAAAAATAAATTTAGTCAAAGGATACTATTCAACGTACATTATATTGACCAAAAGAACGTTATAAAAATTTATACGATAATATAAAAAAGAAAAGAGAATAATATTAATCTTAAAGTTATATGCTAAGTGTCCTATAGATTGGAAAAATGATCGTGATTTTTGCGGATTCGACGTGGGACTAATTTCTATAGAGAAATTTTATTAATTGGTAAAAACTAAAATTTCATAACAAGCAATTGCAAATGTCGAACCCATGTGTTGGTAATGAGCTAGTAAGTCATGCAACCATCAAACTATATTTGCACCGGTTGATTGATATTTATAAAACATATTTAACCATTAAATTTTTATTTAAAATAATAAAATATAACCTTTTTTTAGAAAATTTACACATTTATTATTATATACATATATCAATAAATATTATTAATAATCTTTAACACAACCTTCACTAATGTGAAGTTTTAAACTTTGTTATTATATATTTCTCTATGAAGAAGAAACTTATAAATAATGAAATATGTGAAGTTAATATTAAAAATTGTTAGTCATAAACCAAATTGGAAAAAATGATATATTTATTATAATTATTTTAAATAATTAAACATTTGTTGATATATGTATATATTTTTGTAATATAAATTATATTTAAAAAGCCCAAATGTAAAAGTAAAACTGGGCATTTAGGCTATAACTGGGTCGGGTTTGGCTAACCTAATCTTAAATTGAATAATTTGGATGGCCAAACCGAAGATTATAACTTGGATCCAACCTATAAAATTTATTTAAAACCTACTTCTATTTATCTAAGTAATTAATAACACTTTAACATAAAAAGCAATTAATTATAGGATAATAAATGTAACCTATTTTTTAGTAACTTAAACATTAATAAACATTAATTGGAATCATCTATAATAAAGTGTAACTCTGTAAACAAATAAATAAAGAATACATTTATTACTATATATACATATATAAATGTTTAACTTGGGTTTTAGATGGATTTGTATTACCCATCATGTCAACTCATTATGCTAAAATCTAGTTTACTGTTTTAACTTTTGATTTAGGTACAAATTAGGTTCGGTTTGAGTCGTTTGACTTAGTATTTGACTACCTATATTGAGTATTTTGCTTAATTTTATGATTTTTTAAATTTCATTTTATCTAAATGAAGCTCATGCAAGTCAATAATAATAAATAATTTTTGTTCGATATTCTTTTCATGTTAATACTTAAGTATTTAACTTAACTTCAAGTAATACTTCAACAAAAATCAATTTAGTCCTCTATGGACTACAAACTTATAAATAATTAAATATGTGCAGTTAATATTAAAAATTATTAATCATGAACCAAATTAGGTTTATTATAACCAAGCATAGTAATATGTTAAAAAATAAATTATTGATGCTCAGTTAAGGCTGGTCACTAATGACTTACAATTACTAGCGACCGTTTGGTTCTCGCCACTAATTTATTTTGTTCTAGCAGAAGCGGTGAGCATCAATAAAAACGAATTAATTTGATCCATAATTTTTTATTCAAATTATTTGTATGAAAAGGTTTAGTCTACAATAAAATTGTTTTATTATGATATTGTATCTTATATATTACACTTTGATTTCTTATAAAATAAATGTTAAAGATAATGTTATAGCTTTCTATTCTTGACCATAAAATAAGGAGCTATAATCTTGATAAAAAAAATAAATTATAAAACACCGATGAGACAGTTTAGTTTACCAATCAATTTATCACAAAATAGAAAATTCTAAAACATAGATTATTGTCATATGCTAATTTTGTCCGGGTATATATTAAGAAAATTATAAAAAAGAGAAAATTTTGAAAAATGGACTTTTGTTTAAGTCAAAGAGGGCTAAGACCCATTACATTTTGGCTTTAAGTTTAGATGATTAAAAACAAGTTCAATCCCATAAACCAGCCCTTTGCCCAAGACAGTCCAAGCAAGTACGCTTTGGAAACTTTGGGGCATTAAATTTTTTAGTTTTTAAGCTTCATTTAGTTTGGTATTACTGGACATTGTTGTTTATTTGATCATTATTTTCTTTAAACTTAACTCAAGATAAGATCTAATAAGTATATCATAGTATATAATTCAAAATTCTAAGTTAATTTAACTTTTAAAGAATTTCTATTGAGATTATTGTTGGTAAAGTACTATAAGATTTTTTCTTTTAAGTGTATTCGTTCTCAATAATTTTTTAATCAATTTTTATTAATGGTGACAGTATAGAAACGTGTCTTTCAAAAATTTGGTTGAATACTTGAATTCTTATCATATCACATGAATAGTGATCGTTACAGACTTAGAGTTTAGTAATTGTTCAGTTTATTTTCTCCCCATATCTTGTAATTTTGTGGCTCATACTCTTTCAAAATTTTCTTTGTCATTGGCGGCTCCTTGTGCTTGAGAGCATCAACGGTCAACCACTTGATTTTGTATTCTATGCTCTTGTGACTATTTGTGTTTTCTTCAATGAAATAGAGTATTTTCCTTTAAAAACCCATAAATTTAATCAGATAATATTCAAAAAGCTTATCAAGTTGTTATAAATATATTCAAAATTAATCATGATTTTTATTAAGATAGAAATACTAGATAATTAATAATATATCAAGTCATTTATCATGTCTTTGTGGCACTCGATGTAGAAAAGGCTTATATATGATATTTATTATAAATAAATCTAAAAAATTATTTATTAATAATTAGTATAAGATAATTACTTTATGAATTTATACTTTTTTTAGAGTTATGATTTTATACTTGATACCATTAATTGGTGAGTCTATTGACAAATAACAAATAATTAGTTTTTCTCTTTCAAAAAAATCGAGTCAGTTCGGATCTCAAGTTCGAGTCATTCGGGTCACGATTCGTTCGGGTTTCGAGTTATTTGGGTTTCAGGTCTCTCGGATCATAAAGTTGCTCGGGTCTCAGGCCAATGGGGTTTCGGGTCTATTAGGTCTTTGATCAATTGTGTCACGGGTCATTTCGGTTTCGAGTTGTTTGGATCTCATATCATAATATTTTGTTGTACTTTTTGGTTTGAGTATGTTAGGGTTCGAGTGAGTCATTTTGGATCGGGTTTTTGGATTGGGTCTGATTTTACCGCCATGACTATGTTCCTTATCTTAAGATAGCATCTGTGGTGCATTTGTGTGTACCGTAGTGATCTTTATTGCAGCAGGTTTAAAATTGGGCTATACCTAGGTTGATCTTGGTCTAGGCCTGCAGCATGATGGCTGAGAGAATAAGATGTTAAGGGGCCTGGTGGCCTAATCAATGTACTCGTGGGTGAGAAGCCCATATTAATTAAAATGCATATTTTTCTCTCATTTACTACTGTTACTTATTAATTAGCTCCTCCACATTAATTAGTAGATTAATGCATGATTTGAAAAGAAAAGAGAAGAAACTGAAATCATGAATTGGAAGAAAGAAAAGGGAATTTAGCTCAAATTCAAATGAAATGCACCATATCTCCAGAACCTATACGCACTTCATTCATATTTGTTTCTTTCAGGGCCAAAAGCCCATTTGCTCAGCACAGGCCCGATCGTGGGCTCTCCAAGGTATTGTTACTTAATCCTTTGTTCGGACTTATGTAAATACACTTGGGAGCATGATAGATGAGATTGATTTAGAATTTAGTATATCCTTGATTGGGCTTGTGTGAGCATGCTTATTGAGTTTGTAATGAAGTTTAATTGAATGTTCACATTTTGCAATGATAAATGTTAAAATGTTTTCTTAGGCATGTAAATAAATAAAATTAAACAAGGATCAAATTGAGCTTTTATTTGAGAAGGATAGATAATACGCGGATATCACATTCATATTGTATATTATATTTACAAATTAAATATATTATTTTTAAAAAATAAGCATTAATTTATTATTAAATAATTTTCACGGATTTAGACATATAACTCGTTTAGACATATTATATGCGAACAATATATTTTATAATTAAGTATAAATAATTAAATATTTATTTTGTTAACCTAACTTAACTCGAGAGCCGATACAACTCGATATTAAAATTATTGAACCCGAGATAACCAAACCTGAAGTGACCCTCAACCTGAACAACTTGCGATTCAATATGATCCAAACCTGAACTCAAAATAACTCGTCCCGATTGTCACATCTACTTTTCAATATACATTATAATTCTTTCAAAAAGTAGAACTTATACATAGAAATAGAGAAATAATTTTATTTATTTCCCTTCATCTTTAATCACTTTGCCTTTTATTTTTTAAATTTGTATATTGTTTTAAAGTGATAATATCAAAATTAATCATATTTTTGTTTATATATATATATATATATATATATATATACATGTACTAATTCTGACTATGATGCTTTAAAAATATATCTAAGAAAAATCTGACACTTATGAAATGGAGGAGAAGATGGCCAAACAAAACAATGCAAACGCCAAAGAGCTGAAACTCAGCATTTGAGATAGTGAAATATTTTGTTACACTTTGAAACCAAATAAAAAAAAAAAATTTATTTTATTTTTAAATAAATTAAAAAAAAATATAGTTTGCACCCTTGTAGTTTGGGCTTGAGACATTTTGCCCCTGAAACTTTTTTTGTGACAATTTACCCCCTATGGTTTGCACCGTTAGCACGAAAAGGGTTGTCTATTAGTTTGGCAGCATATTCTGTTCTAATTCACATGGAATACATGTTAGATTTTTTATCCCCCTCTTCCTCAATGATTTCGCACCTTACAATATATCCCCGCCGCCCCACCCCTTCCCTCTCTCAAAAAAAAAATCAAAATAAAAAATTGAGCTTCTCTATAATTTAAAGGAAATTAAAGCCGCCATCAAGCTTTCCAGTTTGTGGGTTATATAAGAGAGAGAGAGAGAATGAAATACTTAGAAAGAGAATTTTGGGTTAAGTGGAAGAGAGAGACAAATTACTCATTAGCAAGGAAGAAATTTGGGTTTTGTAAAGAAATCTTGAGAGAGAAAGCAAGGATGAGTGAAACTTGATTTGGAAATTTTGGAGATTTTAGAGCTACTTGGTTAAGAGTATGTCATTGTGGTATACGATCCCTTATGAGAACAACCTTCACTGCCGAAAATTAGGGGAAGAGGTTTATGGGCTGTTCACGATTTGGGAAAGGCAACAACTATAACTATTTTCAATAGGTTGATCGTGTTGTTTGTAATAAATTCAAGTTTATGCTAGATCGTGCAATAGAGAAAATCGTGGAGCTTGAGGAGGATGCAAGGCATTTCATTGAAGCTGTAGAGATTTGTCGTGAAAGAGAAAGAAGACTTGTTTTAGAGTTCATCAGGCATAAGATGAGATGATGAAAATTGTTGGATTTTAAAATTGTTTCTTGGTTTATGGTTTTTTTTTAATTATGTTTGGTCAATAAATGGGGACGACTTGAATGGACAATGTATGTTTCAGACTTTTCAATTTGTTTTTGTAAATATCTCAATGAAGTTTTGATGTATGAATGATGATGCTTATGTTATGTTAAGAATGAATATGCAAGTAGTGCTTGCAATATGTTTGTGTAAATGCCTCAATGAAAGGATTTTGGTACTTTGGTAAAAAAAGAATGAATATGAATAAATTACTATAGGTAACCTCTGTCGTAGATCAATGCTACTCTTATGCTAGTGTTACCTTTTTACTTGAGTGAGACCGAATAATACATGACCTTTTTTTAGCAGAAGGAATACATGATTTGAAATTCTCAGATTTAGTGATGCAATAAGTTTGTTGATTTAAATCTTAATCTGCAGTTGTGTGTTAAGCATTCAATTTTTCAATTACAAAGTTGAATTAAAGTTATCCGACATAAAGTGTCTGATAAAATTACAGAATTAAGGAAATACTGTGCATACATGAATGTTGCACTACTATATAGCACACTTACAATTGTATGTACTGTGATTTTTCTGTATCTAAGCGCATTTACAAACTAATATCTTAAAATGAAATTTGAAGTTCATTGCATCATGCCCATAATGAAGCATAACTGTTGTGAGTTTTAATTTACTCACAAGCGCACGAGTCATTTGCAGTATAGTGTTGTGCAAGTGCGAGGTCGAATCCACAGGGAATTTCGTTGTGAAAATATAATTTTTAATCTAAATTAACTCTATCTTAACATAGTTCCGAATTTTAAATGATATTTGCAAAATAAATTAAAACTAAATTAAATTGATTTAAAAACTAATAATTAAAAGGCACTAAGGTTTCTGAATCCACCCCCACCGAAGTTAAGCATATATGTTCTAAAAATATAGCCTATCAAAACATTCAATGAATCCAACTATAAGACAAAAAACAAATAATATCCCAACTAAACCAAAAGCACCCGATGTATCCGCTCTTAACAAATCACAAAGGGAATCCAATTTAATCGAAAAGCATTCAATGTATCCATCAGATGAAACACAAAGAAAATCCAACAGACAATTTAAACTCAATCAATTATAAGATTAACTCAAATAATTGACAGAACATTTATACTAAAAATTGTCAGATTTGTACAAGCAAATCTGAACTACTACGCCAAACAATGGCAGGGCTTCATCTTCAACTTTAGCTGAAGAGTCTAGCCACTCATAACTATAAAACTATAATAACAAGTGCAAAACATTTAAACTAAAACAACTGAATATAAAGAAATAAATAAACAACTTTACATGGGAGAAATTCCACTCGCTGACGGGCGGCGCTTCCCCTCGTGGTAGCAATGCCTTCGGGATCCACCAGAATGCTAGCGGACGTCCACCGGTAAACACCAAAGTGGCTCAGGAATTGTACACTGAATGATGAAGTGGAGTGGGTCTTATATAGGCAAATACCACAAGTGGAATGTGTTTCCAATCCGATGTGGGATGTGGGATATAGAAATGTGTTTCCAACCAATGTGGGATGTTGGATTTAAGTCTTCACATGCCCTTCAAAACTTCTGTTCACGCTGAAATCCCGCACAGCCCGCACAGCCTGACCTTTGTCTACTAAAACGGCCATAACTTTCTGTAGAAAAATCATTTTTATGAGCCGTAAAATTCTCCAGAAAATAGACTTCTGGATCTTTCTAAGCATATATGGTTCATATCCTGGTTCTTCTTGAATCAATACAGTTTAATTTTCAAAGATGATTGATCTGTACGGGCAATTCTGGCAATTTTAGTGAAACTCCTTTCCCAGTGCTTGTAAACCTGAAAAACAACGAAAACAACTCAAAATAACAAATTCCTAAGCTAACAAATGTAAATTAGAGGGCCAAAATATGCAATATTTGGCACTCATCAAATACTCCCAAACTTACAATTTGCTAGTCCCTTAGCAAAACAAAATAAAAGACTCAATGAAAAACAAAGAACATAAAGATAAAGTCATCACTCATGGTATCCAAAAATTTAAGGAGCACACATCACCATGATATTCATTCATAAGCAAGCTTAAAAAGGTAAACCCATCTTCGCAATGAATAGAAATATTAAAATCTAATTACTTACAAAAGGCAGGATAAGGCATCACAAGCTTGAATCAGTGTAAGGTGAATTAGCATATAAAAATGAAGCTTCCAAGTAACTCTAATGTGTAAGGTCTCCATGTCTCAAGATACACCGAATTTCCCATCAAAAATGAACGACAAAGGGATAGTATTTTTTTTTTTTAATAAGACACGGCTATGTTTAGTTCCCTTAAGCTTTCTAATTGACCCATGTAGCGAGTGTTAAGTCAATGAATCCCAAACCAAGTGGTTTTAGGGCATTAGGTGTAAAGACACCCCTAAGGACTTACTAACTCAAGTCAAAAAGGCTACGAAATTAAACCGACCTTAATATTACCAAGCAAAATTCCACCTTTTGACGTGAACGCTCACTGCTTACTGAGGCAAGAGGTCCAGTTACTCAGCGAAAAATTTATTGATAATTTTTTTTTTTTTTTTATTTTTCTATGCCCAAGAGTTCATCCAACAAGTCATCCAGTTTCAGTTAAGATAAGGAAAAATACACATTAAAATCACATGTCATACCTCACATAATTTGTGCTAATGTGCTCGTGTTAGATTAGATCAAACATGTGAATTCTCAAAATGCCTAAAGTAAGTAATTAAATTTTAAAAATTTATCACCAGATCATGTGTTCAAAATGTTAAGCTCACCAATGACATCACATCACAGAAAATGTTTAGATCAACTAAAATTTCACGATAACATGAGCATGCATTTATCTCTATGACGACAAGACAACAAATTAGGACAAAGTGTGTGATGTGTCTCCCATACCCCCAAACTTAAATTACACATTGACCCCAATGTGTCACTAATATGGAAAGAGTTGACCTGAGATATGGAGAACTATCTGGACTGGTATGGCTCATAGCATACCCCGAAACTTGAACTGAAGTACGCTTTGTCCCTGAAAAATAAAAACTAGAAAACAAAAAATACTGGAAACAAACATTAATCATAAAAATGCGAAATAATAAATAAACAAAAGAAAAGATAAGCTGTGGGGTGCCTCCCATGAGCGCTAAGTTTAACGTCTTCAGCCAGACCCAACATTAATAAACATGCCCAACTAAGTGCTCCACCACCTGATCAATAAATGGGAATGGAAAATGATCAGGCCTGGTGGCAGCATTCAATTTACGGTAGTCTAGACACTTTCTCCATCTTGACTATACTCGAGTTGGAACCAACTCGTTGTCTTTATTTACTACCGTAAATTCAGCACGTTTGGGCACGACTGGAATCTGGCTCACCCACTTGCTATCAGAGATGGGATAAATGATCCCTGCCTCTAACAGCTTAATATCTTTCGCCCTCACAACCTCTTGCAAAGCAGGGTGGAGCCTTCTTTGTGGCTCCCTCGATGGCTTGGCATTCTCCTCTAACTGTATCGTGTGTATCACCAACGAGGGGTTGATTCCTTTGACATCCTCAATAGTCCAGCCTATAGCTTCCTGATGCTCTCTTAAGACGTCCAATAATTTCTCCTCTGGAGCATCACCCAAATCTAAAGCTATAATTATAGGCAAAGAATCTGCTGGACCTGGGAACTTATACTCAAGATTATCCAGTAAAGGCTTAAGTTCCTTCTTGTGAGGTTCAGGTGTTGTGGTTTCCTCCGTCTCACTGCTTTCTCGAGGATCAGACTCCAAAATGACATTTACTTCATTGAGTAACTTATCTAAGCCCAAGTCCTCTCCAAAGTGAGCAAAGCATGCCTCCAAGGGATCCTCAATACGGGATTCATCCATAGTCTCCTCTGTCCTACTACTCTCCCGAGGAGCAGACTCCATGATAGTATTTGCTTGCTCAAGTAACTTATCTAAGTCCAAATCCTCTTCAAACTGAGCAAAGCATGCCTCTATAATGTCCTCAGACTTCCCTTCTTTCTTGGGCACTTGTAGCCTCTCAGGGTAAGGCGTTTTAGGTAAAAATGACCTAGAGAGATCCTTAATAATACGAGTGGCTGTAGATGGCTCAGCATCTCTCTTCTCATTGTTGCCACTCTCTTGCCCTTGGTGCATAGCAGGGTTCTCTTCCACTTGATTGTCCACTTGTCTCCCAGAAAAGTATGGGACAGTTGATTGCACTTGTTCCTGCCAATGCATAGGAGTTGAAGAATTTTTCACCGCAAACTGTTCCTTTGGGTTAGGCTCAGGTTGACTAGGGAACTCTCCCTCCTCTCTTTCACCCACGTAACTTGCGATCTGATCAATTTGACTCTCTAGTGTGGCAATCGCTTGGGTGTTTTCTATTGTTGCACTCATCACTTCACTCATAGATTGGCTAGTCGTTTTCATGAAATCATTGAGAGTGTCCTCCAATGACTGCGAAACCGACGCTAGTGCTTGAATGGGAGCTTGGTAAGCGGGTGATGGTGCTGGATAAGCTGAGTGACTATAACTTGGAATTGGTGGAGGAAATTCGGGAGTGTATTGATTGTGAGCATGGTAAGGGGCTCCTCCCTGATTCATCAGTTGGTTCTGCTCCCATAAAAAATTAGAGTGGTCCCAGCACCCTGGATTGTATGTTTCAGAGCAAGATCCATTTGATTGCCAACAACAGTCATTGAAAGCATTCATTTGTTCCATAGGATACTCGGCACAAGCCGGCATTGATGGGCAATTCTGTGCTAGATGCATGGGACTAGCACAGATGGAACAGCTTTCAACATTGAAAGTGTTGGCAGCATTGAGGGACGGGCCGGTCATTTTAATGAAATCCTTGAGGGCGTCCTCTAAAGACCGTGAAACCGGCGCTGGATTCATCCACATAATATATTTATTTATTTATTTTTGTTTTAACAAAAAGATAACTAACTAGTAGAAAAATAAAATCATTTTAGACCAAAAATTTTCACAAACCAAACAACTCCCCGGCAACGGCGCCAAAAACTTGTTGTGAGTTTTAATTTACTCGCAAGCGCACGAGTCATTTGCAGTATAGTGTTGTGCAAGTGCGAGGTCGAATCCACAGGGAATTTCGTTGTGAAAATATAATTTTTAATCTAAATTAACTCTATCTTAACCTAGTTTCGAATTTTAAATGATATTTGCAAAATAAATTAAAACTAAATTAAATTGATTTAAAAACTAATAATTAAAAGGCACTAAGGTTTCCGAATCCACCCCACCGAAGTTAAGCATATATGTTCTAAAAATATAGCATATCAAAACATTCAATGAATCCAACTATAAGACAAAAAACAAAGAATATCCCAACTAAACCAAAAGCACCCGATGTATCCGCTCTTAACAAATCACAAAGGGAATCCAATTTAATCGAAAAGCATTCAATGTATCCATCAGATGAAACACAAAGAAAATCCAACAGACAATTTAAACTCAATCAATTATAAGATTAACTCAAATAATTGACAGAACATTTATACTAAAAATTGTCAGATTTGTACAAGCAAATCTGAACTACTACGCCAAACAATGGCGGGGCTTCATCTTCAACCTTAGCTGAAGAGTCTAGCCACTCATAACTATAAAACTATAATAACAAGTGCTAAACATTTAAACTAAAACAACTGAATATAAAGAAATAAATAAACAACTTTACATGGGAGAAATTCCACTCGCTGACGGGCGGCGCTTCCCCTCGTGGTAGCAATGCCTTCGGGATCCACCAGAATGCTAGCGGACGTCCACCGGTAAACACCAAAGTGGCTCAGGAATTGTACACTGAATGATGAAGTGGAGTGGGTCTTATATAGGCAAATACCACAAGTGGAATGTGTTTCCAATCCGATGTGGGATGTGGGATATAGAAATGTGTTTCCAACCAATGTGGGATGTTGGATTTAAGTCTTCACATGCCCTTCAAAACTTCTGTTCACGCTGAAATCCCGCACAGCCCGCACAGCCTGACCTTTGTCTACTAAAACGGCCATAACTTTCTGTAGAAAAATCATTTTTATGAGCCGTAAAATTCTCCAGAAAATAGACTTCTGGATCTTTCTAAGCATATATGGTTCATATCCTGGTTCTTCTTGAATCAATACAGTTTAATTTTCAAAGATGATTGATCTGTACGGGCAATTCTGGCAATTTTAGTGAAACTCCTTTCCCAGTGCTTGTAAACCTGAAAAACAACGAAAACAACTCAAAATAACAAATTCCTAAGCTAACAAATGTAAATTAGAGGGCCAAAATATGCAATATTTGGCACTCATCAAATACCCCCAAACTTACAATTTGCTAGTCCCTTAGCAAAACAAAATAAAAGACTCAATGAAAAACAAAGAACATAAAGATAAAGTCATCACTCATGGTATCCAAAAATTTAAGGAGCACACATCACCATGATATTCATTCATAAGCAAGCTTAAAAAGGTAAACCCATCTTCGCAATGAATAGAAATATTAAAATCTAATTACTTACAAAAGGCAGGATAAGGCATCACAAGCTTGAATCAGTGTAAGGTGAATTAGCATATAAAAATGAAGCTTCCAAGTAACTCTAATGTGTAAGGTCTCCATGTCTCAAGATACACCGAATTTCCCATCAAAAATGAACGACAAAGGGATAGTATTTTTTTTTTTTAATAAGACACGGCTATGTTTAGTTCCCTTAAGCTTTCTAATTGACCCATGTAGCGAGTGTTAAGTCAATGAATCCCAAACCAAGTGGTTTTAGGGCATTAGGTGTAAAGACACCCCTAAGGACTTACTAACTCAAGTCAAAAAGGCTACGAAATTAAACCGACCTTAATATTACCAAGCAAAATTCCACCTTTTGACGTGAACGCTCACTGCTTACTGAGGCAAGAGGTCCAGTTACTCAGCGAAAAATTTATTGATAATTTTTTTTTTATTTTTATTTTTCTATGCCCAAGAGTTCATCCAACAAGTCATCCAGTTTCAGTTAAGATAAGGAAAAATACACATTAAAATCACATGTCATACCTCACATAATTTGTGCTAATGTGCTCGTGTTAGATTAGATCAAACATGTGAATTCTCAAAATGCCTAAAGTAAGTAATTAAATTTTAAAAATTTATCACCAGATCATGTGTTCAAAATGTTAAGCTCACCAATGACATCACATCACAGAAAATGTTTAGATCAACTAAAATTTCACGATAACATGAGCATGCATTTATCTCTATGACGACAAGACAACAAATTAGGACAAAGTGTGTGATGTGTCTCCCATACCCCCAAACTTAAATTACACATTGACCCCAATGTGTCACTAATATGGAAAGAGTTGACCTGAGATATGGAGAACTATCTGGACTGGTATGGCTCATAGCATACCCCGAAACTTGAACTGAAGTACGCTTTGTCCCTGAAAAATAAAAACTAGAAAACAAAAAATACTGGAAACAAACATTAATCATAAAAATGCGAAATAATAAATAAACAAAAGAAAAGATAAGCTGTGGGGTGCCTCCCATGAGCGCTAAGTTTAACGTCTTCAGCCAGACCCAACATTAATAAACATGCCCAACTAAGTGCTCCACCACCTGATCAATAAATGGGAATGGAAAATGATCAGGCCTGGTGGCAGCATTCAATTTACGGTAGTCTAGACACTTTCTCCATCTTGACTATACTCGAGTTGGAACCAACTCGTTGTCTTTATTTACTACCGTAAATTCAGCACGTTTGGGCACGACTGGAATCTGGCTCACCCACTTGCTATCAGAGATGGGATAAATGATCCCTGCCTCTAACAGCTTAATATCTTTCGCCCTCACAACCTCTTGCAAAGCAGGGTGGAGCCTTCTTTGTGGCTCCCTCGATGGCTTGGCATTCTCCTCCAACTGTATCGTGTGTATCACCAACGAGGGGTTGATTCCTTTGACATCCTCAATAGTCCAGCCTATAGCTTCCTGATGCTCTCTTAAGACGTCCAATAATTTCTCCTCTGGAGCATCACCCAAATCTAAAGCTATAATTATAGGCAAAGAATCTGCTGGACCTGGGAACTTATACTCAAGATTATCCAGTAAAGGCTTAAGTTCCTTCTTGTGAGGTTCAGGTGTTGTGGTTTCCTCCGTCTCACTGCTTTCTCGAGGATCAGACTCCAAAATGACATTTACTTCATTGAGTAACTTATCTAAGCCCAAGTCCTCTCCAAAGTGAGCAAAGCATGCCTCCAAGGGATCCTCAATACGGGATTCATCCATAGTCTCCTCTGTCCTACTACTCTCCCGAGGAGCAGACTCCATGATAGTATTTGCTTGCTCAAGTAACTTATCTAAGTCCAAATCCTCTTCAAACTGAGCAAAGCATGCCTCTATAATGTCCTCAGACTTCCCTTCTTTCTTGGGCACTTGTAGCCTCTCAGGGTAAGGCGTTTTAGGTAAAAATGACCTAGAGAGATCCTTAATAATACGAGTGGCTGTAGATGGCTCAGCATCTCTCTTCTCATTGTTGCCACTCTCTTGCCCTTGGTGCATAGCAGGGTTCTCTTCCACTTGATTGTCCACTTGTCTCCCAGAAAAGTATGGGACAGTTGATTGCACTTGTTCCTGCCAATGCATAGGAGTTGAAGAATTTTTCACCGCAAACTGTTCCTTTGGGTTAGGCTCAGGTTGACTAGGGAACTCTCCCTCCTCTCTTTCACCCACGTAACTTGCGATCTGATCAATTTGACTCTCTAGTGTGGCAATCGCTTGGGTGTTTTCTATTGTTGCACTCATCACTTCACTCATAGATTGGCTAGTCGTTTTCATGAAATCATTGAGAGTGTCCTCCAATGACTGCGAAACCGACGCTAGTGCTTGAATGGGAGCTTGGTAAGCGGGTGATGGTGCTGGATAAGCTGAGTGACTATAACTTGGAATTGGTGGAGGAAATTCGGGAGTGTATTGATTGTGAGCATGGTAAGGGGCTCCTCCCTGATTCATCAGTTGGTTCTGCTCCCATAAAAAATTAGAGTGGTCCCAGCACCCTGGATTGTATGTTTCAGAGCAAGATCCATTTGATTGCCAACAACAGTCATTGAAAGCATTCATTTGTTCCATAGGATACTCGGCACAAGCCGGCATTGATGGGCAATTCTGTGCTAGATGCATGGGACTAGCACAGATGGAACAGCTTTCAACATTGAAAGTGTTGGCAGCATTGAGGGACGGGCCGGTCATTTTAATGAAATCCTTGAGGGCGTCCTCTAAAGACCGTGAAACCGGCGCTGGATTCATCCACATAATATATTTATTTATTTTTGTTTTAACAAAAAGATAACTAACTAGTAGAAAAATAAAATCATTTTAGACCAAAAATTTTCACAAACCAAACAACTCCCCGGCAACGGCGCCAAAAACTTGTTGTGAGTTTTAATTTACTCGCAAGCGCACGAGTCATTTGCAGTATAGTGTTGTGCAACTGCGAGGTCGAATCCACAGGGAATTTCGTTGTGAAAATATAATTTTTAATCTAAATTAACTCTATCTTAACCTAGTTTCGAATTTTAAATGATATTTGCAAAATAAATTAAAACTAAATTAAATTGATTTAAAAACTAATAATTAAAAGGCACTAAGGTTTCCGAATCCACCCCACCGAAGTTAAGCATATATGTTCTAAAAATATAGCCTATCAAAACATTCAATGAATCCAACTATAAGACAAAAAACAAAGAATATCCCAACTAAACCAAAAGCACCCGATGTATCCGCTCTTAACAAATCACAAAGGGAATCCAATTTAATCGAAAAGCATTCAATGTATCCATCAGATGAAACACAAAGAAAATCCAACAGACAATTTAAACTCAATCAATTATAAGATTAACTCAAATAATTAACAGAACATTTATACTAAAAATTGTCAGATTTGTACAAGCAAATCTGAACTACTACGCCAAACAATGGCGGGGCTTCATCTTCAACCTTAGCTGAAGAGTCTAGCCACTCATAACTATAAAACTATAATAACAAGTGCTAAACATTTAAACTAAAACAACTGAATATAAAGAAATAAATAAACAACTTTACATGGGAGAAATTCCACTCGCTGACGGGCGGCGCTTCCCCTCGTGGTAGCAATGCCTTCGGGATCCACCAGAATGCTAGCGGACGTCCACCGGTAAACACCAAAGTGGCTCAGGAATTGTACACTGAATGATGAAGTGGAGTGGGTCTTATATAGGCAAATACCACAAGTGGAATGTGTTTCCAATCCGATGTGGGATGTGGGATATAGAAATGTGTTTCCAACCAATGTGGGATGTTGGATTTAAGTCTTCACATGCCCTTCAAAACTTCTGTTCACGCTGAAATCCCGCACAGCCCGCACAGCCTGACCTTTGTCTACTAAAACGGCCATAACTTTCTGTAGAAAAATCATTTTTACGAGCCGTAAAATTCTCCAGAAAATAGACTTCTGGATCTTTCTAAGCATATATGGTTCATATCCTGGTTCTTCTTGAATCAATACAGTTTAATTTTCAAAGATGATTGATCTGTACGGGCAATTCTGGCAATTTTAGTGAAACTCCTTTCCTAGTGCTTGTAAACCTGAAAAACAACGAAAACAACTCAAAGTAACAAATTCCTAAGCTAACAAATGTAAATTAGAGGGCCAAAATATGCAATATTTGGCACTCATCAATAACACAACCCACTGAGTTCGGTGAGTTCAAATAGTGAACATAACTATCAGTTTTACTGCAATAACAATGTAAACATCATCTCATCCTATTTGCAATAGTAAAGCATAACATAACCACTGAGTAAAGTGATCATGTTGACATATACCAAAAGCTTTTCCCTGTTTTCAATTATAAATCATCATACAACACATAAAAGACTTACATAAAAGTGATGGACAAAGCATCATTCATTAACTTAAAAGTCATCCATTACATTGTCTAAGTTAAATAATCTATTACATTATGGTTGAGGTATATCACCAAAATCATAGAAAAAAAACATAATTTGTTCACAGAAAAGGCCACAGATCCATAGAAAATAAACATCATAATATGTTCACTCAAAAAGCCACATAAACCCATAGGCAAAAAACAACCACACTCGGTTCCCATAACCAATTCACACCAGTGGATCTACCTCTCCCCCTTGGTCCTCTCTATGCACTAAACAAACCTAATCTTGAATCTCTACCTTGCCCTTTGCTTTTTCCTCTTGTTCCCATCATCTATTGTGTCACTTCTCTACTAGTAACTGGTTGTGAAGTTGAGACTGTTTACCTGACTCTGACTTTCAGTTCTTGGAGTAGCATGGGTAGGTTGTGATGTGTTTGATGCTGGTGTTGTCACATTTGCATCCCTTTTCCTTTTTTATGGAAAGAAAATGAAGCATTACACTACAAAAAAGAACAATAACAACAATATATAGGCCAATTAAAAAACAACATCAAGATATAATTAAGTAAGGGATAACAAAATTGTAACCTTTTTGGAACCCTTGTCCTTATGCTTGTGCCATTTTCTTCTACTTACCAAGTCTAACCCTCCTCTACCAAGGGGTTTCTCCATTAACACTTATTCCACAGGTTTTAGAATTATGCCTTTCTTTCCCACAATTCCCATAAGTAATTTGTACATTGACACCTTAAATGGATTTCTTGGTTCATCTGCTGCCTTTTTTCTTTACTTTTTTTGCCTCCCAGAAGGTTTCTTCACAATTGGAGGCTCAATCACAAGCAAACCAATACCCACCCACTCCTCACTACTTGGAATTGAGTTGATTTATGTGCTATAAGCCCTAAGGTTGTAATACTCATGAACATAATCCTCATTTGTCTCCTTGTTTATGGTAATGGAAGCCACAACATGCTTATAGGGTACCCCACTCAAATCTTACATCATACAACTACAATTATTAGTATTGAGGTTAACAGTCTTATTTGTTGAAAAGTAATCAACTTCATACTTCTTATTGCCTGAAAATGACTCAAAACAATCATTACTTTACACCATTGCAACCTCCAATTTTTTATGAATCTAATGACAAATGGGGCCATTATACATGTTGGAAATCACCTTTGAGATGCCCAGGTGGTGATCTTCCAAACACCCAAGTCTAGAATGACTTGTAAAGAACATAAACAAACCAATCAAAGGAAGAACACAAGCAATTTGTTATCGAGGTTCGGAAATGTGCCTACGTTCCCGTGAGCTCCTCCAAGCCCTCTGCACTAAATCAATGAGTTCTTACAAGTTACAGCAACACCTCTTCAAGAAACCTCTAGTTCTTGAAGAACGAAAGAAGAGAAAAGAAAGTGATAAGGACTTGAGTTACCTTGGAATTTTCCCCAAGAAAATTCCACTTACAAGGCCCTTGAATCCCCAATCTACACTACTCTCTCTCTAAACAACCAGCCTCTCTACAATGAGTCTCTCTGTGTTTGTGTCTTTGCACTCTTACACTTGATCTCACTTTCACAAATTATGTCACACTTGTTGAGATTGAAGCTAGGTGACCCTTTATATAGTGCACCACTTCTTGAACCTATCTTGAAGTCAATCTCAACCCTTAGATCTTGAGGACCAATCAATCATAGCCCTTCAACAAGTCTAAGTGATCCTATGCATTTTGATCATGCATCACGCACCATCTCAAAAGGTTGGAAAAACTTGTCTCAGTGTGCCTGGCACCATGACCCAGAACAAGGTTGCACTTCTCCAGGTTGACATCCATTCTGGGCGTCGTGGCATTAGGGAGGCTGAGCCGCGGTGCACACCTCCTCCAGGTCTTCTCCTTTACTGGGCGTTGAGGTGTGGATTTCTTGATGTGTGGCGCACACCTGCTGACCTGATGTTGAACTCCTTTCCTGTTTGATCCTTAGACAAATACCAACAATCTCTACCTTTATTTAAGCGATTAAACCCGAACCTTTGTGCAGAGAACTCAGGGTCCAAACTCAACTTGAGTCACCATATCAACCGACTTCAATCCTAAGAAGTCCAAGGCAATGATTGAACTTACTTAGAGGTAGAACTTTAGTACCTAAATCTGCAGGATTTTCTTCCGTGGCCACCTTATCCACATGAATGCATCCTTTTGTAACATTTTTCCGAATGAAATGATACCGAACATCCATATACTTTGTCCTCTCATGGAACACCGGATTCTTGCACAAATGCAATGCACTTTGGCTATCTGAATACACCACCACCTCTTCTTTTAAGACCTTCAACTCTTCCAACAACCCTTTACACCACATAGCCTCCTTAATGGCTTCCGTTGCCGCTATGTACTCAGCCTCGGTTGTTGAGAGTGCTACCACCGGTTGCAACTGAGCCTTCTAACTTATACAACATCTATTTAAGTTGAAGAAGTAAGAGGCAATTGATCTTCTTTTATCTCGGTCTGCTCCATAGTCCAAATCTGCATAACCTTCAAGACAGATGGACTTACCCCTCTTCTCATAAACCAGCCCTACATTTGGGCTTCCCTTCAAGTACCTCAGCAACCACTTTATCCTAAGCCACTACTCCTTTCCGGGATTACTAATAAACCTTCTGAGAAGACTTATTGCATGAGCAATGTCGGGTCTAGTGCTTACCATCATGAACATGACTGATCCAACCGCACTAGAGTAAGGGACCTTTTCCATTTCGTTATTCTCTTCATCCGATCTCGGACATCGATCGCTGGAGAACTTGAAATGACTAGTAAGGGGAACCTTCACTGGTTTGCTATCTTCCGTAGAAAACTTAGATATCATCTTCTCTATGTAAGAAGTCTGAGAAATCTTCAATCTATTTCTCTCCCTTTTCCGAATTATATTCATCCTAAGGATCTTCTATGCATGGCCAAGATCCTTCATCTCAAACTCCTCACTGAGTTAAGATTTCAATTTTCCTATCCTCTCCATGCTACTCCCAACCAGTAACATATTATCAAAATAGATGAGGATGATCACCACTTCCTCCACCTTGTGCCCCTTGTAGTACAAGCACGAATCATAGTAGCTCCTCACGAAACCCAAGCTAGTTACAAAGGAATCAAACCTTTTATTCCATTGCCAAGGTGATTGCTTCAGGCCATAGAGAGATTTCTTCAATTAGCACACCAATTGTCCCTACCTTCCTTCCTCATAACCTTCGAGTTGCCTAATGTAGATGGTCTCATCAAGCTCTCTATGTAAGAACGCTATCTTCACATCTATTTGCTTGATTTCCCAATTGAATTAGACCACCATTGCTAACACTATCTTTATCATCTTGTATTTCATAACCATTGAGAATATTTCAGTGAAATCTATGCCTTCTCTTTGTGTGAACCCCTTTGCCACCAGCCTAGCCTTATACCGGACTTCATCCCCTGGAGTGTTCCCTTCTTTGATCTTGTAGATCCACCTACAATACACAACTCTCTGCTTTTCTGGTTTGGGCACCAATTCCCAAGAGTTGTTCTTCTTTAAAGAATCTGTTTCTTCCTCCATAGCTAGCTGCCACTTTAACAAATCCTTACATTCCATGGCATCTATGTAAGTTTCTGGTTCAACCCCTCCTTCTGAATAAGGAGCTGCTACATTAGCACCAGCAAAACCATATCTTAAAGGTGGTCTGACCACCTTCCTTTCCCGATCCCTTGTGAGCTGGTAGTCATTCTGACTTTCTGCATCATCCTTTTCCAGTTCAACCTCCTCTCGAGTGTCTTGAGCTTGGCCTTCATCAATGGGCTCTACCTAGTCCGAACCCTCTTGCCATCTTTGCTTTACCTGAACTGAATTTTCCTTGATGCTATGCTCCACAAATTCTGGACTGGTTTGCTCACTATCCCCTGTAGGGTTAGTTTTCTCCAAATAGGGAAATAACAATTTATTAAAAATGGCATCCCTACTTATTATGAGTTTCATTCCTTTTTGCTCTAAGGACCACAACCTATACCCCTTAACCCCATCACTATACCCTAGAAACACATATTTTCTAGACCTTGGGCTAAGTTTATCATCCTTTTGATGTGCATCCAAAAGTTCTAAGGTTGCTTAACTCAGGGGATTTTCCACTCCACATCTCCATGGGAGTCTTAAAGTCTAAAGCTCTAGAGGGTGATCTATTAACCAAATATACAGCAGTAGACACAGCTTCCCCCCAAAAATATTTTGGTAAACTAGACCTAATTAACATACACTTAACCTTTTCCATAAGGGTCCTATTCATCCTCTAAGCAACTCCATTTTGCTGAGAGGTTTTAACAACCGTTCTATGTCTCAGAATCCCATTTAACTCACAGAATTTATCAAAATCCTTATTAAAAAATTCTAAGCCATTATCGGTTCTTAACACCTTAACTACCCTACCTGTTTGAGTCTCCAGCAACTTTTTCCACACCACAAATTTATTCAAAGCATTTGATTTATTTTTAAGCAAATAAACCAAAACCTTTCTTGAATAATCATCAATTAAAGACAGAAAGTAATGATTACCTCCCTGTGTTGGTGTTCTTGCTGGTCCCCAAAGATCCGCATGAATGTAGTCAAGAATCCCCTTAGACTTATGTACTCCGGTGTTGAAGCTGACCCGATATTGTTTCCCAAGAATGCAACTCTCGCATAAATCAAGTTTCTCTACCTTGTCACCACCAAGTAGACCATCCTTGCTGAGAACTTATAGGCCCTTTTCGCTTATATATCACAAGTGATTATGCTAAAGAACCGCCTTATCCATCTCAGCCATCAAGCTTACTGCTTGATCCTTGATTTTTGTCTCTCCGATCATCTCATAGAGACCATCCTTTATTGCTGCTTTGATCACTATCAAAGATCCCTTGGTTACCTTGATCTTTCCTCCCTCTGCTTTGTATGTGTACCCCATGGAATCTAGCTACCCCAATGAGATCAAATTTCTTATCAAATTCGAAAGATACCTCACATTCCGCAGTAGCCTTGTGACTCCATCAAGCATCCTCAATTCGATGTCTCTTATCCCCCTCACTTGGCAAGAAGTATCATTCCCCAAGAAAACCTTTCCATCATTGGTTTCCTTGAAATTCTTAAACCAATCCCTGTGATGGCACATGTGATAAGTGCACTCGGAATCTAGGATCCATTTCTCGTTGCCTTGCCTCTTGCTTACATTTGAGCACACAACAAGAACATCATCTTGCTGTTCCCTTTTAGCAACCGAAGCCTCTCCATTGTTGGTATGACTTCTTTCTCTCTCATCCCACAACTTATTTTTGTAATCTTTCTTGAAATGACCCTCCTTATTACAGTAGAAGCATCTCTTTCCTCCAAATATTGGTTTGGAATGCAATCTCCCATGGCTCTGCCCTCTACCCTTTGATTTCTCCTGGTAGTTGTCATGGATACTATTGCCATTTCGAGTTGCTGACCTTCCTCTAATGAACAGCCCTTCTCTACTTGATGCTTCCCTTATCTTGGCTTTGAAATCATGAGCCTTTATAGCATTGATCACAATTTCCTTGGTTAGTGTATCTCTTCCATATTCAATATTATTAATCAAACTTTTAAAGTAATCAAGAAGAGAATTCAATAACATAACAGCCAATTGTTCATCGGGGGATGTTATACTACAACTAGCCAAATCTTGAACTAGTTTATTAAACACATCAAGATTATCTTGCAACTCTTTATTAGGATCCATTTTAAAAGCAAAGATTCATTTAAGAAGATATATCTTATTCGGGAGAGTTTTGGTAAGAAACAACTCATCTAGTTTCTTCAATATGACAGCTAGATCTTCTGAGTCTCCGCACTCCCTTGTGACACTATCTGACATGTGCAGAAAGATGGTGCTATATGCCATCTTCTTCATCTTAATCCACTGGACTTCCGTGATACTTGCTGGAAAAGCGTCATCATCTCCAATCGCCAAGTCCACCTTTTGTTGCACAAGAACAACCTTTATTTTCCGCTTCCAAAGGGAAAAATATCCCTTTCCATCAAACTTCTCAACAATGAAGTTTGAACCCATCTTGCGAAGAAAATCCCAAATTTATGCAGCACCCATAATTGCTTTCAAACTTCTTCTAAATCTCAAGAACATGATCGAAGATTGATCTCAATATCGTTCTTGATTCACCCTCAAGAACACGATCAGATCTTGATCTCTACTCCGTTCTTGAATCACCCAAGAAGTTGATCTTTGATTCTTGAAGTCTTGCTCCGATACCTTTTGTTCCAGCTCCGATACCCGCTCACCAAAGCTCTGATACCACTGTTGGAAATCACCTTTGAGATGCCTAGGTGGTGATCTTCCAAACACCCAAGTCTAGAATGACTTGTAAAGAACAAAAACAAACCAATCAAAGAAAGAACACAAGCAATTTGTTATCGAGGTTCAGAAATGTGCCTAAATTTCCGTGAGCTCCTCTAAGCCCTCTGCACTAAATCAATGAGTTCTTACAAGTTATAGCAATACCTCTTCAAGAACCTCTAGCTCTTGAAGAACGAAAGAAGAGAAAAAAAGTGATAAGGACTTGAGTTACCCTGGAATTTTTCCTAAGAAAATTTCACTTACAAGGCCCTTGAATCCCTAATCTATACTACTCTCTCTCTAAACAACCAGCCTCTCTACAATGAGTCTCTCACTTGATCTCACTTTTACAAGTTATGTCACACTTGTTGAGATTGAAGCTAGGTGACCCTTTATATAGTGCACCACTTCTTGAACCTATCTTGAAGTTAATCTCAACCATTAGATCTTGAGGACCAATCAATCACAGCCCTTCAACAAGTCTAAGTGATTCTATGCATTTTGATCATGCACCACACACCATCTCAAAAGGCTAGAAAAACTTGTCTCAGTATGCATGGCACCGTGACCCAGAACGGGGCTCGCCACGGCCCAGAACAGGGCTGCACTTCTCCAGGTTGACATCCATTATGGGTGTCACGGTGTGGGGGAGGCTGAGCTGCGCCGCACACCTCCTCCAGGTCTTCTCCTTTGTTGGACACTGAGGCGCAGATTTCCTGAGGTGCGGCGCACACCTGCTGACCTGATGCTGATCTCCTTTCCTATTTGATCCTTAGACAAATACCAACAATACATTTTCATACTCACTCTCTTCACATGTATCATCTTCATTACCTTTCTCCTTATACACTCCAACATGGTTAATATAAGTTTTTCTCTAATATCAAGAATGTATGAGTTAAAAGACTTACAAAGGTTGTTCACAAGTAGGTCACACTTGCTATGAGTATTAAAGTGTGCCCTTAACCAACCTTGTGGAGCCTTACCTTTCACCTATTTATAAGCTTTGTCATCATTTTACTTAAGCTAACCCATCCATTTTTCCCATTCCTTCATTGTACCAGCACTAGTTACCTTCTATAGTAAGTCCTTCAAATTTCTCCTTGAAGTACTGCTTGATCTCGTGCAATATCTATGTTCAACATGTGGATAATTTTCTTTAAATGCTTGAACCAAATCCTACCAATGACAACAAAAGTTTAGAACATAAAAAAAAAATATATTGACTATTTAATATACAACACACGTTATATAAAATAGAAAACAAAATTAACTATTTAATGTACACTAAAAAAGCAGTTTATGTATGTAATCAATACCTCTTGTTTATTTGACATAAATGTCCAAAATTGATTGCTAATATCATCCAAAAGCAGCTCTAAGAACTAGCTCCAGTTTTCTTTTGTCTTAAGGTCCACCACAGCTAGAGCTAATTGAAAAAAGATGTTTCCATCTCTAGATACAACACAAAAATTGAATCCTCATCACTCTTTTCAAATAGCAACCACTTAGTCCAATGAAAGGTCTACATCCAGACAAAAGTCCTTGCTTTTGTGCTTGAAACATTACAAAAATTCTTTGAAAGCAGGTAATTTGAGTCCACATCATTACTTTTTCTTTTGCTTTTTCTTTTTTTTTCTGATTGCTTTGATTACTGCTTCCTGACCCACAAGGTTTTGCATTAACTGGCTTTTTTTTACTTGTCTTCCACCATTACTACAACCTTCTCCGCATTTTTCCTTACAACACTATCTAGATTAGTGACTCAATCATCTACCAGAACTTTTGCCTTTGTTGCACCCTTAACCCTATATAACTAGGTTTTATTCACCTCAAACCCAATCTCCCCTTGAACCTAATTCATCAAATAATTAACATCCAAGTTAAGATAGTCCCTGAAATCACCCCTAAATCTATTGGCCAAAAAAGGTGCATTAACTTTGAAATTCTTCTTATGCCTTGGACAGAAATGGTCACGAAGATAAGTTTTTATCTGAAATGTTTTCTCACCCCTTAACTTAGATGCATGTATTCTAAAACTATAGTTGTCTTCCTTACAAATTGTTGTTTCCCTGTCACTATCATTTTTCTTAAATCCATAGTCATATCCTCTTTTCACTACCTATTCTTTTAGTTTTAGTCTATATATGGTTACATTCTTAAAAGGAAACCTTGCATATATTCATGTCAGTTTCCTAATTGAACTTTGGAAATTATATGAAGTGGAAGGTCATCATCCCTCTTTAAGTGCAGTTGATGAGGTGTATTGACCCCACATTTGATTTTGATAATGGAAAAACTACATTTAAGTGTTCTAAGCATATTTTGCCTAAGCTCTTAATATTTTAAGGTATTTTGTATGAATATTATAATATGCACACATACTCAAGAAGTTTTGCATGCATACTCGTTGCCTCGCGCGCACCTTGTTTCAACCATTCGAGACAATTTCAAAGTTTGAAGTCTTTTAAGTTTAGGTGTCTTAAGGTAGTTAAAATTTTATGTACTCTCCCTCTCAATTACATAGCTTTTAGTGGCCCAAATTTGTTTTCAAAATATCTTCTTTAAAACCCAAATATCTTTTATAAAAGATGTTTTAGAAAAATTCATATTTGGGTGACCACAATCGACTGTAGGTTTTTCTCGGGTCTTAACTCAATCTTCCATAATAGCTAAGACAATTGACTGGACAGGATTACAGTCGACTATATATTGTCCCTGAAGACATTTTATTTCTAATTTAAAAGGCACAATTGACTGGATCAAAGACAATCGACTGGACCTTCGAAAACAATGACTAGTTTTCAAAAATTGAGGCGAGGACGGAGCATTTAATGCTCCAAATGACTATTCTTTGTGTCTAACTGTAACGACCCATCCCGGGTTGGCCACCCTTGAGATGATGTCATCACATTTTGAAATCCCAGCAAGACACATATATGTAACAATAATAAAACATCAATTAAAGTTATCTACATACATAAATCCTCAACCATCAACATGAGAGTTACATTATTAAGATCCCATCTGAAACATTATATACAACATTTTATGCATGAATATTTACAAATATTTTTTTCCATTAGTCTAAGGATGTGGACCACGAGGCTTACAGATAATGACTCAATCTGAATCTCAGCTCACCAATCTATTTGTCCTGCCTGCTACCTGAAATTATTTAACAATGAAGAGTGAGCTTCACAAGCTCAGCGAATTAAATTTGCTAGAAGTATTCAATTATTCAAATAGTTTTTTAATATTCATTAATCTATATCTCATATAATTCAATAATAGCATTTTATTATCACTACTAATATCATAATCCTTATCATTTATCAATCTCTTCTTCTCATATATTTAATCATCTTGAGACTATCAATTCTACCTCATAATTACCTCGTTATGAGGTTAACAATATATAATCAATCACTCATATAATTCTTATCATATCATAATTTTATATTTCTTTTCTCATCATATCTGTCTCTCTGTGAGAATTGTTCATCGATCAATAAATTTACAATCAAGAATAACATTTTAGCATCTCAAGCAATAATAATTAATATTTAAAACAAACACAATGCATGAATTTAAATTATATTATTATTTGAGAACGTCTTCTCACATGTTGACATGTTTCTGCCAGACCAGTTGCTTTCCTGGTCTTTTTGGCTAGACCGACTGCCTTCTCGATCTTTCATTTTCAGCTAGACCGATTGCCTTCCCGGTCTATTTTTCATGTATATGCATATGAACAATAATATAAAATATGCATATGAGCAATAATATTAAAAAAAAGCATGCATTTGAACATTCAATTTAGCTATCAAGCTCTTACTCAAAATTATTATTTTTATAATATTCATTAAATTATCTCCTCGTATATCATATCAAATTATCAATCATTATTTTAATAATATTATTTCTCATATAATAAATCTTTAACATATTAATTATTCTTATCATACCCATCAACCAACTTTCATATATCATCCAATCATAGTTTAATAATTAATTCAAATATCATTACGTCTCATATTTATTTCGATTACTTTCCCCGATTGCTGATCGTCAACACCTAACATAATATTTGCATTAAAATTTCTAATTTATTCTTCAATTTTTCCGTAATTCATACCTTTAAATTTCTACATCAAATTTAGGGTATTTTCATGTATGCTAAATTTCAAAAATAAAATTCGCATTATTATCTTTTGTTTTTCTTAGAGCTTTCCTCGACTCTCTTTAAAATTCTCCCGTAAACCTTTTCAAAATTTTACTCTTTCAAACTTTCTTTCAGTCTCCAAGTGTTTAAAGAAATAAAGTAATTTGAATTGAAGAAAGAAGAAAACCAAACAAGATTTGGTAAGAAAAATTAAAATAAAGCAAAAACTATATATACACACACACACACACACACACACACACACACACACACACATATATATATATATATATATATACACACATATGTATATACATATATACACAAACTACCCCCCCTTCTGTCATCGTTTTTCTTGCCTTGGTGTGTAACATGCATTACTTGCATGTTACTTTGACAACACCAAAAAAACTAAAATAAAGCAAAAACTATATATATATATATATACACACACAAACTGACCCCCCCCTCTGTCACCGTTTTTCCTTGCCTTGGTGTGTAACATGCATTACTTGCATGTTACTTTGACAACACCTGGACTCCAAGTGTCGTCCACCTTTTTTTTCGTTAAAGGATTATTTTATTATTAATAAATCTTTCATATATGTATATATTATTTTAATTCCATGTCATATTTATCAAATTACTTCTTTATCCTTACTTTAAGAACATGGGTATCACGATTCTACCCACCTTATAAAAATTCGTCCCCGAAATTTCCTTACCTAACTCATGAAAAGTTGGGGGTATTCTTTTCTCATTCTTGCCTCATGCTCCCAAGTAATTTCTTCAACATTTTTGTTCCGCCATAATACTTGAATAATATGAATAACTTTATTACGCAAGACTTGTTCCTTTTTGTCTAGAATTATGACTAGTACTTGCATAAAGGTCAAATCTTCCTGAAGTTCTACAGCCTGATTCGGAATACTATGGGATTCATAATGTAAACATTTTCTCAAAAGTAAAACATGAAACACATTGTGTAATTGCTTTAATTCTGGAGGCAAATCCAATCTGTCTACTACTGGTCGAAATCTTTCAATTACCTCATATGGCCCCACAAATCTCGGACTAAACTTTTATTTCTTTTTAAATCTTAATACACCCTTCCAAGAAAATATCTTTAAAAACACCCAGTCACCAACATGAAACTCAAGAGGTCGTCTTCTATTATTAGCATATCCCTTCTGTCTGTTCTGTGCTGCTCTACGGTTCTCTCTAACTAGTTTGATCATCTCAGTAGTCAAATCTATCATTTATGAACTAAATATCTTTCTTTCTCCAACTTCTTCCCAACGTACTGGAGTTTTGCACCTTCTACCATATAAAGCTGCAAATGGTGCCGTTCCAATACTAGCTTGATACTGATTATTATAAGCAAACCCGACTAAAGGTAAATAAGTATCCTAACTTACTTAGAACTTATACACTAACCCTTAACACGTATTCTAGTATTCAAATAATCTTCTATGTCTACTCATCTGTTTGAGGATGAAAATCTGTACTAAATTGTAACTGTGTACCCGTGGCTTTCAGAAAGCCTCTCCAAAACCAAAATGTAAATCTAGCATCTCTATTTGACACTTAATAGTACTCCATGCAACCTCACAATCTCAGCTACATATAGTCCAACCAACTTTTTAGGACTCCAATTAGTTTTAATTGGAAGAAATTGAGATGACTTAGGAAGTCTATCTACTATCACTCACATTGTATCGTGACCTGTTTGGGTATGGGAAAATCCAGAAACAAAATCAATACTCACATTTTTCTATGGTTATTCAAGCACAGGAAGAGGCTGTAATAAACCTCCCAAACGTTTATTCTTTGACTTCACTTGCTGACAAACCAAACATTTAGAAATATATTCAGATACATCCCTATTCAATCTTGACCACCAGTAATTCTGTCTCAATCCTCTATACATCTTATTGTTACCCAGGTGCATAGAATACACAGAATCACGAGCCTCTCTTAGTATCTCCTTCTCATCTCTACATCATTGGGAACACAAACTCTATGTCCTAATACAACTATACCATCTTTTCTAATTCTAAACTCAGTCGGTTTCCCACTCAATATTTCATGTTTGATCTTCTCTATCCTTTCATCTCTACTCTACATCTGTAACAAGCGATCATTAATAGAAGATTGTACCACTGTATTTGCCATAAATACTCCTCTATCACTGATACTCAATTGCATTCTCATTTCTCTCAATTCTACCATCAAGCTAATATCATGACTCCCAATAGCAGCTAATTTCTCTATAGATTTTCTACTTAATGCATCAGCTACTACATTAGCCTTCACTGGATGATAATGAATTATACAATCATAATCACTAATCAACTTCATCCACCTCCTCTGCCTCAAATTCAACTCTTTCTGGGTAAGTAAACGCGTCAAACTTTATAATTAGTAAAAATTTCACAAGTAGCTCCATATAGATAATGTCTCCAAATCTTCAAAGCAAAAACTATAGTAGACAATTCTAAATCATAGGTCGGGTATTTCCTCTCATGGTTCTTCAATTTCCTAGAAGCATAAGCTATAAGTCTCCCATGTTGCATCAACACATATCCCAACCCTTGATGTGACGCATCACTATATACCACAAATCCTTCATCACTGGAATGAAGCACTAATACCGGAGCGGTAGTCAATTTCTCTTTCAAAAGTTGGAAACTCCTCTAACATTCTTCTGACTACCTAAACTTCACTTCCTTCCTGGTCAATCTAGTCAATGGTCCAACAATCATAGAAAATTTTTGGATAAACCTCCTATAACAACCAGCCAACCCCAAAAAACTTCTAATTTCAGTTACACTAGTGGGACTTTCCCAATTCAACATTGCATCTACTTTCCGTGGGTCAACTTCTATCCTATCTCCTGACACAACATGCCCTCAGAAAGATATTTCACTCAACCAAAACTCACACTTAGAGAAATTTGCATACAATTTCTCTCTTCTTTGAATTTTCAACACTATTTTGTAAATGTTGCATATGCTCTTGTTCATTCTTGGATATACCAGAATATCATCAATAAATACAATCACAAATCTATCCTAGAATGGTTTAAACATATGATTCATTAGATCCATAAATGTTGTAGGAGCATTAGTCAACCCAAATGGAATTACAAAGAACTCATGATGGCCATAACGTGTCCTAAAAGCAGTCTTAGGCACGTCCCCTTTCTTTTATCCTCAACTGATGATAATCCGATCTCAAGTCTATCTTAGAAAACACCCTAGCCCCCTGTAACTACTCGAATAAATCATCAATCTTGGATAAGGATATTCATTCTTGATGGTGATCTTATTCAACTATCTATAATCAATACACAACGTTATCGTTCCATCCTTCTTTTTCACAAACAATACAAGGGCTCCCCAAGGCGACATGCTAGGTTGAATAAACTATTTATCTAGCAACTCCTGAAGTTAAACTTTCAGTTCTCTTAACTCAGCTGGTGTCATTCTATAAGGTGCTATAGATATGAATGCTAATCCCAAAATCACCTCAATAGAAAACTCAATCTCCCTATTGGGAGGCAAACTAGAAAACTCCTCAGGGAATACATCAAAAAAATCTTTCAGTACCAAGATTTCTTCTAACTTCCTAATCTCATTTCTAGAATCCACCACATACGCCAAATACCCCTCACAGCCCTTCTTCAACCATCTACTAGCAGTCAGGATAGAAAGAAGACAGTTGGCAAGTATCTTACATTCTCCCTGAAAATTAAATTCCTCTCGTCCCGGTATCTTGAACACCACATTCTTTTTAAAACAATCAACCTATATATGATACACCGATAACCAATTCATCCCCATAATTAAATCAAAATCTGTCATATCTAAAGTCAACAAATCAACTTCAAATTCTCTACTAGCCATACTAATCACATAACCCCGATAAATTGTTCTGATAATAACCCTATCCCAGTAGGAACCTCAACAATAATAGCATGCATCAAAGGACTAACACTTGCATCAACAGATTTCATATAAACACTGGATGCAAAAGAATGGGTTATACTAGGATCAATCAATAATATAGTAGGTCTATTAAGAATAGATACCATACCCATAACAATATTAGGAGTGGTATGTGCATCCTATTGGGTCAATGCATAGACTTTGATGTATCTAGGCTGTAACTAACCACCAAATCATCTCTTAGCTACTGATCCTCTGCTTCTACCCTGTATACTCCCTGATCCACCACCTCTCTCCACCTGTTTTCTCCCAACACCTCCAACACCTATCTCAACATATTTCTCCACTAGACAATCTACACTAATATGTCCTCCCTCACCACATATAAAGCATATCTAAGTAGGGCAATTCCGAGACAGATGCCATGTCTGATTACATCTAAAGCAAACTTTTATATCTCAATCATACATCAAATTACAACTTCCTTTTGGTGGCATACTTACTCCTCTACTATAACTTCCAGTCCCCATAGCCTGTCTCCTAAATCTAGGTGTCCCACCAATATTACTCTGAGTTATAGAAGCTATGGATCTAGCTTGCCTCCAACTCTGTATTATAGGTCATTTTTCACGTGGACGACTCATCTAAGGCGGTCTCCCACCTTGTACACTCATATTACCACTACCTCTAGAACCTTCATTTCTAAGCCTATTCAACCACTCTCTTTCTCCCTTAAACTCCATCACATCTTTCTCAATCTGAAGTGCTATATCCACTAACTTAACATAATTTATATGCCTCATGTAAGATAGTCTTGACCTAATCTCAAAATATAGTTCATCTAGGAACCTCTTACACTTCTTATCCTCTATGTTTACCATTTTCGATACAAACCTTGACAAAGCCATAAATCTGTTATCATACTGAGCCACAATCAATATATTTTATCTCAAATAAATGAAATCTCTCTTCTGTTGGCCCTGAAAGTATATGAGCAATATTTATAAAAAAATAAAAATAAAAACCTCCTTAAACCTACTCCAAGTTAAGGGTTTATCAACATATGCACTTACCCTGGGAAGAGTATCCTCCCACCATTCTAAAGCTTTTCCTTCTAACTTAAATGAAGCAAAGGCAACCATCTGCCTGTCAGTTACAGGTAAAACACCAAATAATCTCTCTGCATGTTTTATCCATAGATTAGACTCAAAAGGATTCAAAAATCCTTTAAACAGCAAAGCATTCACTTAATATATCTAACAAAACAATCTCCCTGCATCTCATGCATAAACTCGTCTTTCCCTTTTTTTTGAACATCTACCATTACTAGATTTACAATAACCTCAAGTATTGCTCTAGCTTGTTCATCAAGTTTATGCTATAGACTATCAACTCTATCATTTATTACATTCATTTTCTCAAGAGCATGAGCAAGAGCTTTTCTTAGCTCATCTCTTTCAACTCCATATTCTCTCACACCCCTACTGGTATCAATTATACTATCAACACTTTCCCTTATAAGAAAATCACTCTAACTCAGCCTTCATCTCAACCTCAGCTCCTCTAAAAATTGGGGGCCTACCACGCCCTTTCTAGTTAGCAACTCTAACTCTAGGTCTCCAAGGTCCACGCGACTTCCTCGGAATATGCATTAAAATAAATTTATTTTAATTTTCCACTTTTTTCTTTTTATATAGTCTATAGAATCATAAAACCTAATGCTCTGATTCCAAAATTGTAACGACCCATCTCGGGTTGGCCACCCCCGAGACGGTGTCATCACATTTTGAAATCCCAGCAAGACACATTATACAAAAATATAAAAACATCAATTGAAATTATCTACATACATAAATCCTCAACCCTCAATAGGGGAGTTACATTATTAAGATCCCATCTGAAACATTATATACAACATATTATGCATGAATATTTACAAATATTTTTTTTTCCATTAGTTTGAGGATGTGGACCATGTGGCTTACAGATAATGACTCAGTTTGAATCTCAACTCACCAATCTATCTGTCATGCCTACTACCTGAAATTATTTAACAATAAGGAGTGAACTTCATAAGCTCAGTGAATTAAATTTACTAGAATTATTCAATTATTCAAATTGTCTTCCAATATTCGTTCATCTATATCTCATATAATTCGATAATGGCTTTCTATTATCACTACTCATATCATAATCTTTATCATTTATCAATCTCTTCTTCTCATATATTTAATCATATTGATACTATCAATTCTAACTCATAATTACCTCGTTATGAGGTTCACAACATATAATCAATCACTCAGATAATTCTTGTCATATCATACTTTCGTATTTCTTTCTCATCAAATCTGTCTCTCTGTGAGACTCATTCATCTATTAATAAATTTATAATCAAGAATAACACTTTAGCATCTCAAGCAATAATAATCAATATTTAAAACAAATGCAATGCATGAATTTAAATTATATTATTATTTGGGAACGTCTTCCCACATGTTAATATGTTTCAGCCAGACCAGCTGCCTTCTTATTCTTTTCTACTAGACCGACTGCCTTCTCGGTCTTTTTTTTCTTCATGCATATGCATATGAACAATAATATGAAATATGCATATGAGCAATAATATAAAAACAAGCATACATTCGAACATTCAATTTAGCTATCCACCCCTTTCTCAAAATTATTATTTTTATCAGATTCATTAAATTATCTCCTCATATATCATATCAAATTATCAATCATTATTTCAATAATATTATTTCTCATATAATAAATCTTTAACATATCAATTATTCCTATCATATCCATCAACCAACTTTCATATATCATCCAATCATAGTTTAATAATTAATTAAAATATTATTACTTTATATTTCATATTTATCTCGATTAATAAAAGTAAATCTAACTCACTACGTGGCACTTAAAGCTACCCGTGGATCACTTCCTTGCCTTTCCTGCTCCTTTCAGCAATTTTTCTCAATTACTGATCGTCAGCACCTAACCTAATATTTATATTAAAATTTCTAATTTATTCTTCATTTTTTCCGAAATTTATACCTTTAAATTTCTATATCAAATTATGGGTATTTTCATTTATGCTAAATTTAAAAAATAAAATTCACATTATTACCTTTTGTTTTTCTTAGAGCTTTCCTCGACTCTCTTTAAAATTCTCCCGTAAACCTTTTCAAAATTTTACTCTTTCAACTTTTCTTTCAGTCCCCAAGTGTTTAAAGAAATAGAGTAATTTGAATTGAAGAAAGAAGAAAACCAAACAGGATTTGGTAAGAAAAATTAAAATAAAGTAAAAACTATACACACACACACACAAAACGCCCCCCCTTCTGTCACTGCTTTTTCTTGCCTAGGTGTGTGACATGCATTACTTTCACGTTAGTTAGACAACACGTGGACTCCAGGTGTTGTCCACCTTTTTTTTCGTTAATCTACAAAACTACACCTGGACTTGCATCCAGGTGTTTTTTTTTCCAAATGATTATTTTGTTCAATAATAAATCTTTCATATATATATATATACATTATTTTAATTTCATGTTATATTTATCAAATTACTTCTTTACCCTTACTTTAAGAACACGGGTGTTACACTAACTGCCATATTGAGTTGAGAGTATAAATATGCATAAAAATGATCATTTCTAACTATGAAGAACATTTAATTTCACCAACTTTCAAAATTAATTCTTGACCCATCTTTAAGCTTTGTTTTTATGAGAGAGAAATTTTTTGAGTTGTATGCATTATTTGTAATCTCTTTTGTACCAAAACTTCTCACTCAAATTCAATCTTATAAGAGAAAGAGTTGTTGTAACTCTTGTGAGTGTTTAGGTGTTAAACACTTGAGAGAAACTTTCTTGTAAGAGAAATCTTGTAAAGGTTTGGGCAACACCTTGGAAGTTGCTTATTTGATTTAATGAATTCTTCAAGGAGGAGCTTTGAAGAGAGTGGACATAGAGTTGATAGTGTTTTTGATGTTATTGAACCACTGTAAATCGAGTTTGCATGCTCTTCTCCCTTTTCTCTTTTAATTTTTAGCAAACTTCATTTATTGCTTTTACCTATTCTTGACTGATTAATTTGTGTTTGTATAAAAAGTTTTTAAACCCAATTCACCCCTCTTGGATTACTTTTTAGTTAACAAGGTGGAAGCTTAGTTGGTTCATTAAACTCCCTTAACTCATACTCTGTTAAATCATTGCCTAAGTTCACATGGTCATCTCCGTCAATAATAACATGTTCAACTCTTCCATCACCACTTATGTTATCACTTGGAAGCCTCTCTTCACAAAACCTAAATATGTCATCATCACTATCCTCCACCCCATCATTCTTCCAACTAGGATTATCACAACTTCCTCTCTCAGACTCATTTGTTTCACCATTTCCTATCTTAGACTCATCTATTTCACCACTTTTTTTTTCCCAAACTCATCTATTTCATCACTTTTAACAGCCTCATCTACTGCCTTCCCATTAGCATCATTCCATTTATCATAATCCCATCCCTCATCTATATCTCCTACCCTCAGGTACTGCCTCATCATTATTGACATCCCATAGATCAACACCAACATCTATGTCTTTTTTCAAATCCAACGTATACCCAATGATCTCATCATCTATCCCATTTTCAGTACCACTACTCTCCACTCCTTTCTGAGTAACACTAGACTCTAGAAATTTATAAGTGACACTAGACTTCCTGATTTTCACTAGTCTACACGCCTTAATCATCTCCAACTAAGTCTTCTACCTCTTCAGCATGACCTAACAATCTAATATGTTTTTCATTGTCTAAAAAATATGGTGGAATTGTTCTCATTCTTATAAAACAACATCGTTTTTTATGTATCCTTGTCACTATGAATCTTACATAGCCCAATCTCTAAATTAACCTTGGGAATAGTATAATTCGTAGTACCTTTATCCTTATAATCATCCATAACATCAAATAGACATCTTATTCCAAAATATGCCATATGTTCCCCACTAAAACCAGGTACCTTCACAATCTCCCCACCAACATAAACAAGGTCTAGGGCATACACAAACCCACCCCCATGATATAACACTAAGTCATAAAGCTTAAACATTTTAGGGATACAAACATAACTAACAATTAAAAATAAATTATTAAAAAGAAAACAAATGAAACCATGTGAAATAAAATACTAGAGAAAATGAATATAAAGAGATTTTTTTTTTTACAAATAAAGTTATTTAGGGTAGATCTTTAGGTTGAGAAGAAATTTCCATTACAAATTAAGCGATTTAGAGGAACTATTTCATAACTTTCATGAAAGATAGTGTATTTGGACAATTATGGAGTGTATTTCTCAATGAATGATGAAACTCCAATTGTGGAGCTATGAAGAAATTTCCAATTCAAACAAAGTGCATTCTCAATGAATGTTGAAACTCCAGTTCCTTCAAGGCTTCTATAAATGCCTTCTTTGGCATTGTCAGAAACATTTGAAATATGGCATAACCAGTAAATGATTATGAACTCAAAATCTATGGATTTTGTGGTTAGTGAAATAAGAATTGTTTAAGAATTGGGTACTGCTAATAACAAAATAATACAACAAAGGTCATCATTGGAAATATAGTAAGTACCTCTAATAATTAAAAATAAATTATTGAAAAGAAAATAAATTAAACAAATGAAATCATGTGCATTAAAATAATGGACATACAAATTCAAACCCCACTCATCCGAAAACAAACAAATATAAAACGAAGAGAGAGAATGATATAGCAGACAAGCCAACCATGCGATTAAATCAAAAATATATTATAATCTTGAAAGATACCACTTCTTGATACACAGTAGACAAAACGTATAATTTTCTATAATTTTTTTATATTAAAACAGAACCTAACAAATAAATAACCCTTAATGCACAAATAAACCCTAACAAACAAAAAACCCTTAACTAAGAAATTAAAGAAAATTTTGAAAACACCATTACTTACAATGCACACAAGGAGTGAGAGAATGTAAGAAGATGAAGATGACGAACTTACCTGGCTTTGCCCAGAAATCCACCAAATCATGGAAGCCAGGATCTACTTATGTTTCGAGACGTGAAAATTTCACTTTCAATGGTGGATTCCATAAATTTTGAGAGTTTGGGCACTGAGATTTTGAGAGAGTTTATTTATTTAGGAATTAGGTTTTACAGTGAATAAGAGGGGTGAGATTTTACTTTTTTGACTAAAAGAGTGTATATAATTTGTGGGCATTTTAAGAATTTCATGCACCACGTGCGTTGTGCGTTGTGCGTGTTGCAAAACTAATGAATAACCCCGTTCATGCTAATGATGCATGGGGCAAACCATCACCAAAAAAAAAAAAACCCTCAAGAGACAAACTATCTCAAGCCCAAACCACATTATGCAAATTGTATTTTGCCTAAAAAATCATTAGAAATGAACTTTCATGTTTGACTTTCTTATATTAAACTATAAAATTCAATTAAGCTCTCATATTTAAAATATTTGAAATAAATGAAGAATCTAAAAAAAGAGGGAGAATTGGAGAGAATGAGAGAGAGAGTATTTTGATCAACATAACTTTTTACTTACAATTTATAGAATTTATTTGTAAATTCTATCAATTTTAATATAATTTACAACAAATTAACTCAATTTCATAAAGAATTCAATTCAAAAAAAATTTCATGAGTTTTTTTTATCCTTTCATATATAACAAATATAAAATTACAAGTTAATTCCATAAAGTTTAAAGAATTTATTTGTTCCAATAGGCCTCTCAAACTTCTTGACCAAATACGACTATGAAAACTAAAGAGTACTGTTGATGCAAAAAATGTGCGTTGCTGAGCTGGAGGTCAAACCTTGGATGTGCCTGTACAAGGAAAGATAGAGAGACTATGGGGTCATCGGAGGGGGTCCTCCGAAGATGCTCCGAGACTTAAGTTAGGGTAAGATGAAGTATACGTAGAGGGTGATCGGTAGTCTAGAAAAATTATTCTCCTTTTGGAATGCGTACCTGACCCTTTTTATAGGTCCTTGGAGGTGGCATTGGGCTTAATGCGGCAACGATATGATGCCCCAACTGGGTTGGGTAATGATGCCTAAGCGGCCCAGCTAGCTGGCTGGGGGTCGTCTGTTTGGGCTTTGCCTTGCATGCTTGATCAGAAGCTATCAAGGTATGAGGGCGGTTTAGTCACCTGACACCATTCGAAATGATGCCTAAGCGGCCCATCTAGATGGCTGGGGGCCGTTCGTTAGGGCTTGGCCTTGATGGCTTGATCATGAGCCGTTTACGTGTCTGAGGTTGTCTATTGACCTGACGCCCAATTTGGTTGGGCAATGATGGCCTGACGCCCAACTTGGTTGGGCAATGATGGCCTGAAAGGCGGTGTTGACGTGGATGCCCCCCTGGGGGTGGCGGAGCCTAGGATGGCGGTTTATGGCCTGGGGGCTGAGCTGCCTGGTCCTGGATCCCCACGTGTATTTTTGTGAGTTGTTGTCATGAGGATCCATGTGTCATCTTCCCATTGGAGGGGTACTTTTGCAGTATCAGAGGCCCCCCACTTCCTTGAGTACAGTACTGTGGTTAAGGAAGTATTATAGCTTGTTCCGGATCAGTTCAGCCTTGGAGACCTTAGGCCGAGGCCGAGGACACGGCCTAAGAGGGATAAGTCCGAGGAACAGTGGAGCAATCCATCTCCTCGAATCTTAAAGAGAATGGGCCGAGGACTCGTGGAGCAATCCATCTCGTCGGCCATGAACACCTTAAGTCCGAGGACTAGTAGAGCAATCCATCTCTTCGGACCTAGAAGAGAATGAGCCGAGGACGCATGTAGTAATCCATCTCCTCGGCCATGAATACCTTAAGTCTGAGGACTAGTGGAGCAATCCATCTCCTCGGACCTTGAAGAAAGTGGGCCGAGGACTCGTGGAGCAATCAATCTCCTCGGCCATGAACACCTTGAGTCCGAGGACTAGTGGAGCAATCCATCTCCTCAGACCTAGAAGAGAATGGACCGAGGACTTGTGGAGCAATCCATCTCTTCGGCCATGAATACCTTGAGTTCGAGGACTAGTGGAGCAATCCATCTCCTCGGCCATGAACACCTTGAGTCCGAGGACTAGTAGAGCAAACCATCTCCTTGGACCTAGAAGAGAATGGGCCGAGGACTCATGGAGCAATCCATCTCCTCGGCCATGAATACCTTAAGTCCGAAGACTAATGGAGCAATCCATCTCCTCGGACCTAGAAGAGAGTGGGCCGAGGACTCGTAGAGCAATCTATCTCCTCGGCCATGAATACCTTGAGTCCGAGGACTAGTGGAGCAATCCATCTCCTTGGACCTTGAAGAGAATGGGCCGAGGACTCGTGGAGCAATCCATCTCCTCGGCCATGAACACCTTGAGTCCGAGGACTAGTGGAGCAATCCATCTCCTCGGACCTAGAAGAGAATGGGTCGAGGACTTGTGGAGCAATCCATCTCCTTGGCTATGAATACCTTAAGTCTGAGGACTAGTGGAACAATCCATCTCCTCGGACCTTGAAGAGAATGGGCCGAGGACTAATGGAGCAATCTATCTCCTCGTCCATGAACACCTTGAGTCCGAGGACTAGTGGAGCAATCCATCTCCTTGGACCTTGAAGAGAATGGGCCGAGGACTGGTAGAGCAATCTATCTCCTCGTCCATGAACACCTTGAGTCTGAGGACCAGTGTAGCAATCCATCTCCTTGGACCTTGAAGAGAATGGGCCGAGGACTCGTGGAGCAATCTATCTCCTCGGCCATGAGCACTTTGAGTCCGAGGACTAGTGGAGCAATCCATCTCCTCGGACCTAGAAGAGAATGGGCCGAGGACTCGTGGAGCAATCCATCTCCTTGGCCATGAATACCTTAAGTCCGAGGACCAGTGGAGCAATCCATCTCCTCGGACCTAGAAGAGAATGGGCTGAGGACTCGTGGAGCAATCCATCTCCTTGGCCATGAATACCTTAAGTCCGAGGACCAGTGAAGCAATCCATCTCCTCAGACCTAGAAAAGAATGGGCCGAGGACTCGTGGAGCAATCCATATCCTCAGACCTAGAAGAGAATGGGCTGAGGACTCGTGGAGCTATGAGAGTTTTATTCCTGCAAAAGCGACAGTGCAGACGAAGCATGGCGTTTTTAGCGCAAATATCGGTGTGTTGGAGATGATGATTTCCCTTGGGAATTGAGAAGCCTTTTTGGGAAGGCAGCGGATGCCTTGGGAAGTGGAACGTTCCCTAGGGCCGTGTGAAGGCTGTTTTGGGACGCCAAAAATCACCTCTGCTTTCACGCTTGCATTAATTGCCCCTTGTTTGCTGTGTTTTCCCTTCTTATATAAGGGGAGCAAAACTCCTTCTCTTATTCACTTGAATCCAAAATCAGAATAGTTTTTGCAAGATAGAATTGCTTGAGAGCCCTCGGCCTTATTCCTAAGAGTCATCGTCCTCAGTTTTTTACACTGAGAGTCCCCTTCTTTTCGTCCCGTTCCTTTCTAAATTCTGAAAGGTTCTCTCCTTGTGTTTCATTCCTCATTTTGCATCCGGTCTAGAGTTTTCATAGCGTTGGTGAAAGCGTAGACTTCAAGTTTTGGTGGTTGCGGCGTTTGGAGTTGCGGGGGAGAGTGCCTTGGACAGCCTTTGGTCATTCTTTGGTGGAGCACAAGTCTGAAACCCTTGGACTTTGGTGAGTTTTGTTCATCCTTCTTTTTAATCATGTCTTCATTTGATGTATATCGCGATAGGCCTAGCAATAGTAATAATAGTAGTAGTAGCGCGGATGATACTAGTAGCGGTAGTTCTGAGGAATGAGAGACTTCTTCGTCTTTGTCGAGGGGAGGGACCCCTGTAGGAGCAGCACCTAGTTCAGGCCCCTAGGCAATGGTGTCGTACGTTCCTCTGAGAGATGAGCATGAAGAGGGCTCGTCCTCTGGTGAGGAAGTAGTTCGGGGTCTAACCGATATTAGGGAGACTTTGGCTGGGGATGAGAGGAAGGAATGGAATTACACCGCTAATGAGATCCCCAGCCAAATTAGGGAAGATGACCTAGTGGTAATTCGGAAGACATACCGTATTCCGGGAGAGTACGCCCTTCGGTTGGCTAGGGTAGGGGAGAGGGCTTGCGATGCCCTTCCTGATCGAGCCCCATATGAGCTCTGTGTTTACGAGCATCATATGCAAGCCGAGTTGCGGTTCCCTCTCCACCCATTTTTTTGTACCGTCCTTAGGTATTTTGATATTGCGCTGTGTCAACTGGTACCGAACTCGGTGCGGTTGATTATGGCCTTTATCTTTGTCTGCTCGGAGGTGGGCAGGCCAATGACCTTGGATGTTTTCAAGGCTCATTTTCTTATTAGTAGGCATGGCCAGACCGGATGGGTTGTGTTTAGCACTCGACCGAGAAGAAGATTGTTGAAGAAAATGCCTTCGTCAATTAAGAGGTGGAAGAAGAATTTCTTTTTCATTCGATCTGCCGAAGACTTTGGCCTTCCACGTTCCTAGAGTATGGACTGGACTGGGAAGTGCAAGAAAGTAGGCCTTATCCCCTTTGAACAAGAGATTATGGATATCATGGTGGCCTCGCCTATTGACGTCAGAGTCCTCTATGATAACGAAGAATTGGCTCGGCATAGCCTCTGTCCCTTATGCCCTGAGCCCTCGTTTGAGAGTAGTAAAATAACTTTAGGTTTCTTTTTCTATCATTGCTTTCCGTTTCCTTTCCGCATGCTTTATACTTATGTTTTTTACTGTTTATTTTGGGTAGAGATGGAGGCTGCCGTGCTTGCTAGGGGAGAGGAGAGCAGTCCGGTCTGAAAAACAGTTGGCCTCAGGGTCCGGGACCAGAAAGAGGTCTCAGGCCCAGTCTTTTGTTCCCATAGACCTGGGGACCCCTCCGAGGCAGCTTTCCCAGTCGGAGACTCCCCTTGTCCCCATCCTTTCAGTTCCTGCCACTGCAAGACCATCTACGGTTCCTGGTACTGGCCAAGGAGCTACCGTTAAGGCCCCAATCTTTACGCCCAACTGGGCCCTGAAGATAGATGATTCTGTCTTCACGCACCCTCGGGTGGCGTGGGAACATCTAACCAAGGGGACTCCTTCTCGAGATGTCATGGAGCTGGGAAGGAAGACCACAGAGTCCCTTTGTGCAACTGCTGAGACAGTGGCATCCCAAGCACGTTTTTACTTTTAGCACTTATGTCCTAAGTCCTCCTTTCATCATTTTTCAACTCTTTTTGCCTGATTGTAAATGGGAGCCATCGTAGGTGCGATCACCCGCCGTTGTATGGAAACGGTCGAGCTTCTCGGTCGTACTCAACGTTTATTGGAGGAGAAGACCGAGGCTGCTCACCAGCTTCAGACCCTGCTTGATGCCGCAAACCAGGCTCGAGCCTAGGCTGAGGCCCGTATTCGGGCTGCTTTGGAGGCGGCCGAGGCTCGTACTCAAGTGGTTGTAGAGGAAGCCTTGGCGACTTTCCAAGGCTCGGACGCCTACAAACTGGCCGTTGTCTCTGAATGAGGCCAGCAGTATCTTACGGGTTTTATGGAGGTGAAGGGGAAAGCTGAGGCTCTATACCCCGAGCTAGACTTCTCAGGCTTCGATCTACTGGGGCTCGACGAAGGGGATGAGGATCAACTTATTTCGGAGGGGGAGCTGACCAACAAGCCAGAGCAGATGGGAGGGCAGGAGGAGAACCAAGGCCCTGGATCGCCTTCCCTTGAAGAGGGACATCCTGGCTCAGGGTGAGCAGTCCGTTTTGGGGCTGATCTGGCTCGGCCAGAATTTTTGTTTTTTTCTTGATGTATTTTGAGGTCATTTTTGGGCCTAGGTCACCTATACTTTGTATCAACAATGTTTGAATGAAAGTACCCCCTTTTGGTTCTTAAACTCTATCTTTTATACAATCAGTTCATGCGTTTATACTTTGTTTAGTTTGAGAGTTTGAACACAAGCCCTGATTTCTTTATTGGTAAAACCGTCGGAGGTGTTCGGCATTCCAAGTCTGAAGGATGGGCTTCCCATTCAGCTCCTCAAGTTCGAAAGTACCAGGACGGCACACTTTTTTGATTCGGTACGGCCCTTCCCAGTTGGGGCTTAGTTTTCCTGTGTCTCGAGGTTGGGATATTTCACTTTTTCGTAGGACGAGGTCATAGAGTAGGAAATGCCTTTTTTTGACTCTTGCATTGTAGTACCTAGCGGTATGCTGCTGATAAGCAGCTAATCGGATTTGGGCTCTGTCCCGGGCTTCGTCGAGGAGATCAGCATTCATACTCAAAGGCCGCTTTGTTGCTTCATTCCTCGAAGGTTTGTATCCGAAATGAGGGTACACCTATTTCCAAGGGGATCACAGCCTCCGACCCATAGGTTATGAAGAAAAGGGTTTCCTCCGTGGGGGCTCGAGCTGTGGTTCGATATGCCCAAAGTATATTGGGCAAATGGCTCATCCATTGTTTATCTGCGTCGTCTATTCGCCTTTTGATGCCTTGGAGGAGCGTTTGGTTAGTGATCTCGGCTTGTCCATTAGCTTGGGGGTATCCTACTGAGGAGAAGTGATGTTCAATATGCAACTCCTCGCAGAATATTTTGAACCGAGTACTGTCGAACTGTTTGCCGTTGTCTGTTACCAACACTCGAGGTATTCTGAATCGGCATACGATTGACTTCCAAATGAAACCTCGGGCTTGATGATCAGTGATGCTGGACAAGGGCTCAGCTTCTACCCACTTTGTGAAGTAGTCGATTGCCACTATAAGGTACTTTCGCTGGCAGACTCTTGTGGGGAAAGGCCCGAGAAGGGCCATGCCCCACATAGCGAAGGGATGTGGACTAGTGATTGGGGTGAGGAGAGTTGCTGGTCTTTTTTGGCATAGTGGCGTATTGTTGGCAGCTTTTACATTTTTGAACCAACTCCATGGCTTCTTCCCTAATTTTAGGCCAATAGTGTCCTTGGCGTAGTATCTTGAACTCTAAGGCCCTCCCTCCAAGGTGATTTCCACATATTCCTTCGTGGACTTCTCGGAGGGCGTAATTGGCTTCGGTCGGACCAAGGCATTTTAGGTAAGGCATCGTGAGGCCTCTTTTATACAACTGACCATCCAAAAAAGCATACTGCGCTACCCGAGCCATAACTTTCCGGGCCTCATGCTTGTTGTCTGTTAGGTGACCATCACGTAAGTACTCAAGAATAGGACTCATCCAGGTTTCTTCATTGACCATGGGGAGCACCATAGTTTCATCGATACTGAGCGTGATAAGTGTTTCGAGATAAATTGCCCTTCTTGGCTCCAGTGAACGGGATGATGCGAGCCGGGCTAAGGAGTCAGCTTTTGAATTTTCAGCCCGCGAAATTTGGCTAAGGCGAAAGACTTCGAATTTTGCGGCCAGTGCTCTGGCCTTCGCAAGATAACGAACAATCTTTTCCCCTATTGCTTCGAACTCACCATTAATCTGGCTTACTACTAGCTGAGAGTCGCTATATACATCCAGAGCTTTTATGGAAAGCACCTCGGCGAGTTTCATTCCTGCAAGCAAAGCCTCATACTCGGCCTCGTTGTTGGACGCCTTAAATTCAAATCTCAAGGCATATTCAACAGTGAAAATGTCCAGACCGCTTATGATGAACCCAACACCACTTCCAGTGTTAGTAGAGGATCCATCGACATGAAGGGTCCATTATGGGAACAAATTTGTTTAATCAGTTGCCTGAGCTGGTTCTTCTTCCCTCGGCAGAGTGGTTTCCATGATAAAGTTAGCTAAGGCCTGACCCTTAATAGCTGCCCGGGGCCGATAGCGAATGTCGAACTCGCCCAACTTTATTGACCATTTCACCATTCTTCCAGAAACGTCAGGTTTATAAAGTACTTACTAGAGGGGCTGGTTGGTGAAGAGAGTGATTGTGTGGGCTTGAAAGTACGGCCGGAGCTTTCGGGCTGAGATTAAGAGAACATACGCCATTTTTTCTATAGGAAGATACCTTGTTTCGGCGCCGTGGAGCACCCTACTTACATAATACACAGGCTTCCGTACTCCTTCTTCCTCCCGAATCAGGACTGAAGCCACCACTTCTGGCCCAGCTGAGAGGTATATGAGGAGTTCTTCGCTAGCTATCGGCTTGGTGAGTATGGGAGGTGTGCCTAAATATCTCTTCAGCTCCGTGAATGCTTCTTGGCAATCTTTAGACCAAACAAAATCCTTAGCCTTCCGGATGGCTTTAAAGAAAGTGAGACACTTCTCGGTGGATTTTGACATGAATCGGCTTAAGGCGGCTATCCTTCCAGTAAGTTGTTGGACTTCCTTTACGCTTCGTGGTGGGTTCATGCCAAGAACAGCATCTATTTTTTTAGGATTTGCTTCTATGTCTCTGTGGGTTACCATGAACCCGAGAAATTTTCCCCCAGTGACCCCAAAAGCACACTTAATGAGGTTTCGCTTCATTCGATGGTGGCGGAGGACATCAAATGCTTCTTGTAGATCAACCTCGTGATTTTTGGCTTTGGTGCTTTTGACCAGCATGTCGTCGACATATACCTCCATATTCCGGCCTATCTATCCCTGAAAAATTTTGTTGACTAATCTCTGATAAGTGGCTCTGGCATTTTTCAAACCGAACGGCATGACCCTGTAGCAGTAGAGTCCTTGTTTTGTAATAAACGTTGTTTTCTCCCGGTCTAGCTGATGTATGAGGATCTGGTTATAGCCTAAGTAGGCATCCATGAATGTTAGTAATTTATGTCCTGACGTTGCTTCGACAAGTTGATCGATCCTTGGTAATGGAAAGCTATCTTTCGGACAAGCTTTGTCTAGATTCGAGAAATCAATGCAGATCCGCCACTTACCATTTGCCTTTTTTACCATTACTACATTAGATACCCAATCTGGATAACTTACTTTCTGAATGAACTTGGCCGAGAGTAATTTGCCAACTTCTGCTCAAACGGCTGTCTGTCGTTCTGGGGCGAATGACCTTTTCTTTTGGATGATTGGCTTGTGGTTTGGATCCACACAGAGTCGATGCACTATAACATCTGGGCTGATTCCAGGCATATTTGCAGCGGTCCAAACAAATAAATCTTGGTTTGCCCGAAGGAGGGCGAGCAAGGACTCTTTGTGTGGTTCGGGTAGGTTCGAACCAATTTGAATAGTTCGAGTGTTATCTTTACTGAGGGGGACAACTATTAACTCTTCTATTGGTTCGCCCCTTGAATTGCTCCCTTCATCTCTAAGATCGTCTAGTTCAAGCGGAAGGGTTTCCGCTTTCTTGCCTTTTCTTACCAAACTGAGATAACAAGATCTTGAGATTTGTTGGTCTTATTTAATTTCGCCTACTCCTTCATCGGTGGGGAATTTGATTTTGAGGTGGTGGGTAGAGACAACCGCTCGGAGTTTGTTCAGCATTGGTCGCCCAAGTATCATATTGTAGGATGAGGGCTGCCGAACAATCTGAAAGGTAGTCTGCACGGTTGTCACTCGAAGGGGTATCCCTACAGTTACAGGGAGGGTGATGCTGCCCTCTGTAAATACTGGTCCTCCCGAGAAGCCATAGAGTGGAGTGGAGACTGACTCTAATTGAGAATCACCCAATTGCATCTGTTGAAAGGCATCATAAAATAGAATGTCGGCTGAGCTCCCATTATCGACCACGACTCGCCTTATTTCGTGGTTGGCCACGAGGAGGGAAATTACGACAGTATCGTTGTGTGGGATCTGAATTCCTTGTAAGTCTTTGTCCAAAAATGAAATGATTCCATCTGTCTTAAGCCGTTTATAAGGTCCAGAGACAGAAGTTACTGACCTGGCATAGGACTTTCCGTGATTTTTAGACTTTCCTCAAGCGGTGGGCCGTCCGCAAATGGTCTTGATGATTTTTGCCACGGGGATCTCTGGTTTCTTCTGACTAGGTTCCTCGTGGTTCAACCCCGGACTCTTCTGGATTGATCGTACAGGCCTGTTTCGCTCGAGAGGGCATTCAGAGCTTTTACGGGGTCGCTCTACGACTTTTTCTATTCGCGGTCCGGTAAACTCCTTCAGATGTCCTCGGTTAATGAGGGCCTCGATCTGGTTTTTTAGTGCCTTATATTCTTCCGTGTCATGGTCGAAGTTTCTATGGAATCTACACCAAGTGCTTCGATCTGGATTGAGATTTGACCGTCTCGGGGGCCACTGCAAGAGACCCCTATCGTGGATCTGCATTAGAATATTGGTCTTAGATGCATTCAGTGGAGAGTAGTTGTTAGGTTGCCCAGAGATTCTGGTTCCGGTCCTGAAGGTTATGGAGTTTTGAGGTTTGTCCTCGAAAGGCCTGAGGGCTCTAGGTCTTTCATGACGGAATGGCCGCTTCGTGGGCTCACGGCGTGGGCTAGTGGGACCTCTCTTCCTTCTTTCCGTGTCTCCTTCTCGTTCTCTGCGAAATGCCTGGTCGTCTTCCACCAACATGTATTTTTCCACTCGAGCCAAGACTTCACTCATGTCAAGAGGTGGGCGTCAGGTAAGTTTTGAACTGAAGACTCCAGATCGTAATCCGTTTTTGAATGCTAGTAGTTGAACACTAGGATCGAGGTCTGGGATCTCCCAAGCTGCAGAGTTGAACCTCGAGATAGAGGCTCGAAACTTTTCTTCTTTTGACTGGACGACATTGAACAGAGACTCTGAGGTTTTCTTTGGTCCTTTGCTACTGATAAAATGAGAGGCGAAGGCATAGCTCAGCTCTTTGAATGTGCGGATCCCTCCTGGCTTCAAACAGGAATACCACGTCTTAGCTGTTTTTTCAAGGGTTAGAGGAAATGCCCGACACATCACAGGGTCTGAATGTCTGTGGAGTGTCATGGTGGTTCGGTAATTTTGGAGATTGTCTAGAGGGTCAGTGGACCGATCGTAAGGTTTTATTTAGGGCATCCGGAAATTTGATGGGAGGGGAGCCTCGAGGACTTCTGGAATGAATGGGGGGTCCTACACGTTGAGCTCATCGATAATATTGTGACCACGTCCCCGGAACGCCTCATTGATTCGTCCCTCTATGTCCTCGATCTGCTTGCCAAGACCTTCGCTGCTTTTGGATGCGGGACTTTCTCCGGACTTGGCCATGCGAGGTGGAGGTGATTTGGTCGCCAAACAGCCGTCAACTGGCGGTCGGTGGCCGGCCGAACCATTGTGACTTGGCTCCGGTCGCAACGGTGGTGGTGATGTACGCTGGGCTCTTCCACGAACCTCGGCAGCTAGGTCGGCCACTAGCCGTGCGAGTTCTGTGTATTGCGTCTGGAGAGCAGCCATGTTGGGATGAGCCTCGGAGTCGGCCGAAGAACTTGCTCCATACCTCATTCCTCCCTCACCAAGGTCCCTGGCAGGGGTTTTGGGTGGCATGACAACAAATGAGTTCTCTGGACTTCTTCGCTGTTACTGCCAGCGAGAGATGGTGATTTCCCACAGACGGCGCCAATCTGTTGATGCCAAAAATGTGCGTTGCTGAGCTGGAGGTCAAACCTTGGATGTACCTGTACAGGGAAAGATAGAGAGACTATGGGGTTGTCGGAGGGGGTGCCTCTGAAGATGCTTCGAGGCTTAAGTTAGGGTAAGATAAAGTATGCGTAGAGGGTGAGCGGTAGTCTAGAAAAATTATCCTCCTTTTGGAATGCGTACCTGACCCTCTTTATAGGTCCTTGGAGGCGGCATTGGGCTTAAGGCGGCAACGATATGATGCCCCAACTGGGTTGGGTAATGATGCCTAAGCGGCCTAGCTAGCTGGCTGGGGGCCATCTGTTTGGGTTTTTGCCTTGCTGGCTTGATCAGAAGCCATCCAGGTATGAGGGCGGTTTAGTCGCCTGACACCATTCGAAATGATGCCTAAGCGGCCTAGCTAGATGGCTGGGGGCCGTTTGTTAGGGCTTGGCCTTGATGGTTTGATCATGAGCCGTTTACGTATCTGAGGTAGTCTATTGACCTGACGCCCAATTTGGTTGGGCAATGATGGCCTGACGCCCAACTTGGTTGGGCAATGATGGCCTGAAAGGCGGTATTGACGTGGATGCCCAGCTCGGGGTGGCGGAGCCTAAAAGGGCGGTTTATGGCCTGGGGGCTGAGCTGCCTGGTCCTGGATCCTCACGTGTCTTTTTGTGAGTTGCTATCATGAGGATCCATGCGTCGTTTTCCCATTGGAGGGGTACTTTTGGCAGTATCAAGTACATTACAGGGCAATTGCATTTCTTTATTTCTTTTATCTATTTTTTGACCAATTCAAGGACTGAACCTCAACATTGGCCAGTGGGCATAGTTAATTGGTTATCTCTGGTTCAGAAGGATGCTGTCCTTCCAAATACAAGCAAAATCAAGGTGATGGATGATCACGTGAATCAACTGTGTTCACAATAGCCGTATCAAAAGTACTATTTTTTTTTTTTTGGATAATGATAATAACGAATTTTAATTATATTTTTTTAGGTGGTTTGGCTGAAGATCTCAAGCAGACCAAAATCAGTCACTTTACTGAGAAATTTATAGAGTATGATAATTATCCACCGCTTTAAACCAAACGACAAAGAATAAGGAGTGTGTGCCACGTCGCCAGTAGGCTCAATATATTTCCGATCTTCGTCCTGTCGGCAGGGAATCTCTCTCTCTTACGTGTGCGGTAAAAGATATATTCTTATCTATACTTGATTCCGTATGTTTGGTCTACTTTATCAAACAGTTTTTATTGTCAAATTGTAAAAGTTAGGTAAAAAATAGAAATTGATAAAAGTTTAAAAAATAGATATATTTTTATCTATACTTTATCTTTTATGTTTGTTTGTTTTATATTTTGTCAAAAAATCAAAATTTTGTTTTTTTTTATTATTTTAAAATAAAATAGAAAAATTGAAAGAATAGGTTATAAACACAAAATGAATATGTTATTAAATTTAAATTGATGTAAATTAAAATAAAACCAACATTTTTTTTTAAAAACAAATGGTTAAATTAACATTTAATGTCCAGATTTTATCCAGCAAAAAAAAATTAGATTCCATTTTTGAATTATAAATTCATTTTGTAAATTGAAAAAGTAAATAGTATTAATTTTATTGAATAATATCAATAAAATTAAAATTTATATGTAAAGGAATTAAAACGTGATGTAATTAAGGGTATTAAGTAAAATTTAAAAAATGAATTGAATTCTTAGTTAATCTCAAACACAAAATTTATTTTAATTCTATAGATACCAAACATGAAAATTCATTTGAGTTCATCTGTAAATAAATTTTAGTTTCGATTCATTTGAAAATAAAATATGAGTTCATTTACAAATGAATTCTAGTTTTATTTATTTGAAAATAAATTGTGAATTCATTTACAAATGAATTTTAATTTCAGTTTATTTGAAAATAAATTGAATTTTATACTTGAGTTCATACCAAATAGAGCTTAACTTCAAAGCACTTTTATCCAAAATATTATTTTTTGTTTGAGAGTTTCTAAGAAGAAAAAAGAAAAAAGAAATGATATATATATATATATATATATATATATATATATATATATATATATATATATATATATATATATAGAGAGACACACACACATACAAACACACATGAAATATATATTGTAATTCAAACTAACTTACCAAGACCTGAATGTAGTTCATCAATTTGTAAAGCAAGTATATTTTAAATATATAAAAAAATATAATGATTGGATTACCGGTTTGGGTCAAGTTAAAAATTTTTAATCTGTGAACCATGCTATCCACCTGGTTCAAAAAAATTTCAACTCAACTTTTGAAAACCCTAATCGAACCCATTACACCGGTTTAGATCTGGTTTATAAATCTATCCATTTTTCTGCTTACCCCTAACTATACCTATGATAATTCAACGACTAAAATTGATTTATTGATTTTTTTTAATATTTTCTTAAAAAATAATGTTTGTGGACACATATTTTATTTAAAAATAAAAATTGGGAGACAACAAACTTGCATTGTACATTACTGACGTATATCTAGTTTTTGATAACTCAAATGGTAGTTTTTTCGAAACTTAAATAGTAATTTTAAAAATTCAGTAGGGAAAGAAATAAAAAAAAAAGCAACAGTTTCGTTATGTGACGCGTCTTGGTTGTTAGAAGGTATAGACATCTACAGTGTATAAATTCGTGGTCCCCCAATCACAACTCATATTTAAATCTGGTATATATGTAGTCTAGTGCCAAGTCTGCTATGTTAAGGATATAATCATAGCTTGTTGTCCTTATTTTCATTTAAAAATTTTCAGATTTTAGTTTCTTAAAGTTTGATCAAGTACTAAGCCGACTTTAGCTCTATGGTGGATGGGCTTTAGTTCCGTATAATTATATGTTTCTTTCCTTTTTTTATCGAACAAATTTTAGTACCCTTGGGCTGGTCCGACAAATTAAGTATTATTATTTTTGTTTTAGGATTTTAATCACTTATTATTATTTTTAATTTTAATTATTATATATATATTATTTTAAAAATATAAAAAAATATTTTTGCAAAAGATAAAACGAACTAAAGAATTAAAATTGGATATCTCACATCCAACAAACATTTCACTATCACAGTCAAGATCCAAGATCTCGCGTTAGTTTCATTTTACAATCTCGCCATCTCGATTGTTACTTTTTGAAAGCATTATATCGACGAGAAATAGAAACGAACAACATATTGCCGTAACCAAACAATAATATTTTTGACAAAAGTCAAGATGGATGTGGAGACTAGGACTAAAAGTATGTGATAGGCATTGGATACATCACCTTCCATGGACCTCACATGCATGTCATTATTATGCGGATGCGAATTGGCATATATGGAAGGTTAATTAAGTGGTCCAACCTACTAAAGAGAAAGATACGTTTGGTTCGCCAAACTAGAATAGAATAGAATTGAACACTTTTTCACTTTTTCTCACTTTGGCTTCAACACTTCACTTTAACCCGTTAATTCACTTCATCTTGATATATTTATTGATTTAATCATCGGAGGGTCATCCCTAGAGGACAAAACTTCGGGTGGTTTTCTTTTACAGGAGTTCGTGTACCAGGCTGATGTGGAATCAAAATCAAGGCAAACATCAACAACTTACCTCATCCTTCTCTGACTCAACTTGACGGAAACACCCTTGGTTTCTTTTCAGCATCAACAAATTGATGTCGTCTGTGGAAGCTACCCCCTTATCCTCAACCAACCTTATGACGCACTGTCCACCTAATTACTAAAGTAGAGAGAAGAGAGATGGAACTCCTTGCACCATTGGGAAACATAGACAGGGATAACCCTCACCAAACCTTGGGGAGCCGTCAGAACCTTGAGGTCAGCGGTGAGTGGGCTTAGTCTAGTTCGGCCAAAAATTGGACAGTTAAAGGCCCCTTAGTTCCAATCAACCAAGCTGAGCATGATGAGCTCAGATGTCAATATGACAACTAGGCCGCACTAATTACAAAAATAATACCGTACTTGATCCGAGTCCAGCCTGACTGAGCGTGCTATCAAGAAGGTAGCACAGCCCCTGCCAGGGAAGACGGGGAAAGGACATGAGTTTCTAGTCAGAAAGATGGTTGGCGTGAGAACAGTCGAGGAGAAAATGGTTGAACCCAAACTCACTTGACCGAGAGAACCGAGCATAGCACTAAGGGACCTCAGATCTCCGAGCGTGAGGATGAGTCCATATCTGACTCCCGACTGTAGAGAAAGCATCGAGAGCGAGATCTTCCATAGTCATTTTTTTAAAAACAAAAAGTGTGAAACCCGATGCCTTTCACGTTGTCAGTCCAACATATAAATTAAGTTGAGATAGTTTCCATAGTTATTTTTCTTAAGAATAAAAAGTGTGGACAAGTTGTGAAGTTTTGTTCTTAGATCTACTAGAGGATGTGTATCAAATGGGAGAAAAGATGGGGTTGAAATACAAGTTTTGAGTTAAACAAAATGAGTAGTCAAAGACTAGGCCACTAAGTGCCAAAATAGGCTAGGGTGTGCAAATCAAGGCTAATTTCTAGGGCTTTGGGAAAAGTTTGTCTTTTTCTGTAAAAGTTTTTTAAAATACCAAAGTAAAAAAAAAAAAAAGTGTCAAAGTAGGCTATGGTGTTCAAATCAATGGCTACTTTCTAGGGCTTTTGAAAAAATTTATTGTTAAATGAAAAAATTGTTTTTTTTGAAAATAGCAAAGTAAAAAATAATTGAAAGCTTGCTAGGTGCCACAAAAGGGCTATGGCTTGCTAACCTTTTTTTTTTTTTTTTTAAGTTTTAACTTGTCATGTGATTTCTTCATCAAATCTTAAAGTAATATGTTCAAAAGTCATCTCTTGCATACATTGTTTTTCAAAAATTTATAATTAAATAAGAAAAAATCCTAAATGCATTGACTCAGCTCATGCCCAAAAAATTTGAAATTTGACGAATAAAAAAGAAAAAACTCTGCAAAATCAGCTCAAAGATCATCCAAAGTTCTTACAGTAGGCACACTAAAAATCCTCCCAACAGGCAAATCACCAAAAGTCCCCACAGTAGGCAAATCACCAAAAGTCCTATCGGCAGGCAAATCACCAAAAGTCCTCAATTGGGTCATATTTGATTCCACCAAATTCAAGCTTAAAGCCTTCAATTCATTTTTGGCCAAACCCAAAAACCACCAAAGCCCATTGATTTTTGCTAGACCAAAACACTTTTGGCCCAAACTCTAAGCCCAAGAAGAATATCCAATTTTGTGAGTGAATTTTCAATTTCACTCACCACATAGAACCTTCTATTTGGTTCCAGTTTTCAAGATAAGCTCTCTCTTTTGTACCAAAATAAATTTCTTCCCTTTTCTCATTCAAATGGCCGACCATATGTGTAATGACCCATCCCGGGTTGGCCACTCCGGAGATGGTATCGTCACTTTTTGAAATCTCAACACGAAACATATATGCAACAATAAAAATAACACCAATTACAATTATTACATCAATCATCAACCCTCAACAGGGGGGATACATCTTTCAAATATTGACTTAAATATTATATACAACGTACTGTGCATGAATTTAAATGTTATTATTATTGGGAATGTCTTCTCACATGTCTATATGTTTTTATCTTAGACTGGCTACCTTCCCAGTTCTTTCATTCTCATTTAGATTGACTGCCTTTTCGGTTCTTTCATTCTCATTTCGGCCGGCTACCTTCCCAGTTCTTTTATTCTCATTTAGATCGGCTGCCTTCCCGGTTCTTTTATTTCCAATATATACCGGCTGTTACGGTTTTCATTTAGACCGGCTACCCTCCCGGTTCTTTTATTTTCATTTAGACCGGTTACCTTCCCGGTTCTTTTATTTTTATTTAAGGATTATTATAGTACTAGAAGATATGTTAGGGGAAATTGTGATGAGTTTCTCAGTAAGTTGGGATGCTTACTTGCCATTGATAGAATCTACTTATAATAATCAGTATCAATCTAGTATTGGGATGGTACTATTTGAGGCTTTATATGGTAGGAGGTGTAGAACTCTAGTATGCTGGGAAGAAGTGGGAGAGAGAAAGATATTTGGTCTATAAATTATTGAGTTAACAACTGAGAGGATCAAACTGGTTAGAGAGAACCGTAAAGTAGCATAGAGTTTACCAAATAGTTATACTGATAATAGAAGAAGACCTCTTGAATTTCAAGTAGGTGATTGAGTGTAATTAAAAATATCTCAATGGAAAGGTGTGTTGAGGGTCAAAAGAAAGGAAAGTTGAGTCTGAAGTATGTGGGACCCTATAAGGTTGTTGAGAAAGTTGAGCTAGTCGCGTATAGCCTGAAATTGCCTCCAACGTTGAAACAGTTACACAATGTGTTTCATGTTTCACTTTTGAGAAAGTGTTTACATGATGAATCTCATAATATTTCGAGCAAAGCTGTAAAAATTAAGGAAGGTTTGACTTTTATACAAGTACCAATGAGAAATTTAGACAGAAAAGAACAAGTCTTGTGTAATAAAGTAATTCCATTAATTCAAGTTCTGTGACAAAATAAGTATGTTGAAGAGATTATGTGAGAGTATGAGGCAACTATAGAGAAATATTATTCACAATTGTTTCTTGAGTTAGGTAAGAAAATTTCAGTGACAAAATTTTTATAAGGTGGATAGAATTGTAATACATGTGTTCTTAAAGTATGAGTAAAGAAGTAATTTAATAAATATGATATGGAATTAAAATAAAATAATATATACGTGAAAGGTTATTATTTGAATAAAATATTTCTTTTGAAAAAAAAATGAACACGTGATGGTGTGGAAAAAAAAAAAGGCGTGCAATACCTGGAAGTCTAGGTGTTGCATCACTTGACACTAAGCAACACAATTAGAAATGGTGGAAGGGGGTGGTGAGTATGTGTGTGTGTGTATTTAGTTTTTCTTTTATTTATTCTTTACTTAGCAAATCTTGTTTGGTTTTCTCCTTTCCTAAATTCAAACTGCTATATTTCTTTAAACACTTAGGGACCGAAAGAAAGATTGAAAGAGTAAAATTTTGAAGGGGTTTACGAGAGAATTTTATAGAGAGTCACATGAAGCTCTAAGAAAAACAAAATGTAATAATATGAATTTTATTTTTGAAATTTAGCATACATGAAATTTCACAGAATTCAAAGTGGGAATTTTCAAAGGGTGTGAATTATGAAAGAATGGAAGAAAAAAATTAGAAATTTTAATATAAATATTATGTCAGGTGTTGACGATCAGCAACCGGGAGAAATTGCTAAGAGGAGCAGGAAAGGCAAGGAGGTGATCAACGGGTAGCTCTAAGTGCTGCGTGGTGAGTTAGATTTACTTTAAGTAATCAAGATTAATATGAAATATATAGTGATAGTATTTGAATAAATCATTAAAAGATTTGGTGATAGATGAAAGTTGGTTAATAGGCATGGTAAGAATAGTGGATGTGTAGAGAATTATTGTTGTGAGTTTTAAATTACTCGCAAGCACGCGAGTCGTTTGCAATATAGTGTTGTGCAAGTGCGAGGTCGAATCCACAGGAAATTGCGTTGTGAAAATATTTTTATCTAAACTAAGCCTATTTTAACCTAGTTCCAAGTTTTGAGTTGTATTTTTGCAAAAGAAATATAAACTTAAGTTAAATTGATTTAAAAAAAACTAATGATAAAAACACTAAGGTTTCTGAATCCACCCCACCAAAGCTAAGCATATATTTTCATGTAAAAATAGCCTATCAAAACATTTCATGAATCCAACTTAAGACAAAAAACAACAAATATCTCAATTAAACCAAAAGTATCCAATGTATCCGCTTTTAACAAATCACAAAGGAAATCCAATTTAATCAAAAACAATTTGATGTATCCATAAGATGAAACACAAGGAATATCCAATAGAACAATTTAAACGCAATCAATCATAAGATTTTACTCAAATAATTGACAAAATATTTATACTAAAAAACATCAGAATTGTATAAACAAATCTGAAACTATTATGCCAAACAACGACGAGGCTTCATCTTCAACCTTAGTTTGAAGATTTTAGCCTCTCATAATTACGAAACTACAGTTCATAATAAAAGTACTAAACATTTAAACTAACAAAAACAAAATGAAAAGAAATATTTACTATACAAGGGAGAAATTCCACTCGCTGTTGGGCGGCGCTTCCCCTCGTGGTAGGAAAACCTTCGGGATCTACCAGAATGCTAGCAGATGGTCCACCGGTTTGTACTAAAGTGGCTCAGGAATTGCACACTGAATGATGGAGTCAGATGGTGTTTATATAGGCAAATACCACGAGTGCAATGTGTTTCCAATCCGATGTGGGATATGGGATATAGAAATATGTTTCCAACCGATGTGGGATGTGGGATTTAAGCCTTCACCTGCCCTTCAAAACTTCTGCTCACGCTGAAATCCCACATAGCCCGCACAGCTTGACCTTTGTCTACTAAAACTGCCATAACTTTCTCTAGAAAAATCCTTTTTACGAGCCATAAAATTCTCCAGAAAATAGACTTCCGGATCTTTCTAAGCATATATGGCTCATCTCCTGGTTCTTCTTGCATCAATACAGTTTAATTTTCAAAGATGGCTGATCTGTACGAGCAATTCTGGCAATTTAGTGAAACTCTTTTCCAAGCTTATAAACCTGTAAAACAACGAAAAAAGAACTCAAAGTAACGAATTCTTAAGCTAACAAATGTAAATTAAGGGGCCAAAAAATGCAATATTTTTCACTCATCAAATACCCCAAAACTTACATTTTGCTAGTCCCTTAGCAAAACAAAATAAATAAAAAAAAACTAAATGGAAAACAAATAACATAAAGATAAGTTCATTACTCATGGTATCCAAAAATTTAAGGAGCACTCAAAATCATGAAATTCATTCATGAGCAAGCTTAAAAAATCTAACCCATCTTCACAATGAATAAGAATTTAAAACCTAATTACTTACAAGAGGCATGCTAAGACATCACAAGCTTGAATCAGTGTAAAATGAATTAGCATATACTGATGAGGTTTCCAAATAAGTTCAATGTACAATGTTTCCATATCTCAAGATTCACAGAATTTCTCATCAGAATGAACAACAACGGCATAGTTTTATTTTATTTTATTATTTTTTTCTCTTTTTTATAAGGCTCTGCTATGTTTAGTTCCTTTAAGCTTTCTAATTGACCCATGTAATGAGTATTGAGTCAATGACTCCCAAACAAGATGGTTTTAGGGAATTAGGTGTAAAGGCACCCCTAAGGACTTATTAACTCGAGTCAAAAAGGCTACGAAATTAAAGTGGCCTTAATACTACCAAGCAAAATTTTCACCTTTTGACGTGAACACTCATTGCTTACTGAGGCAAGAGGTCCAGTTACTCAGCGGAAAGTTTCGCAATGATCATTATGAATAAAATTTTCATCTTTTGACGTGAACACTCACTTCTTACTGAGGCAAGAGGTACAGTTACTCAGTGAAAAGTTTATTGATGATGATCATTATAAATATTAGCAGTTTTTTTTATATATATGTCCAAGTGTTTATCCAACAAGTCATCCGGTTTCAGTTAAGACAATGAAACGTATACATTCAACTCACATGTCATACCTCACACAAATATGTGCTAATGTGCTCGTGTGAGATTAGATCAAACATGTGAATTCTCGAAAATGTCTAAAGTAAGTAACTAAAGTTTAAACTCTATCATCAGATCATGTGTTCAAATTTTTAAACTCACCAATGAAATCACATCACAATTTTTCAGATCAACCAAAATTTTTAGACGAAATGAACATGCATTTATTTTTACGACGAAAAGACAACAAATTAGGACAAAGTGTGTGATGTGTCTCCCATACCCCCAAACTTAAATTATACATTGACCCCAATGTGTGACTAATATGGAAAGAGCTGACCTGAGATATGGAGAACTATCTGAACTGGTCTGGCTCATAGCATACCCCCAAACTTGAACTGAAGTACGCATTGTCCCTGAAAAATATAGACTAGAAAACAAAAAATACTAGAAACAAACATTAATCATAAATACATAAAATAATAAATAAACATAAAGGATAAGCTGTGGGGTGCCTCCCATGAGCGCTAAGTTTAACGTCTTCAGCCAGACCCAACATTAGTAATCATGCCCAACTAAGCGCTCCACCATCTGATCAATAAATGGGAATGAAAAATGATCAGTCCTTATGGCAGCGTTCAGTTTATGGTAGTCGATACACACTTTCCACCCTGACTGAACACGAGTTGGCACCAACTCATCGTCCTTATTCTTCACTACCGTTAATTCAGCACGTTTGGGCACGACTTGAATCGGGCTCACCCACTTGCTATCAGAGATGGGATAAATGATCCCCGCATCAAACAGCTTAATTACTTCTATGCTCACAACCTCTTGCATAGCTGGGTTAAGCCTTCTTTGTGGCTCCCTCGATGACCTAGCATTCTCCTCCAAATGTATCTTGTGCATTACCAACGAGGGGCTGATTCCCCTGATATCCTCAATAGTCCAACCGATAGCTTCTTTGTGCTCTCTTAAGACATCTAATACTTTCTCCTCTTGAGCCTCACCAAAATCTGAAGCTATAATCACAGGCAAACTATCGGATGAACCTAGGAACTTATACTTAAGATTATCTGGTAAAGACTTAAGTTCATTTTTGGGGGTTTCAAGTGCGGTGGTCTCCTTTGTTTTAGTGCTCTTCCGAGGAGGAGACTCCAAAAGAGCATTCGCTTGCTCAAGTAATTTATCTAAATCCAAATCCTCTCCAAATTGAGCAAAGCATGCCTCTAGAGGGTCCTCAATGCGGGATTCATCCACAGTCTCCTCTGTCTTACTGCTCTCTCGAGGAGCAGACTCCAAGATAGTATTTGCTTGCTCAAGTAACTTATCTAAATTCAAATCCTCTCCAAACTGAGCAAAGCATGCCTCCATAATGTCCTAAGACTTCCTTTCTTTCTTGGGCGCTTATAGTCTCTCAGGGTAAGGCGCTTTAGGAAAAAATGACCTAGGGAGATCCTTAATAATACGAGTGGCTGTAGATGGCTCAGCATCTCTCTTCTCATTGTTGCCACTTTCTTGCCCTTGGTGCATAGCAGGGTTCTCTTCCACTTGATTGTACACTTGTCTCCCAGACAAGTATGGGACAGTTGATTGCACTTATTCCTGCCAATGCATAGGAGTTGATAAATTTCCTACCGCAAACTGTTCCTTTGGGTTAGGATCGGGTTGACTGGGGAACTCTCCATTCTCTCCTTCACCCACGTAACTTGCGATTTGATCCATTTGACTCTCTAGCTTGGCAATCGCTTGGGTTTTTTCTATTGTTGCACTTATTACTTCGCTCATGGATTGGCTAGTCATTTTCATGTACTCCTTAAGGGTGTCCTCAAGTGACTATGAAACTGGCGCTGGTGTTTGAATGGGAGCTTGGTAAGCAGGTAATGGTGCTGGATAGGCTGAGTGACTATAACTTGGAACTGGCGGAGGAAATTCGGGAGGGTATTGAGTGTGAGCTTGATAAGGGGCTTCTCCCTGATTCCTCAGTTGGTTCTGCGTCCATGAAAAATTAGAGTGGTCCCACCACCCTGGATTTTACGTTTCGGAGTAAGATCCACTTGATTGCCAACAACACTCATTGAAAGCATTCATTTGTTCCATGGGATACTCGGAAAAAGCCGGCATTGATGGACAATTTTGTGCTAAATGCATAGGACTAGCACAGATGGAACAGCTATCAACATTGAATGTGTTGGCAACATTGATGGACAGGCCGGTCATTTTCATGTACTCCTTAATGGTGTCCTTTAAAGACTGTGAAACCGACGCTGGATTCATCCACATTTTTTTTTATTTTTTTATAACTAACTAGTAGAAAAATAAAATCAATTCAGACCAAAAATTTTCATAAACCAAAAAATTCCCTGGCAACGGCGTCAAAAACTTGTTGTAAGTTTTAAATTACTCGCAAGCGCACGAGTCGTTTGCAATATAGTGTTGTGCAAGTGCGAGGTCGAATCCACAGGGAATTGCATTGTGAAAATATTTTTTATCTAAACTAAGCCTATTTTAACCTAGTTCCAAGTTTTGAGTTGTATTTTTGCAAAAGAAATATAAACTTAAGTTAAATTGATTTAAAAAAAACTAACGATAAAAACACTAAGGTTTCTGAATCCACCCGACCAAAGCTAAGCATATATCTTCATGTAAAAATAGTCTATCAAAACATTTCATGAATCCAACTTAAGACAAAAAACAACAAATATCCCAATTAAACCAAAAGTATCCAATGTATCTGCTTTTAACAAATCACAAAGGAAATCCAATTTAATAAAAAACAATTTGATGTATCCATCAGATAAAATACAAGGAATATCCAATAGAACAATTTAAAGGCAATCAATCATAAAATTTTACTCAAATAATTGACAGAACATTTATACTAAAAAACATCAAAATTGTATAAACAAATTTGAAACTATTATGCCAAACAACGGCGAGGCTTCATCTTCAACCTTAGTTTGAAGATTTTAGCCTCTCATAATTATGAAACTACAGTTCATAATAAAAGTGCTAAACATTTAAACTAAACAAAAACAAAATGGAAAGAAATATTTACTATACAAGGGAGAAATTCCACTCGCTGTTGGGCGACGCTTCCCCTCGTGGTAGCAAAACCTTCGGGATCCACCAGAATGCTAGCAGATGGTCCACCGGTTTGTACCAAAGTGGCTAAGGAATTGTACACTGAATGATGGAGTCAGATGGTGTTTATATAGGCAAATACCACGAGTGCAATGTGTTTCCAATCTGATGTGGGATGTGGGATATAGAAATATGTTTCCAACCGATGTGGGATGTGGGATTTAAGCCTTCACCTGCCCTTCAAAACTTCTGCTGACGCTGAAATCCCGCATAGCCCGCACAGCCTGAACTTTGTTTACTAAAACTGCCATAACTTTCTCTAGAAAAATCCTTTTTATGAGCTGTAAAATTCTCCAGAAAATAGACTTCCGGATCTTTCTAAGCATATATGGGTCATCTCCTGGTTCTTCTTGCATCAATACAGTTTAATTTTCAAATATGGCTGATCTGTACGAGCAATTCTGGCAATTTAGTGAAACTCCTTTCCAAGCTTATAAACCTGTAAAACAACGAAAAACAACTCAAAGTAACGAATTCTTAAGCTAACAAATGTAAATTAAGGGGCCAAAATATGTAATATGTTTCACTCATCAATTATTTTATGAGAAATAATATTATTGGAATAATGAGTCGATTTAATAATAAAAGCGATAAATGAGAATCTTGATGAGCTATGGTTGATGATTTGATATGATTTATGAGGAGAGAAAATTTAGTGGATCTTGACGAGCTATGGTTGATGATTAGATATGAAATTATGAGAATTATTTGGGTGACTGATTATATGCTATGAACCTCATAATGAGGTAATTATGAGATAGAATTGATAGTCTCAAGATGACGATTAATTATATGAGAAGAAGAGATTTATAAAGGATGAGCAAATTCAAAATGTAACAACATTGTCTTGGGGGTGGCCAACCCGGGATGGGTCGTTACAATATATTTGCCATAAGAAGTTTTATCCTTGAAGAAGTTTTCTTCTTCCTTTTTGCCTTGTTAATTAGACATTTCTTTTGCAAGCTCTCACTCTTTCCTATATGTTAAAGTCCCATTTTTGACATAAAAATACTACACTTTCTCTCCCCTATGTGATTGATCATGTGAGTGGAAAAAGAAGAATTTTTCTTATTTTTTGTGGTTTTAATTGGATATTTCCATTCTAAGCTCTTACTCTTTCCCATGTGTCAAAGTCTCGTTTCCTACAAAAAAAAAAAAAAACTGCACTTTCTCTCCCCCATGTGATTGGCCATTTGAGTGAAAAAGAAAAGTTTTCTTCTTTCTTTTTGCCTTGTTAATTGAACATTTCCCTTCTAAGCTGTCACTATTTCCCATGTGTTAAATTCCCATTTTCAATATAAAAAAATTACACTTTCTCTTATGCAAGTGACCAGCCATGTGAGTGGAAAAAGAGGAAGTTTTCTTCTCCCCTTTTACCTTGTTAATTGAACATTTTCTTTGTAAGCTCTCATCATTTCTCATGTGTCAAAGCCCACTCTTTCTACATAAAAAACTATTCTTTATCTCATCCTCATGGTCGGCCACATATATACCATAAGAATAAATTTTCTTCTTCCATTTTTACCTTGTTAATTGGATACTTCCTTTGTAAGCTCCCACTCTTTCCTATCTATCAAAGTCAACCTTTTCACATAAAAAAACTGCACTCTTTCTTCTTCTCATGGCTAGCCATGTGTGCTATAAGAAAAAGTCTTCTTCTTCCTTTTTTTGGCTTTGTTAAACACACATTTTCTCTTTAAGCTTTAACCTTTTCTACCTCAAAAATTGCTTCATCCTTCCCTCCAAGAACGAGCCACCAAGAGAAGAAAGCCCCTTCTTTCTTTTTGCTTTGTTAAACTTACCATACCAGTTTTAACTTACATTTTTCACCTCTAAAGTTGCACCCATTTCTCTTCCCTCTTCATGGCAAGCCATACCCTCTCTTTTCATTGTATTTGTTATCTTTCTTATTCTTGGGCAACCAAACCTTCTCTTATAAATAACCCCATTATTAACACAAAGCAAGAGAGGTAGAAGCATAACAAAGAGAGGAGTATAGAGAGGGAGGCATAACAAAAGGGCGAAGCATAACACAAAGAGAGAAGTATAGAGAGAAAAAATAAGAGAGCAAAGAGAGAAGCATAGTAAAGAGATAAGAGCAAACAAAAAAGAGTGGAGAGAAAAAAAAAACAAGAACAAGAGAGAGTTCGTCTAACCGACCATACACTTACAAATGGTCTTCTAATTCACAATCAAACCAATCCTCCAAACTCACCAAATCCACAAAGGCGCGCGGAATCTTTAAGGATTATTCTCGCATGTGGAAACTTTCCCTAGCCAAAAGGTTGGTTAAACTTCTTTTGTTAAGAAATAAAATTGTTGACATGCTTTCTATGTTTGAACCACCTTGAAAATGGATTAAACAATTTAGCTTGCTTTCCATTTGATTAAATCCATTGTAGCTTCAATGTTCATTCTTTTTTATCTTAATTCCTTTATAATGCTCATTTTATTTCTTCTAAGTTATGTGCTTTCTTTCAATTTGTTACTAATCACATGCTCTTTTTATTCTAAAGATCGTTATGACCCCATTTGGTCAATCATTGAGTGCTTCATTACACATTTGCATATTATAAGTAATTTTAATCTCTTCTTTGTCACATGCTTAGTTTTAGTCCATTTATTCAAATCCGCATGTTTAGCTTAGTTCTAACCTGCATATGTTCAAATTTACATGTAGTTTAATCCACATGTTTAATCCATTCATTTGAATCCGTTTGTTTAAAATATTTTTGGTTTATACGTTAAATCCTCACATGTTTAGTCTGTTTATTTAAATTTGCATGCTTTAATCCACTTCTTCTTTTTTATCCGCACATCAAAAGTGATATTGATCATTCATTTGTTTCATGTTTAAAGCACTTTCTCTTTTCTTAGTCGTGTACTTATTTACATGATAATTGGTGTCATCTTGCTTGAATATAAATTGTGAATATGTGCTTTGCTTTATTAGTGTATGATAATAAGACTTAAATTAAAGTCTTGAATAATTTTTCGTAAAACACAAAGGGTTAGACTTTGTCTAGGTGAGAGAGAGAGAGAGAGAGAGCTTTAATTTCTCACTCCCTTGTACCCAAATCTCCCGAGCATTGGAATCTCTTATGTGGACCAATGATAAGGGATTTGACCCCTTCAAGGTCAAATGACGATTCTTTACCCATTATCCTTGCTTTGAACTTGGATGATAATGACCACTTGTCTAATACATTAAAAGTATACCCGTAATAGGAGTCTCCTTACTACTTATAAAGGACTTGTATTATACTTAGTAGGTTTCACTCATTTCTGTATGCTCACTCATCGCAATCCGCACCTTGGTCATATCATCCTTCCTCGAAGGGAGTGACCTTGGGTAATGTGTCAAATATATGGGTAATCGGTGGAAAAGAGAAGTACCTACATATACATATCAATAAGAATATATAGAGTAAGGCTTTAACCGATGGAAGATGGGACCTGACCTAATGGGCTTTATACCTTAATTGGGTCTCCCATCTAGGAGTCCAATGAAAAATAAATAGGCCACTACACATATAAAGTCATACCAGCAGTACTAAGATGCTTATAGCCCAAATAACCTTATAGATCACATTATTACATATATGGGCTTACCAATATTATGCTCTAAACTGTCAACCCATTTTTTTAAACGAAAACCAAAACTATAAATCAACGTAAGCCCACATAAGATAAAATTTTCCTACACGTAGCAGGTTAAGGAGCAAATCAAGTAACGATGAAAGATTCTCAGGTGAGCTGATTCAAACAATCCAGTAGTTTAAGGAGCAATGAAGTAGTTCGTAGCAAGATTCTCAACTTAGTTCGTGATAATCAAGTAGCTCAGCCAAAGTTCTAGCAATCAAGTAGCTCAAGTAGCAAAGCTCTCAAGGTAGCATTAGTCAAGTTATTAATCTTCCAACAAGTTTGTTCAATTATTAGCAAGCTATTTACAATTTGTCATCGAATATTTAGAAATCATCAATGAAAATGATGTTGCTCGAATGTTTATGTTCTTCTCTAACTATTTTGGCATTCTAGTTAGAGAATTACACTGTTTTGTCTTTTGTAATTGTGTAAAATGGACACAGTTACTGCAATCTCTTGATCTAATTTAATTTCTTTTAGCGAATTAATTTCATATATTAGCTAGAATATTTGAACCTCATAAATGTTCTGGAACATTCCATATGAATATTTTGTCAAAATTTGTTTTCAAGCAAACAAAGAGATTAGATGAGGATTAATTGGCAAATAGATAACCTCATTTTATTTCTCTCCCATTTTTCAAGCTCCAATCTTCCCAAATTTGGAGAATTGTGATTTATATATACAAAAAGAAAACACCAATCATCTTAGTTTTCTTTTCTCTTCTATTATGCAAGAGAAAAATCCATTACACACACTTTTTGTTTTCTCTTATTTATCTTTCTTCTTATTTTTCTCTCTAAGTAAATACACAATAAGTCCAAAAGCATTTATAAAAATTCAGTCAAGCATTACATTGAAATTTTGAACTCAAATCCAACTCTGAGGCGAAAATTATGTGGTCTAAGAACATAATCCGCATTGTATTTATAAAGAAAAAAAATTAGGTGCTTAAGCTCCAATTTTGGAGCACAACAACTACTTTAGTCGATGGCTTCTCAAGATATAATAAAGACGGCAAGATAAAATCTCAAATAATTGATGGGTGGGCTTGTTCTGAATTGATAAGTGAGTGGGCTTCATCTGAATCAAACTGAGATATTAATTTGAGTTCTTTATATATTTGGTCCAAAGCAATAATCACCTTGCTAAAAGAAGGACAATGGACTATGGTCAACTCTATTTAAAAAAATAAATAAAGAAAGAAAGTTGGTGGAGGGTAGGAGCTGGTTGGACATATTAAGTAGGAGTTAGATGAGAGATTAGAGATGATACAAACTTTTAGGTCGAGATTTTTAATCGAGGAATATGATATCTTTAGAAAGGAGAACTTCTTGCCGGAAAATGCTAAAAACTCGAAGGGAATGTCTGAATCCATGGTAAAGAAAGTAAAAAACAAAGGACAACTTCATCTAAATTATTACGTTCTCTTTTTCCTTCATTTAGTGTGGCAATGCTGTCATTTTCAATTTTTCTTTTGCAGTGGATCCAATGCCTTTTTTGTCAAGTATATGTTTATAAAAAATATATAACACAATAATTTATTTTACTATTAGATGATATGAAAAAAATATTTTTTTCTTTAATCTAATAGTGAGATGAATTCTTATAAAATATATTTTCTAAGTATCCAGACAAACACAAAATTTTTTTTAAAAGAGAAGATTTTAACTAAATGTCGAAATTAGACATTTGTACACTTCCCATCATAATAATATCCTGTAAGTATTCCTATAAAAATATTTTTTGTGTATATATAAAATTTTGTTTTTTTACCCACTTTGTCATCGATGATTAGCTCATGTATTAATATTTAACAATAAGTCCAAATCAAGAAAAAAATAATTGTAGCGATAATACTCAAATCTTATTATTATAAACAACAAATTGTCCAATTGAAAAACCCTCAAAAGTGTCAGAGGAGAACTCTTCAATTTATAATGGGAAAGGCTTGTGGGATTAGTTCTTATTTGATAAAGAAAGCAGCATATTTATAATTTGCAATGACTAAGTCCTTTGCCTGCACCGTTCGATTTGGACTAATAGATGATTGTGACGTTTTCTATCGGCAACTAAGATGGGGATGAGAAGAAAGACCCTTGAATTACTAGTATTATTTTATATTTTTTTTCTTTAATTCATGGCAACAACCCTTGAATTCCTTTGCTGGAAGCAAAGAATCTACATTTAAATCTTTCATAATACTAACTTCATGGGTGTCACAAACTTCCAAAGACCAAATTTCAGTTTCCTTTGAATAACATGATGGTATAAACGTATTACTTCGTATAGGAAAATGAATGGAATTAATAGTGGTTGAAAAAAGTCGAATAAAATAATTGTTTTTTGATGAAAATTCTATTTAAGTTGAACATGTTCAAAGCTACCAAGAATCATGTGCATACTTTCAGTGTGGTTAAAATTTTTCCATTCTTTTCAATTTTTTTTTTCCTTTATGAAAATCAATGGATCTATTTTAGATGTGATTGATAGTAGTATGCTTTACAAGCCAATGATATTTAATGTTATTGACATATTACATATAATTAATTTTATTTATTTATTAACAATAAAATTCATAATGACATTTATCTTATTTATCATATTCATTACAAATCACTACATGTGCATTACATGATAAAACACATAGAATAAGAGCAATGAAAATAAGCACTATGATAAGATCATGCTAATGAGATATATTTTCTTAAACTTTATTCTTAAATGTTCCTAATGATTATATGATCACTAAAAAAGGTATTAGTGAACCCGAATAAATTAGTACATACTATGTTTTCTCAAAGAGTTGAGGGTGATTGATCTCATGATCACCAGTGTATGAGACACTAAAACAAGTTATGTAGGTGCTTGTTAGAGAATATGTACACTAAACTTACTCGACTAAGTAATTCATAATGGACATTTTAGTGGATATCAATAGGAGTTCTTGCATTGCAATTAGATCATTGGACTTGAGCCCCCATAGATATATTGTGCATAGGTCATCATATTTTAATTCTATTTAAATGTGGTTCTCATCATGAGCCATATAAAGTAGTAATTGTGTATGACCATTTATGCATGGAGGTATGTGAGTGTACAATAGAGGATCCATCACTCTCAATAAAAAATGAGAATGTCCTATGTGATCTGATTAAGTCATAGTTTGGAAATTCCTTGGCCAAGATCAAGTGGAAATTATAAAGGAATTTATAATTTAACCATTTAATTTATGGACTTGAGATTAAGATACATATGATTAAATAATTAATGATTGAAAAGTAAATCCATGCGTTAAGTCTAATCAAGGATATTGCATGATGGGAGGATTGAATTGTATGGTAACTGACAATGGAAAGGTTCACATTAATTCATATTGCTTGGCTAGTCATGACATACTGTTAGGTGTCAATCATGACTTGTAGAAAGAGAGAATTAAAAGGAGTTTTAATATAAATTAAAATTAAAAGGAGTTTTAATTAATTGGATGGGATCTAATTGTTACGTAAAAGTTTCGACCTACTGCTAATGCGATATTGAACCTAAGGGGTCACACACAATAGAGAAATTTTAAGAATAAAGAAAACTAGATGGTCAATAAGGAGGGTTCTAGAAATTAAATTAAACAAGGAGTTTAATCCTAATTCTAGAAATCCTTGAGATTTTAGGAGTAAAGGCTCTATATAAGGGCTTCTGTTTGATGGAAACCCTGCAACTTTTGAGTTTTAAGATCAGATCTTAAACTCTCTCTAAAAGGAAAAAAAATGGAAAATAATCCTTGAGCTAGCACTCTTGATTTTTTGGCGATCTAGTTAGGGATCTTTGTCCTTCATTGTTCGTGTGGATACGTTTAGAGGCCGGACATTTAAACGATTTGTGACCTTATCTTCACCGAATTTTAAACCAAAATTTTTATTAAGGTATAAACCCTAACCTTTTATGGAGATTATTGATTTATCATTCAAATAGATTCATAGAGAATTCTTGGTGAAAGTTTATGTTAGTAATATGCCCTACAGGACAATGACAATTGATGTCTAGAGATATTATTTGTAAAACAATCTATTTCAAATTGTTATCATAATTAATGTCAAGTTTATTGATAATGAATATTTGTATAATTACATTTTTGTAATTAAGTCCATAGAGTAAGAACAATGGAGATAGGATTATAATGAGATTATAATTTTGAGACCTAATCTTCTTAAAAGCTTTTCTCTTACGTGTTTCTGGTCGTAGGATACTAATTGGACATTAGTAATCCGGATAGACTAGTACATACTATGTTTGCTCAATTGGGAGGGTGACTGATCTCAGTGTTACTTGTGTGGAAGAAACTAAAACAACTATGTGGGTGCTCATTAGAGAATGAGTATATAGAACACAACTCGACTTAAGAACACCTAATAGATTTTTATTTGCCTTTCAATAGATCGTTCTTATGTTACAGTTGTTAATGTGATCCTTAGACCTAGGGCACCATGGTTATCTTGTATGCAACTTATTATACTTTGATGCTATTTAATATGATTCTATTCATGAACTATTCTTTAGTAGTAATTAGGTATAATGAGTCTCATATGAAGGTCTATGAGTAATTGGGTATAATGAGTCTCATATGGAGGTATATGAGTGTACAATAAGTGATCTATCACTCTAAAGTAAATCGAGAGAATGTCCTATGTGATCTACTAAGATATAATTCAGGAAGTTCCTTGCCCAAGGTAGGGTGAGACTTAGAAAGGAGTTTTGAATTTTACAATTAGAATTATATTCCTTGATTTAGACACATTGAATTAAAGCTAAGGGTTTGAAACTAATTCCATACCCAAATTAACTTAATTGGGACATTGCATTGGAAGGATTGAATTGCACGATAACTGATAACAGAAAGGTTTTAGGTTTCACAACCAAATTCACATTGTATGGATAGTTATAATATACTTCTAGGTGTCACTCATGATTGTAGAAGCCCTAAGAATTAATTTCATGGACAATTATTAATTCTTATAAAAGAGAGAATTAAAAAGAGTTTTGATTCAAAATAAATTAGAATGAGTTCTAATTAATTCAAAATGGTTCAAATTGTAATTACATAAAAGTTATGACCTACAACCAGATTAGTTTGAACCTAAAGCTTCACACACAAAAGAGGCAATATATAATTAAGAAATAATTGTAGGGGTTAAGTTTTCAATTAATGGTTAGTTGGATATATTCCTAACACTATAAATAGCTTATGAGTGTGCAAAAATTTTCTAGCACATAATCTACACACAAGTTTCTCCCAAGGTTTAGTTATTCTTCTTCCACAAAAGAGAGAGAAATCCTAATTTATAAATTGCCCTGTGAGGACTATCTTTAGAGATCACATAGTATTATAATTATTGTGAATTCAAGAATGCGAAGAAATTTGGATTTGGGAGTGTTAGAGAATTCGAAAACAATAAATTCAAAAAGCCAAGAACATGACGAATCAAATGTGACAATTCTATCCTTAATGTTCTTATTCAATATATGTTCTATGTAAATTACAAGTTGATTAGGTTTTATAGGTATAAATGAAAATTTTTAAATTTTCGTAGCGTTTTCTACATTGGTTTCCTTGAAGGGTATCAAAGTCAACCTTATAATTTATGTAGGAGATGGTAGTTTATTGTTATAGCTGTAAAAGATTTGATCGTTAAATTTTATAGATTGCGTATTCATAATCTAAAAGTTATATTAGAGTTTATGAAACCCTAGGTCAATAAATTCAAGAAAGTGTTCTTGAATTGTTTATTGTCATATGATGATAATAAAATTATTGTAAATTATTTCTCAAACAAATTAAATCAACAAATATTGATTATAAATTTTTTTTTATCAAAATATGATTTTGAATCAAAACGAAATTGTTTTGGGAAGAAAATTAATGTGAAAAATTGAGAAAATTTACAGAAATCGAAGGGACAGTCGATTGTGCCTTATAGACCTGACTATAAAAGTTGGCAGAAAATTTGGACAGTCAATTGCCCCGTAGGAAAGTCGATAGTACCATCGAGACTTGACATGAGTTATTAGACATAAACTTTAGACAACCGACTGTCCAAATGTGAAAACCAGATTTTTGGGTTTTTCAAAGGTTTTTAAAATTATTTCAATTTTCTTCAAAATTAAAATCTGATTTTAATTGAAATAAACTAATTAATTATTGATTTAAAAAAGTTTAAATTAAAATTATTTAATTAATTAAGAATTGTTATTAATTTTTCAAAAATAAGTTTTAAGAATTTGGAGATTGATTTGGAATTGGAACTCCAAAATTCTGATTGCATTAGAATTATAAATTCTAATGAATAAGAAATCTAAGTCTTATTTGGAATAGGACTAAGAAAAGTCTTTAGAAACCTAATTTGATTAGGATAAGCAATCTTAGAATTAAATCCATAATTAGAGTAAATTATATTTGAATTTATATATATGCAATATGATTGTAAATATGTTCAAGGATGATTGATTATAGACTTAAGACCAAATAATTGAGCTATGTGATTGATCATTATTCAATGTGATTCAATGCATGGTTTTAATTTGATGGGTTATAATATTTAATTCTATATTTAATGGGATATGTAATTTTAAATGGGGTTTGCATGCCTCACCTTTCTTTTATCTCTAGTTGTGAAATTCTCTCCCTCTCTTATTGTAACTCCACTCGATTTTGAATCAAGCTTTCTTATTGATTATGTAATGCAATTAATTAGAATAGTTTGATAGGACTAGATAGGAATTTTTCATGTAAAGCTGAAGGATAATCAAGTGTGCAAGGAAGTAATGGAGATATGTTTGAAGATTGTGAGACCCATTAAGCGAGAATTCGTAAAGATATTATGGAATCCTAAATTAAGACCAATGATTCACTTAGTGGCTCATGTGAATCATGTACAAAAGTCCATAATCACCCAGAGTCATATTTTTATGTGATATTATATGATGAATGATATGTATGTGATGCATGTTCAATTAATAATGAGACTAATGACCAATTAAAGTCCCTCATGAAATTAATTGCTATTAAGTTGTAACGAAGAGACATTACAAATGTCTTATTGTGGCCTTCCACCATTGTAGGGATATATGGGATCTACTGTTCTAAGTAAGTTTTACCGTAGATATGTAGGACTTACATTATGGGAGATTCATGATGCCTTATTAAATATATGATATAACATGGTATGAAACTATGGGTCTAAGAAACAATTATGTGAGAGCTCATTGGTTCAATCACTCACACTTGTGAAAATGGTGTGTCTAACTTAACTAGAATATATTGTCCAATAAACTATCATGTGAGGATGGTATATTTTAGAGGCCGAAGGAATGATTGGGAATTATATAAGATGTAATTGATAAGTGTCATCTACATGTTAAAGGTTTATAGCCAAGAAACTATTATGTGAGGTTATTTTAAACTAGTAATGGAATCCTAATCCCTACTAGGAGACCTTCCAATGAGTTTATCCAAATTTCATACCAATAGATTATGGTATTAAAAAAGAATAGTGGGAGGAACTAATATGATTAAAGACCAAATCTATTTGTGAATAATAAAATGAATAGATGCTAATTGTTTGTTTTGTTGATAGTAGATCACAATGACTAAACTCAACCCCTATCCAGAATTCTTGATATCAATATATTGGCTGAGGAACTTGAGAATTGTTCTCAATTCTAAGAAAATTATCTATGTTCTTGATCAAATACTTTCAACAAATGTTGTTGAGAATGCACTGGATAAAGAGGTCGCTACTTTTGAGAAGTAGCATGAAGATGGCATGAAGGCTAGGTGCTATATGCAAACTTTAATGTCTAATGAGCTTAAGAAGAAGTATGAGAAGATGGAAAACTTTTATATGATGTTGCTTCACTTACAAGAGTTATATGGTGAGCACAGTCACTCTACGAGGTTCCAGATCTCAAAGGACCTATTTAGGGCTAGAATGGCTGAATGATCATTAGTCCATGAGCATGGACTGAAAATGATCAACTATTTTGAGAAATTAGACGGACTCAGTGTTAGTATGGATGTAGAATTATGTAATGATTTGATCCTATAGTCCCTTCAAGATTCATTCTCGCAGTTGTTATGAACTATAACACGAATAAGACAGAAGCTATATTTCCAAAGCTTGTTAACATGTTCAAGACTATAGAGGCAACAATCAAGAAATGCAAGACACCTATTATGCTTGTTAATGGGGCTACTTCTTCTAAGCCCAAGGCCAAGAAATTCTCAAAGAAAAAGAAGAAACAATTAAATGCAAAGGGAGTTGTCAATAAGGCTAGTTTTTCAAAAGACAAAAAGGAAAATGACAATTTTTTTTTTATTGTGGCAAAAATTGATATTAGAATAGAATAGCAATGATCACCTTCCAAGATTGAAAGGAAAAACCTTTGGAAGGAATGCCTGAGTTATTACTTGTTGAAATTAACTTGTTAAAGATGCTTCTACTTAGGTATTAGATATCAGATTTGGTTAACACATTTGCAATAACTTGCAAGGACTAAAAAGAAGCTGAAAGCTGAGTAAAGAAGAAGTCACCCTCCACCTTGGAAATAGAACAAATGTTACTGCATTAGTCATAGGGACCTATTACTTAACTTTACCATTTGGAAATATTTTGGAATTAAAGGATTGTTTTTATGTGCCAATTTTAATTAGGAATATTATTTCAGTTTCTGTTTTGGACAAAGAAGGTAATGAACTATATTTTAAAAACAATTTATGTTCCTTTTCTTTAAATAATGAGTTATTTGGTGCTAGCACACTTATAAATGGTCTTTATATTCTAGAATTGAATGGTAATATATTACATATTGATCATCAAGGTAATAAAAAGAAAAAATATTAAATTAATCTTTTTTATGTATGTCATCTCAAACTTGGTCATATCAATAAGAGTAGGATTAAGATGGATACTATGATTCATTGATTTTCGAGTCATACCGAACATGAAAATCTTGTCTCATAGGGAAAATGACTAAGACTCCATTTAGTGGACATGGAGAAAGAGCTGCTGACATATTAGGATTGATATGCACATATGTTTATGGACCATTAAGCTCAATTGTTAGGGGAGGTTATTCTTACTTCATTACCTTCACCGTTGACCATTCGAGGTCAGGGTAAGTGTATTTTATGAAGTATACATCTGAATCCTTTGAAAAGTTCAAGGAATTTAGATATGAAGTGGAAAAAAACTGGAAAAAGTATCAAAGTTCTTCAATCTGATCAAAGAGATGAATACTTGACCAATGGTGTTTTGGATTATCTCAAAGAAAATGGGATTCTTTTACAACTAACTCATCTTAGAACACCTCAATTAAATGGTGTGTCTGAAAGGAGAAATTGTACTTTATTGAATATGGTGCGATTGACGATGAGTTACACTAACCTTCCAATTTCATTATGGGGTTATGCTTTAAAAACTACCGTATATTTGTTACATAGACTTCTTTCTAAGTTTGTACCTAAGACGCCATTTAAGATGTGGAATAGAAGAAAACTCATACTTAAGCAAGTTAAGATATGGGGCTGTCCTGCATATGTTAAAATATTAGTTGTAGACAAGTTAGAAGAAAGGTCTTATAAGTGTAGATTTTTGGGGTACCCCAAAGAAATTTTGATATATTACTTTTATATCCCTAATAAGCAAATGTATTTTTCTCTAAATTTGTTACCTTTTTGGAGAAAGAATTTGTTTTAGAAAGGAGAAGTGGGAGTAAAATAGAAACTCAAAGAGGTGTCTCAAGAACTACAAATCAACAATGATTAACCTGAAGAGCCTATTGTAACATAGTCTCTTGTCACACAACCTCCTCATAGATCAGGTAGGATACCTAGAAAATCGAAGAGATATAGGTATCTCATCGTTGATGATGTAGAGGTACACCTTAATTGGAATAAGGATCCTATGAACTATAAGGAAACGATGTCAGAAATCGATTCGGGAAAATAGCTTGAAGTCATGAAATCTGAAAATGAATCCATGTATTCTAACAAAGTTTGGAACTTGGTTGACCCACCTGAAGGTATTGTACCTATTGGTTGCAAATGGGTCTATAAAAGAAAGTTGTGCACTGATGGAAAAGTAGAGACTGTTAAAGTAAGGTTAGTAGCGAAATGTTACAGGCAAAGACAACGAGTTGACTTTCATGAAACCTTTTCTCCTATGTCCATACTTAAGTCCATCAGGATCTTGCTTGCAATAGTTGCACACTACTATTATAAGATATGGAAAATAGATGTTAAAATTGCCTTCCTTAATGGAAAAATAGAGGACCAGAGGATTTTTCATCTAGTGGTAGTGGTAGTGACCACAAAGTGTGCAAGCTACAAAGATCAATTTATAGATTAAAGCAAGCTTCCTGAAGTTGGAACATATGATTTGATGAGGCAATCAAAATGTTTGGTTTTCTAAAAAATGTGGATGAACCGTGTGTGTAAAAGAAGACTAGTAGGAGTGCAATTATAGTTTCAATATTGTATGTTGATGACATACTACTCTTTTAGAATGATGAAGGTATGTTAAAATCAGTCAAAGTCTAGCTTTCATGAAACTTCTCGATGAAAGATTTGGGAGAAACACCCTATATTTTGGGAAAAAAAGTCTATATAGATAAATCTAGAAGGATGCTTGGCTTGTCCTAATAGACACACATAGATAAAATGTTGAAGAGATTCAACATGGAAAACTCCAAGAGAAGATTGTTATCTCTCTAGCATGGAGTACACCTCTCTAAGGTGTTGTTTGGGAGGTGATTTAAGTGCAACATAAATCACAAAAACTTAAAAGATTTAGTGTTCAAGTTTAAGTTTTGGTGATTTAAGTTTCACTTAAATCTCTTTCTAAACAACACCTAAGAAGATGTCGCCAAAGACACCTTAAGAGAGAGAAAATATGAGTCAGATTCCCTATACTTCGGCGATAGGAAGTCTCATGTATGTTTTGATATGTACCAAGCTTGATATTAGTCATGCTATAAGTGTTACTAGTAGATACTAGTCTAATCCAGGTTTAGAACATTAAGTTGCTGTGAAGGACATTCTTAAGTACTTGAGTAGGACTAAAGATTTGTTCATCATATATGGAGGATATGACTTGAAATTGGAAGGGTATAATGATTTAGACTTCTAATTTGATGTGGATTATAGAAAGTCCACTTTTGGATTTATGTTCACCTTGAATAGTGGAGCAGTGAGCTAGAAGAGTTGTAAGCAAGATAAAATTGCATATTCCACCACTGAGGCTTAATACATTGTTGTGTCTAAAGCTATAAAGGAGGCTGTTTGGATGAAGAAGTTCATCACTGAGCTAGGAGTGGTTCCTAGCATCGAACTCCCAGTACATCTATATTGTGACAACAATGGGTCAATAGCTCAATCCAAGGAACCAAGATCTCATCAGAAATCTAAGTATATTGAGAGTCACTTCCACCTAATTAGAGAGATCATTGTAAGAAATGACGTAAGCATATAAAAGGTTGTGTTAGTAGAGAATACGATAGATTAACTAACTAAAGCATTGATACAACAACACTTTGATCATCATCTTGAAAATATGAATATTGGATACACGAATGATTGGCTTTAGTATAAGTGGGAGATTGTTAGTAATATGCCCTACAAGCTAATGAGATTTGATATTTAGGGATATTATTTGTAAAATAATCTTATTCAAATTGCTATCATAATTAATGATAAGTTTACTTATCATGAATATTTATATAATTACATTGTTATGATTAAATCCATAGAGAAAGTTCAATGGAGATAGGACTATGATGAGATCATAATTTTGAGACCTAGTCTTCTCGAAAGCTTTTCTCTTAAATTTTCTTGGTTATAGGATACTAATTGGATGTTAGTAATCCGGACAGACTAGTACATACTATGTTTTCTCAATTAGGAAGGTGATTAATCTCAATGTCACTTGTGTGGAAGACACTAAAACAAGTATGTAGGTGCTCATTGGAGAATGAGTTCACTGTACATGACTCAACTTAAGAACACTTACTGAAGTTTTACTTGCCTGTCAATAGGTAGTTCTTATGTTACAGTTGTGCATGTGATCCTTAGACCTGAGACACCATGGTTGTATACAACTTATTATAATTTGATGATTTTAAATATGGTACTATTCATATATCATTAATTGATAGTAATTGCATATAATGAGTTTCATATAGAGGTATGTGAGTGTAAAATAAGGGATCTATCACTCCTAAGCAAAATGAGAGAATGTTCTATGTGATCTACTAGATATAATACAAGAAGTTCCTTGGTTAGGGCATGGTGAGAATTAGAAATTCGTTTCTAACTTCACCATTAGAATTATATTCTTGAGATCTAGGCACATAGAATTAATGTTAAGGGTTTGATAATAATTCTATATAATCGGAACATTGTATGATGGAAGGACTGAATTGCACGGTAATTGATAACAGAAAGGTTTAAGGTTTCATAACCTAATTCAAACTGTTTAGGTAGTCATATATACTGCTAAGTGTTACTCATGATTGTAGAAACCATAAGAATTAATTTAATAGACAATTATTAATTTTTATAAAAGGGAGAATCAAAAGTAGTTTTCACTCAAAATAAATTAAAAATAGTTCTAATTAATTTGAAAGTGTTCCAATTACAATTAAGTAAAGATTATGGCTTACAATCAGATTAGTTTGAACTTAAAAGGTCACACACAAAAAGGGACAACATGTAATTAAGAAATAATTATAGGGGTTTAGTTTACAATTAATGGTTAGTTGCACATATTTTTAGCACTATAAATAGTTTATAAGTGTGCATAAATTTGCTAGCACATAATCTACACACAAGTTTCTCCTAAGGTTTAGTTATTCTTTTTCCAAAAGAGAGAGAGAGTTAAATTGAGAGAGAAATCCAAAATCTAGATTTTCCCTATGTGGAGTATCTTTAGTGATCACATAGTTTTGTTATTGTTGTGAATCCAAGAACATGAAGAAAGTTAGATTAGGGTTTATGCAACCCTAGGTCAAGAAAATTCAAGAAAGAGCTTTTGAATTGTTTATTATCATATGATGATAATAAATTTGTTTTACATTATTTTTCCAAACACAATAAATCAATAAGAATTGATTGGATTCAATTTGGATGGTTAAAAATTGATTTTAGATCGAATTGAATCAAGTTTGGGGAAGAAAATGCAAGACAATATGTGAAAAATCTATAAAGAAAAGGATGTAGTCAACTTTCATAGGGCTATAGTCGACTAATCCATCAGATCTGATGAAATTTTTGGGTAGAGGCTACCTATAGTCGATGAAAGCTAGGGTGTAGTCGACTACACCATGTAATTTGTTTTGAATTGAAATTTGAAATATAATTTTATTTAAATAAATTATTTTTTATTACCAAAGATTATATGTTGGTTAATTAAGAACTATTCTTAATTTCAAAATAAAATTTTTAAAAAATTGAAGTTTGATTAGGAATTGAAACTCTAAAATCCTTATTACTTTGAAATTGTGAATTCTAATGAACAAGGACATCTTATTTAGAATAAGAATACAAAAAGTTTCCACAAACTTAATGGGATTAGGATTGGAATCTAAGAATAAAACCATGATTAGAATAGAATTGATTTTATTTGTTTATTATGCCATGTGATTGTATGTGTGGATGACTATTGGACCCAGACCTTAGGAATTGGTTAAATTTAATGGTATTATTTTTGTTATTAAATTTTAAATGGGGTTTTCATACCTCATCTTATCTTATTTCTCTCAATATAAATTTATATCTCCCTCTATTGTAATTCCCCTTGACTTCTTATCAAGGTTTCTTACATATATTCTTGATGTATGTAAAGTTACATAGAGTTAGGATTTTATTGAGGCGAACCAAAGAGTGCTCAAAGAAGCATGATGGGCCATTTGAAGATTGAAGACCCATGAATATATGGGATATATTTATGTAATAATTACCTAAGAATTTTCCAAGTGATTTATTTAATTGGGTCAAGTAAATCATGTTTAGAAAGTCCATAAGTCATCCACTTAGATATATATGCATGTGATGTATGTATATTTTTGCATATGGTTACATTATATGCTTTTATATGTATTTTATGCATGATATATGATGAGATCTAATCGTAAAGACCTAAATCTTTTATGTGCAAAATTAAATATTAAGTTGTAAACGAAAGTCATTAGGAATGATTGTTCGTTGCCTTCCACAATTATAGGAAATATGCGAAGTTTCTTAGGTATGCAAATTTATTGCGCTACTATAAAGTTTACACCTATAGAAAAATTATATTGTCTATTAAAACATATGATGTAATGAGGTAAACAAATGATATAACTTTGTTGCACTACTGTAAGAGTTATATCACTAATTTATTGTTGTGAGGAATGGTGGGTTTGACTTAACTATAATGCATATGATTTGTTGCACTACTGTAAGGTTGTATGCATTTAGAGGCTAAATAGTTATTGGGAGTTGCATGAGATGAAATTGATAAAAGTTATTTACCTATCAAATGCATTATAGTTTGTTGCGCTACCATAAGGCTATAATGTGCAAGTGATATGATCCAAATCTCCACTAGGAAACCTTCCAAAGGGGCTTTCCACATTGAGAGTTATAGGAATTGAAAAAAAGTAGTGGGAGGCACCATTTAGATTAAATACCACATTTTTATGGTGGTTAATAAAATGAATAAATGTATATTTTATCTATTGTTACATTGTAGATTGCAATGACTAAACCAACTATAGTGTATACTTGATACAAACAGATTGACTAATCCAATCTACTAGATTGGCTAAGGAATTTGAGAATCGCTCTCAATTCTGAGAGAATGGTCTATGTTCTTGATAAGTCACTTTCAACAACTATTGTTGAAAATGTTTTAGAAGAAGAGGTAAATACTATTTAGAAGTGGCAAGAGAATAACATGTGGGCTAGGGGCTACATGCTAACATCTATATTAAATGAACTTTAGAATCAACATGACTAGATGGAAATTTCTCATGCAATATTACTTCATCTACAAGAGTTGTATAGTGAAAATAGATGCAATCTAAGGCTTTTGTTGGAAATCACCTCATGATGCCAAGGTGGTGATCTTCCAAACACCAAAATCTTGAATGACTTGTAATAACACTGAAACAAAACAAAAATCAAACCAATCAAAGAAAGAACACAACAATTGTTATCAAGGTTCGGCAATGTGCCTACGTCCCCATGAGCTCCTCCGAGCCCTCTGCACTAAATCAATGAGTTCTTACAAGTTACAACAACACCTTTTCAAGAATCCTCAAGTTCTTGAAGAATGAAAGAAGGGAAAAGAAACTGATAAGGACTTGAGTTACCCTGTAATATTTCCCAAGAAAATTCCACTTACAAGGCCCTTGAATCCATAATCTATACTACTCTCTCTCTAAACAACCAGCCTCTCTTGAATGAGTCTCTCCTATGTTTAGTGTCTTTGTACTCTCACACACCATGTGTTCTATTTCACACACATTCACATGTCATTCCCATCACACCTCTCTTGTTGAGATGATTGTCACACTCTTGAATGGCTCCTAGATGACCCTTTATATAGGGCAATGACTTCCTCATCCAATCTTAAAGATCAATCTCCACCCTTAGATCTCAAGAACCAAAGAACCATGGCTCTCTAAGAGTCTAAGTGATCCTGTGCATTTTAACCATGCTTCACGCACCATCTGAAGTTGCTAGAAAAACTTGTCTCAGTGTGCCTAGCGCCGCAGCCCAGAACAGGGCTGGCCATGGCGCATAACAGGGCAACACTTCTCCAGGTTCTGGGTGCCGCAGTGTAGCCTCTCTGAGGTGCGGCGCACACCAACCCAGAAGACTTCTCCTTGCTGCAAGGTGAGGCGCGGATCTCCTGAGGTGCGGTGAACACCTGGTGACCTGATGAACTCCTTTCCTGTTTGATCCTTAGATATATACCAACAATCTCTACCTTTGTCTAAGCGATTAAACCTAAACCTTTGTGCAGAGAACTCAGGATACAAACTCATCTTGAGTCACCATATCAGCCGACTCCATTCCTAAGAAGTCCAAGGCAATGATTGAACTTACTTAGAGGTAGAATTGAACTTACTTAGAGGTAGAACTTTAGTACCTAAATCTGCAGGATTTTCTTCCATTGCGACTTTGTCCACATGAATGCATCCTTTCGTAACATTTTCCCGAATGAAATGATACCGAACATTCATATGCTTAGTCCTCTAATGGAACACCGGGTTCCTACAAAAGTGCCACACACTTTGGCTATCTGAAGACATCACAATCTGCTCTTTTAGGACCTTTCACTCGTCCAACAACCCTTTGCACCACATAGCCTCCTTTATGGCTTTCGTAGCCGCTATGTATCCTACCCCGGTTGTTGAGAGTGCTACCACCGACTACAACCGAGCCTTCACGTACCTCAACAACCACTTCATCCCAAGCCAAAGCTCCTTTATGGGATTACTTATAAATCTGCTGAGAACTTTAATTGCTTGAGAAATGTCGGGTCTAGTGCTTACCATCATGGACATGACTGATCCAACCGCACTAGAGTAAGGGACCTTTTCCATTTCCTTCTTCTCCTCATCCATTCCAGGACGTTGCTCACAGGAGAACTTGAAATGACCAGCAAGGGGAATCTTCACTGGTTTACCATCTTCCATAGAAAACTTGTACATCACCTTTTCTATATCGGAAAACTGAGAAACCTTCAACCCGTTTCTCTCCCTTTCTCGAATTCTTCTCATCCCAAGGATCTTTTGTGTAAGGCCAAGATCCTTCCTCTTGAACTCCTCACTGAGTTGAGATGTTAACCTTTCTATCCTCTCCCTGTTGTTCCTAACCAACAACATATGATCGACAAAGATGAAGATAATCACCACTTCCTCCACCTTGCATCCAGGTGAGAAGGTTTTTGTGAAATCTATGTCATATCTTTGTGTGAACCCCTTTACCACCAGCCTAGCCTTGTTCCGAACTTCATCCCCTGAAGGGTTCCCTTATTTGATATTGTAAGTCCACTTACAATCCAAAACTCTCTATTTTCCTGGAATGTGCACCAATTCCCAAGAGTTGTTCTTCCTCAAAGAATGCATTTCTTCCTCAATAGCTAGCTTCCATCTTGATGAATCCTTACATCCCATGGCATTAATGTAAGTCTCTAGTTCACTTATCCCTCCTTCTGTCCAAGGAGCTGCTGCACTCACAGCCGCAAAACCATATCTCAAAGGTGGTCTGACCAGCCTTCTTTCCCGGTCCCTTGTGAGCTGATAGTCATTCTGACTTGCTACATCATCCCCTTCTAGTTCAGCCTCCTCTTGAGTGTCCTGAGCTTAGCATTCATCAATGGGCTCTACCTGGTCTGAACCCTCTTTCTTTCCTTGCTCTACCTGAACTGAATTTTCCTTGATGCTATGCTCCATAAATACCGAACTCATTTGCTCACTATCCCTTGCAGGGTTAGTTTTCTCCAAATAAGGAAATAAATGCTCATTAAAAATGACATCTTTATTTATTATGAGTTTAAATCCTTTTTGCTCTAAGGACCACAACCTATACCCCTTAGCCCCTTCCCCATATCCTAGAAACACACATTTTCTAGACCTTGGGCTAAGCTTATCATCCTTTTGATGTGCAAACACAGCACATCCAAAAGTCCTAAGGTTGTCCAACTCAGGGGGTTTTCCACTCCATATCTCCTCGGGAGTCTTGAGCTCTAAAGCTCTAGAGGGTGATCTATTAACCAAATACACAGCAGTAGACACCGCTTCCCCCCAAAAACATTTGGGTAATCCAGATCCATTTAACATGCACCTAACCTTTTCCCTAAGGGTCTTATTCATCCTCTCAGCAACTCCATTTTGCTGAGGGGTTTTCACAACTGTTCTATGTCTTAGAATCCCATTTAACTTACAGAGTTGATCAAGTTCCTTGTTAAAAACTTCTCAGCCATTATCAGTTTTTATCCCCTTAACTACCCTGCCCGTTTGAGTTTCCTCTAGCTTTTTCCACACCACTAACTTATTCAAAGCATCTGATTTATTCTTAAGCAAATAAACCCAAATCTTTCTTGAATAATCATCAATTAAAGATAGAAAGTAAACATTACCTCCCTGTGTTGGTGTTCTTGTTGGTCCCCAAAAATTCACATGAATGTAGTCAAGAATGCCCTTAGACTTGTGCACTCCGGTGTTGAAGCTGACCCGATATTGCTTCCTAAGAACACAACATTTGCAGAAATCAAATTCATCTACTTTGTTACCACCAAGTAGACCATCATTGCTGAGAACTTGTAGGCCCTTTTCACTCATATGTCCTAAGAGATTGTGCCAAAGAACCGCCTTATCCATCTCAGCCATCAAGCTTATTGCTTAACCCTTGATCTCTATGTCTCCGATCATCTCATAGAGACCATTCTTCATTGCTGTTTTGATCACTATCAAAGATCCCTTGGTTACCTTGATCTTTCCTCCCTCTGCCTTGTATGTGTACCCCATGGAATCTAGCTGCCCCAATGAGATCAAATTTCTTCTCAACTCCGGAAGATATCTCACGTTCCCCAGTAGCCTTGTCATTCCAACAAACATCCTCAACTGGATGTCTCCCATGCCCCTCACTTGGTAAGAAGTATCATTCCCCCAAAAAACCTTTCCATCATCGGTGAGGACATATATGATGAGTGCACCCAATATCCAAAATCCATTTCTTGCTACCTTCTTGCCCCTTGCTTACATTTGAGCACACAACAAGAACATCATCTTGTTGTTCTGCCTTGGCAACCAAAGCCTCTCCGTTCTTGGTATGGCTTCCTCCCTCATCCCTCATTATCTTCTTGCAATCTTTCTTGAAATGACCCTCCTTTTGGCAGTAGAATCATCTCTTCCCTCTAAATCTCGGTTTGGAGTGCACTCTCCCATGGCTTTCTCCTCAACCTCTATCCTGGTAGTAGTTATGTATGTTACTGTGCGCTCTCCTATGGTTTTCTCCTGTACCTCTATCCCGGTAATAACCATGTATGTTACTGCCATACCGAGTTGCTGGCCTTCCTTTAACGAACAGCCCTTCTCCACTTAATGCACTCCTCATCTTGGCATTAAGATTATCTTGTAACTCTTTATCATGATCCATTTTAAAATCAAAGATTCGGTTACGAAGATACCTCTTATTAGGGAGAGTCTTGGTAAGAAATAACTCATCTAGTTTCTTCCAAATGATAGCTGGATCTTCCGAGTCTCCGCACCCCCTTGTGACATTATCTGACATATGCAGAAAGATGGTGCTATACGCCATCTTCTTCATCTCATTCTGCTGGACCTCCGTGATACTTGCTAGAAAAGCATCATCTTCTCCAATCGCCAAGTCCACCTTTTTTTGCATAAGAACCGCCTTGATCTTCCACTTCCAAAGGGCAAAGTCTCCCTTTCCATCAAACTTCTCAACAATGAAGTTTGAACTTATCTTGCGAAGAAAATCCCAGATTTATGCAGCACCCACAATTGCTTTCCAACTTCTTCTAAATCTCAAGAACACGATCTAAGATTGATCTCAATACTGTTCTTGAATCACCCTCAAGAACACGATCAGATCTTGATCTCTACTCCGTTCTTAAATCACCTCAAGAACACTATCAAATATAGATCTCTACTCCGTTCTTGAATCACCTCAAGAAGTTGAGCTTTGATTCTTAGAATCTTGCTCCGATAACCTCCTGTTCTTGCTCCAATACCCACCAATCTTGGCTCTGATACCACTGTTGGTGGTATCTCTTCCAGCTCTGATACCACTGTTGGAAATCACCTCATGATGCCCAAGTGGTGATCATCCAAACACCCAAGTCTTGAATGACTTGTAATAACACCGAAACAAAACAGGAATCAAACCAATCAAGGAAAGAATAAAACAATTGTTATTGAGGTTTGGCAATGTGCCTACGTCCTCGTGAGCTCCTCCGAGCCCTCTACACTAAATTAATGAGTTCTTACAACTTACAACAGCACCTCTTCAAGAATTCTCAAGTTCTTGAAGAATGAAAGAAGAGAAAAGAAAGTGATAAGGACTTAAGTTACCCTGGAATTTTCCCCAAGAAAATTCCACTTACAAGGCCCTTGAATCCTCAATCTATACTACTCTCTCTCTAAACAACTAGCCTCTCTTGAATGAGTCTCTCCTGTGTTTAGTGTCTTTGCACTCTCACACACTATGTGTTCTATTTCACACATATTCACATGTCATTCTCATCACACCTCTCTTGTTGAGATGATTGTCACACTCTTGAATGACTCCTAGATGATCCTTTATATAGGGAAATGACTTCCTCATCCAATCTTGGAGATCAATCTCCACCCTTAGATCTCAAGAACCAAACACCCAGGGATCTCTAAGAGTCTAAGTGATCCTGTGCATTTTAACCATGCTCCACATACCATATGAAGTTGCTGGAAAAACTTGTCTCAGTGTGCCTGGCACCACGGCCCAGAACAGGGCTGGCCGTAGCGCACAAAAGGGCTACACTTCTCCAGATTTTGGGCGTCGCGGCCCACACCTGGCCAGAAAACTTCTTCTTACTACAAGGTGAGGCACGGATCTCCTGAGGTGTGACGCACACCTAGTGACCTGATGCAGAACTCCTTTCCTGTTTGATACTTAGACAAATACCAATAGCTTTAAATCCCTAAAGACCTCTTTAAGGCTAGGATCCTCAAGGAGTCATTAATCCATGAGCATGGATTAAAGATGATGAATTATATCAAACATTTTAAATTAGCTCATTTTAGTATGGATGCAGAGTTAAGTAGTGATTTACTTTTTCAATCCTTTCCAGACTCATTATCATAGTATCATTATCGTAGTATTTTACAAAATGCAACATGAACAAGATTGAAGCTACGCTTATAGAACTTGTTATATGTTGAAAACTACAAAAGCTACGAGCAAGAAATGTTTAGACACCCATTATACTTGTCGATGAAGCTTTTTCTTCTAGGCCCAAGGGCAAGAACTTCTTAAAGAAGAAGGAAGAAACCATTGAAAGCAAAGGGTAGTGTCAACAAGACTATTTCGTCAAAAACCAAGAAGAATAAGGAACAATGCTTTTGTTCGGGAAAAAATGGACACTAGAAGAGAAACCGTAAAGATCACCTTGCGAGATAACCCTTCGAAAGGCATGCCTTAGTTGTTCTTTGATGAAATTAAACTTATAAGTTAATAATGCCTCTACTTGGGTATTAGATAGCAAGTGTGGTTCTCATATTTGCAATAGTTTGCAGGCGTTGAGAAAAAACAAGAACGTAAGTAAAAAGAAGTCAACCACTGCCTTGGAAATGGAGCATGCGTTGCTATATTAGGACTTATTACTTAGTTTAACCATCTAGAAGTAGATAGAAAAATATTTCATATTGAAAAACAAAGGAAATGAGATAATAATCTACATCATTCCTAGGTGGGCACTTAAGACTAGCTCATATTAATGAGAATAGTGGAAACATGTTGGTAAAAGATGGATTCTTGGATCTATTAGATTTTGAATCCTATCCATCCTGTGAAATCTAACTCATGGGAATATGACTAGATCTTCATTTAGGGGATATAGAGAAAGAGTCATGGATGTATTAGGGTTAATACACACTAGTGTGTGTGGGACCCTAACAGTTAATGTTAGAGGAATTACTCCTAATTGATTACCTTTACTGATGATCACTCTAAGTATGGGTATGTGTACTTAGTGAAGTACAAACCTGAATCATTTGAAAAGTTCAAAGAATTCATAAGAGAAGTTGCAAACTGGGAAGGTTATTAAAGCTCTTCATTCTAATTGGAGAGGCAAATATTTGTTAATAATTTTCTCGATTATCCAAAAAAGAATGAGATTCTCTTTCACTGGACTCCTCTCGGAACCGTACTATATTGGATATGGTATGATCTATGATGAGTTACACTAGTCTTCCTATATCTTTTTGGGGATATGTTGTCTTAGCTGCCGTATACTTATTAAATAAAGTTCCCTCAAAGTTAGTACCCAAAACTCCATATGAGATGTGGAGAGGGAGAAAATCTATTCTTAAAAACATTAAGTTTTGGGGTTTTTCTCCTTAAAACCTTCACAAACTATAGTTTCAATATGGAAAATATGACACTAAGTCAATATATAGATAGATGTTCACCTTAAATGGTGGAACATTGAGCTAGAAATGTTCAAGGCAAGCGAACATTGTGGATTCAACGATGGAGGCCGAATACATTGTTGTATCTAAGGCTGCGAGGAAAGCTGTTTGGACAAAGAAGTTCGTCACTAAAATTGGAATGATTTCTAACATTGTAAATTCAGTATCTTGATACTAATACTATAATGGTGTTTTTGGGTAGGCCTAGGAACCAAGGTCTCATCAGAAATCTAAATAGTTCTTGCAACGATTCCATTTGATAAAAGGAATCATTGGAAAAATTTATGTAAAGATTGAAAGAGTTTCATTAAAAAAAATATTGCGGATCCACTAACTAAAGCAATGGGTATAAGATACTTCGGTTATTAGCTTTATGCAAGTAGGAGATTGATAGTAATATACTCTACAAGCCAATAACAATTGATGTTATAAACATATTACATGTAATTAATCTTGTTCATTTATTGATAATAAATATTAATAATACAATTTATCTTATTTAACATGTTCATTACATGATAAAGCCTATAGAATAAGAGAAATGGAAATAATCACGATGATGAGATCATGCTAGTGAAATGTATTTTCTTAAGCTTTATTCTTAAATGTTCCTAATCATATGATCACTAAGAAGGGCATTAGTGAATCCAAATAGATTAGTATATACTATGTTTCCTAAGGAGTTGAGAATGATTAATCTCACGGTCACTAGTGTATGAGACACTAAAACAAGTTATGTTGATGCTTGTTAGAGAACGGGTACATCTAATTGACTCAACTAAGTAATTCCTATTGGACATTTTACTAGTTGTCAATAGGAGTTTTTACGTTGTAGTTGTACAATTGATCCTTAGACTTGATGCACCATGGATATCTTGTGTATAGGTCATCATGCTTTGATGCTCTTTAAATATAGTTCTAATCATAAGCCATATAAAGGTAGTAACTGGGTTTGATCACTTATAAATGGACGTGTGTGAGTGTACAATAGAGGATCTATCACTCTCAGTAATAGATGGAGAATGTTCTATATGATTTTATTAAGTCATACATTGGAAATTCCTTAGCCAAGGTTGGGTGAAAATTAGAAAGAAGTTTTTAATTTCATCATTTAAGTTAAGAACTTAAAATCGGGATACATAAGGTTAAATAATTAAGACTTGATAGTAAATCCATTCCTTAGGTTTATTCAAAGACATTACATGATGGAAGGATTAAATTGTATGGTAATTGAAAACAGAAAAGTTCACATTAATTCATTTTGCCTAGGTAGTCATATTGCTAGGTGTCAATCATGATTTTTAGAAGACCTTAAAGTATTAATTATAATTAATTCTTAATTATAGGGAGAATTAATAAAATTTTTAGTTTAAATAAAATTAAAATTAGTTTTAATTAATTTGATATGATCCAATTGTAACATAAAAGTTATGATCTACTGTCAACGCGATATTGAACCGAAAGGGGTCACACACAATAGGAAAATTGTAAGAATAAAGAAAATTAGAGAGCCACTAAAGAGGATTCTATATATTAAATTAAACCATAGATTTAATTGTAATTCTAAAAATCTTAGAGCTTTTAGGAGTAAAAGCTCTATATGAGGGCTTTTATTTGATAAAAACCTTAATGAAACATTTAAGTTTTAAGATCAGATAATGAATTCTCTAATAGGCAATTAAACTTTAAGCTAGCACTTTTAATTTTTTGGCCATCTTGTTGGGGATCTTTGTTCTTGATTGTTCATGTGGATACACTTAGAAGTCGGACAATAGAATGGCTCGTGAACTTGTCTTCACAGAATTTTCAACCGGAATCTTTATTGAGGTATAAACCCTAACCTTATAAGAAGATTACTGATTTATCATTCTAATAGATTCATAGAGAATTCTTGGTGGGAGTTTATTGCATAGTCAATAAAATTTTAAAACTTTGTTGTGTTATCTATGTATGTAAACTTACAATGATTTGGAAAAAAAAAGGAGATTAATAGGTCAAAAGAGTGAAACAAAATAACTCAAGTGGCGTTACAAAAGAAATGAACAGTGAGAGAAAATTATAATATATATGAGTGATGTTTTTAACACTAAAATTTTTTTATTGGTACTCCTGTTGTTTTGTTTTGGTACTTAAACGTAAAATAATGCCCCTAAATAAATTGTATCTTAGAAAGAATTTAACTTCAATTAAGGATATTATTGTAAGTTAAACAAACAAAATTAAAGGCAATAAAAGTTTTTGGAATACCAATAACACCACCATATTTATATACATATATATATATACATATATACATATACATATATATATATACCATTATCATTGCCACATAGAGAAAAAGGGATACAAGGAAAATTTAATGAGCTCCTTCTCACTATAAACACGAGCTCACAACCTCTAGATCAATATAGATTTTAATATGACCATCATGAACTTGTGCTAATGTGTGCACCAACTTATTGAAGCATTATCTTATTCCAAAGCGTTGTTGTATGGCTCAGAATTATCAAAACCTAAAATGCCTAGTTTTTTCAACCTACAACGGTAGATTAAATGAGTGATTCTCTTCGGATCACTTACCTTAGTATCTCAGGCTTTTGTGGGCTCCACTTGAGTGATTCTCCTTAGACCACTCATCTCAGTGTCTCAAACTTCAATGGGCCCCACTTGAGTGATTCTCCTAGGACCACTCATTTTGATGTCTCGGGCTTCAATGGGTCCATGAGTGATTTTTCTCAGACCACGAATTTTAGTGTGTCAAGCTTCAATGAGGCCCAAGATTCAGATAACTCACCTTCTTTTCTCAAAATTTAGTGGGCCTGACTAGAGTGATTATCCTCAGACCATTCTTTTCAATGTCTTGAGTTTTAGTGGACTCATGAGTGATTCTCCTCGAATCACTCACCTAAGCATCTCAGGAATTAGTAGGCCCCACCTAAGTGATTCTTTTTGGATCACTCATCTTGGTGTCTTAGGATTTAGTGGGCCCCATAAGTGATTCTCCTATGATCACTTAACTCGATATCTCGGGCTTTAGTGGGCCCTACTATAGTGTTTTTCTTCGGACCACTCATCTTGGTGTGGCTTCAATGGGACCATGAGTGATTCTCCTCAGATAACTCATCTTAGTATTTCGAGCTTTAGTGGTCTCACCTTAGTGATTCTCCACGAACCACTCATTTCAGTATCTTGAGCTTCTGTGGGCCTATAGATGATTCTCCTCAGATCACTCACCTCGGTAATTCGGGCTTTAGTAGGCCCCACTTAAGTGATTCTCCTTGGACCACTCATCTTAGTGTCTTGGTCCGTTTTTCATCGGCAAAGTTATACCATTTTGTGACTTTAATAAGTTAATTAATTGATGGGCTATTTCAGTTCTCTGAGACACCTTTTGAAGTTGTTAGGACCATAGGTCACTATAACAACCTAAAAATTAATTAATAAGAGTCCCCTTAAAGTCTATATAGTGGAACATGAAGCCTTATTTTTCACTCGCATTTCGCACTTGCAATCTTCTCTAAGTTTTAGTAGAAATTTTTTCTCTTTCAAATCACATATTTTCTTGCTTTGGAAATTTTCATTGGTCTTCCTTCTCTTTCTAAAAGATTTGGTCCTAGATTTTTTTTTATTTTTTATAAAAAATTATGTCATCTTCTTCTTCACATTCTAGTAGAATTAGGATAATTGAGGTAGAGAATATTAAAAGAGAGGATAATTAGAGAGAGATTTTTAATATTGGGTATTGTTCTAAGAGTGCCATAGGCAATCTCTCTTGGCCCACAGAACTAACAAGGGTTGACCTTAGTGAACCAAGCTTACTAGAGGCTCAGACTGAGATGGCTCATGAGTTTGGAGTTTGAGAGATGTCATTTTCAGGTTGAAGATGAGGCTTTTAATCTATCATCATTAGATATTAAGGAAATCAGGGTCAAGCATCTCTTCCATCCTTATTGATCTCCCCTACTTCCCATGCCATAGGAAAAGGCCTGCACAATAGTGGCATATGGCGCCCCCGCACCTTTTTCTTTTCTATCTTGACTTTTTGATGGTGGGGTTGAGGTTTCCTATTGATCCTAATATTGTTCAAATAAATGGCCATTTTGGTATTAGTATAGCCTAACTTTCCTCCAATGCCCTTAGTGCTGTCATAGGTTTCATCATGGCTTTAAGGATGCACGTTGGGCATCGTTGTGATGAAGAGAAGTGTAAAACTAGAATGTTTAAATGGTTTTACGTTTTGAAGAAGTATCAAGAGTTCTGGTGATACAATTTCCATCCAAAGACGAATAAGAAGAATCTTCTCGATGCTCCTTTTTAGATTAAGAATTGAAAGCAGAAGTATTTCTTTGTTAAGGCATTAATGCCATATATTGGTGTAGTACTGGAGTGGGATTTAAAAGATGTGCCTAAGCAGAAGGTCCCACCTCCTCTGTCTAACGAGAAACAAAAAGCAATCGATAAGATCCTGAATGTCGATATTAAAATAAGAGGTATGGATCTGAACAATGAGGAGATGCTAAGAGCTAATTACTTTAGCATCTTTCACATTTTTATTGGTGATGGTAGTAGACCACCATTACTCTTCTCTTTCTAGTACTTGAAATTTTTTTGAATTGCTACTAATTCTTCTCTTTTTTACTTTTGCAGATGGGATATTACATAGAGAAGCAATGCTAAGGATGAAGTATTAGAGTCAGGTTCTGTCTTCCTAAAAGACCAAACACCACGAAGGCATATTGGCATAAATGAGGACTCTCAGATTGAGCAAAAGACCAAACTCATATGCTCAGAGCAAAACTCTTGTAAAACTCCCACTCAATTTAGCTAAATTAAGGATCTCGAAAGTCCTAAGTAAAAGACTAGAGACTCACTTAGACTAGCCCTTATCCATTCACTACCACTCTAGTCGAAGAAGAGAAATCAAGACTAGAATATAGAATCTTAACACTTCAAAAAAATTCTTGTAAACTCTACTCAATAAATGTAGTGGAAATTTAAAAGCTAGAGAAGTAAAATAAAATGGAATCAAGACTAGAATACAGAATCTTATGATCCTCTTCGCTCCTCCAAAGTCCAACGATAATGTTTCTTATGGACTAGATAGAAGTATTGAGAAAGTAAGCCTACATGCTAGTCTGCATAAAAAAAACATAATCAGAAAAAGTCAAGCCAAAGATTATAAGAATGGAATACTTAAAGCCTCAGATTTTACCTTGTAGCAGTGGTCCAAAATTCTAGCCATCAGCTGGGGAAGGTTTTTCTCCTTCATCAGATTCACATCAGAAGGAAGAACAAAGCTCCTCAAAAGTTGGCGAATAATACTCATGCTATCAAAAAACTGAGTCAATATGCTTCACCTTCTAGTTCGGTCGGTACATCTCAGAACTCGAACTTGCAGTAGGAGTTGAGTCATCAAGGGCAAGAGTGGAGCCCTCAAGAGTAGGAGTGGAGTTCTCAAGGGCAGTAAAAACTGAGTTAAGTTACACAACAGGAAGAGCCACTCCCAAGGAAGAAGACCCCTCGCTACCTACCACCGCCTCAATCCCTTGCGAGACCTTAACCTCCAGCCCCGGCTCCTCAGCCATTTGCCTCTCAGTAGTAGGGTCTTTAGCCTCCGGCACCTTCGATCATTGTACCTCAGTTTTTTGCACCTCAGCCAGCTCCACTGCGGTCTCCCCAGCTTTAGACTACCTTACCTCGATTTTTTGGACCAAAGGCCTATCCATTTTGTCCCTCTTTCTCTCGACAAAGCCAGAAGAAGTGGCACTTGTAGCCTTGGCCCTCATCCTCTTACGAGCTATCAAGACGACCTCAACTGGATTCAATATAGTGTTTACTGCAAAGAAAGAGCACCAAGGTTAGAAGCAAAGAAAGAAAAATGAAAAAAAAAATTGTTAAGGTACTCTCTACTACCATCACGGAATCTCGAGCCATGAAGACAAAGCTGATAGGTCCTTAGTAGTTGCTTATTAATAAGATCCTTGTCAGACATCCTAGGGCTGGCCTCTAAAACCTCATCAACCACCCTCTAGTCCTAATCACTCAAAGCCGAAGGCTCCCTCCGATTACGTACATCTCTAGAGCTCAACTCCAGCAAAACCTGATGAGATTCTAGTCCCTCCACAAAAAGTACTTTTCCTTCTAGCACTTAGTAAAGGAATAACTATCCAGAATCTTTCTCTTGGTCCTTGGCTTGAAAACAAGAACCTGGTGAGTGAGGGTCTCTCTTCTCAACCTCCATTCTACTAGATCTACTAGACCCAGAAGTAGACATGGTTCAAAAACAGAAGGAGAAGAGGCAAAGGAATCTTACTGAAAAATGAGAATGAAAGAGCCTAAAAACTTGAAGAAAGAAGAAGACTCTTGAAAGAACTATAAAGAAGTTTGAAGACTCAGCACTTTAAAAATTTAAATGAAAGCAAGTAAAGGGGAAAAAAAAAGAATGAAAGGCAAGGTCCCCCTTAAATAGCCCTTGTCGAATGAATTGATTCCCAAACACATGGTTAATATGCCAACTAAGCTAACATGACCAAAACTGCTTTGAGTAGGTGCAACGTTCACTCATCATTAATTTGATAGCTCACAAGAGGTGCCTTGGGAGAACCAAACACCTCTCTCTCGCACATGGGTTTAAAAGCTTCAACCATACAATTCTATTGGGCCCCAACAAGCCCAAGCCCAAAATTAAAGTCTCAACTGCAAAAACCTCGCCTACATAGAGTTAAGGCCCACATAACTATGCGACTCCATCCATGCCCAACCGAGTTGGAGCTAAGGCTTTCATAGCTACACAGTCTTACCTTAGTCAAACAAGGGTTAACTATAGTCAACAAATCCTATCGAAGTGGAATTATGACTTCCATGCCATACAGTCCCACCCCATATCAATAGGAATCACGAATTCAACCACGTGACCCCTAGTAAAAGGAATTTAGGCTCATGTCATACAATTCTTACCAAAGTCGAGTTGTTACTTCAACTACAAAATTTTCGGTGAAGTGGAACTACAGCTTCCACGCCTTACAATCCCGCTCGAGTAGAAGAAGAATTAAGGCCTCAGTCACACTCCCAGTGAAGTGGAATTAAGGCCTCAGCTATACAGTTTATCCAAAAGAGGAACTACGACTTCCATGCCTCACAGTTCCAACCAGACTCAAAAGAAATTAAGGCTCGTTCCATACAATTCCTACCAAAGTGGAGTTATGATATCAGCTATCTAATTATCTCCAAATGGAACTACGACTTCCATACCTCATAGTCCCACTCAAGCAGAGGAAAAATTAAGGTCTCAGTCACACTCCCACTGAAGTTGAATTAAGGCTTCAGCTATACAATTCCTTTAGAAGAGGAACTACGGTTTCCACATCTCATAGTTCCAACTAGACTAAAAAATAATTAAGGCTCGAGCCATACAATTCCAACCAAAGTGGAGTTGTGACTTTAGTGATAGAATTCCCACCGAAGTGGAACTACTGCTTTCACGCTTCATAGTCTCATTCGAGCAGAAAAGGAATTAAGGCCTCAGCCACACTCCTGCTAAAGTGGGATTAAAGCCTTAGCTAAACAATTCTTCCAAAAGAGAAACTACGACTTCCACTCCTCATGGTTCCGAATATATTCAAAACAGAATCAAAGCTCATGCCAGACAATTATTGCCAAAGTAGAGTTGTGACTTCAGTGATACAATTCCTGCTGAAGTGGAACTACGGCTTTAATGCATCACAATCCCATTTGAGAAGAAGAATTAAGGCCTCAGCTACACTCTCACCAAAGTGGAATTAAGTCCTTAGCTATACAATTCATCCAGAAGAAAAAATATGGCTTCCACACCTTACAATCCCACTCGAGTAGAATAAGAATTAAGACTTTAGGTATACAATTCCTCTAGAAGAGGAACTAGGACTTACACGCTTCACAGTTCCAACCAGATTTAAAAAAGAATTAAGACTCATGCCATATAATTCCTACCAAAGTGGAGTTTTGAATTTAGTTATACAATTCCTTCTGAAATGGAACTATGGCTTTTAAGCCTCACAGTCCCACTCAAGCAGAAGGGGAATTAAGTCAGTAACACTACCACTAAGTGGAAGTATACAATTCCTCCATAAGAATAACTACGGCTTCCACACCTCACGGTTTCGAGTTGATTCAAAAAAGGAATTAAGACCTTGGCTATACAATTCCTCTAAAAGAGGAATTAAAACTTCCATGCCTCACAATTCCGAGCAGACTCAAAAGGAATTAAGGCTCGTGCCACACAATTACTACCAAAGTGGAGTTATGACTTTAGCTATACAATTCCTATCGAAGTAGAACTACGACTTCCATGCCTCATAGTCTCACTCAAGCAGAAGAGGAATTAAGGCTTCAGTCACACTTCCACTAAAGTTGAATTAAGTCCTCAGTTATACAATTCCTTCATAAGAGTAACTACAGCTACCACACCTTTTTAATTCTACTTGACTAGAAGAAGAGTTACGAACTTAATCATATAACTGCTAACGAAATCTATGGTTTTAGTCATATGATTCTTGTCAAAAGGGAGTTCAGGCTTCAACCATGCAATCCCTTTTGGAGCTGGAACCAAGACTTCCAACTAAAGCCATGACTCTAGTCCCACATGGATAGTAAAATAGGCTTATACTCCCTTAGAAATATCTCCAAATCTTCCTAGGAAGTGGGAGCATATAATGTGATCAAAATTTTTTGGTTTATTAAGATCTAGACACACAAAGCATCATGATGATCGGTTACCCTAAGAAACGTAGGGATCATGCCTATTTTGACCATATTGATGGACTTGCCACCCTAAATCTTAGAGATTTCATCCATAATGGAAGAACTCATAGGCACAAGTCAATTCCTACAGGCAGAAGTCACTTCCTATAGGTAGAGGTAGCTTTTCACGAGACTCAAGGTTTGGGAAGTCATGTACCAGCTGTAATCCACTTTGAAACTCCAAAAAAAAATAAGGATCTTCAACGCCTATATAAAGAGGCTTTAGCACTTAGAACAAAAAAAGGGCGAACACACCCAATAAGAGGAAATGAGATATCCAATAAAAAAACTAGTTAGAGAGTTAACACCTAAGGGAACACAAAGAATCACCTCGATTCTCTTTCTCTTCTTCATTCTCCCACCTCGGTATCACTCTAAATCTTTCACTTGCATCATTTATGTGCTCTCACTGACTTAACCATCGAAAGGTACTCCTCTGGGTACCACACTCTGAGGTCCACAAGTACGGAACAAATATGATTATAGGAACCAAGTCACTACAAAGGTCTTGTCTTTTCCTAATTTACAGTCCTCTAATGCAGCTTCCACCCAGTTGAAGATTAAGAAGATATAACTACTTTTAGTCATCATTTTGGCATCAACACAAATCATAAGGTTGAAAAAGATATTTACATTCAGGAAACCATAAGCTAGTCTTGTAGAATACTTGGAAACAATGAAAACCAATTTTTTTCTCAAGGCCACGAACCTAGGTTCTATGGCATTTATAGCTGAAAGCAACGCCCTTATCTCAGTGTGGGTCAAAGCTTGGAAGATGAGAAGATCTGAATTCCAGAGGATGGTGAAACAGTCCAACAATGTGGTTTTGTAAGACAATTTAATTGTTGACCTTTTATCTTTTCCTTGCAAGATTAACAATGAGAGGAGAAAGTTCTCTATTTGCTCCGCTTGAGTTCGTTTGATGTTTCATCAAAGCGCTCTCGAAAATCTAAACTCTTCTCATTGCTACAATAATCATTATGCGTCAAGCACTGAACTAAAAGTTTCTCATATTTTGCATCTGTAGCCCTGCCAAACAACTCATCATCACTCTCTTTGGTGGCCATCCTAATAGATCTTGCTGGACAGATGCCTTTGATGTGAAACACCTTCGAAAAAGTGGAAAATAGACGAGGATAGATACAAGTTTATGTTGAGACTTGCCAGGCGATTTAGTTCCTAATTTTTTTCTCTTCCTACCTTGAAAAAAAAAACTTAAAACAATTAACAAAAACTGTCTGAAACACATGCTACCTAGCTGTCAAAATAACAAAAATTCAAGGTTACATTCAGATTTGGTGGTATCGCACTTGCATATCCAATTTTTCAATAAACTTCATATACAAAGACAAGTCAAGTTTTACATAGCACCTTGTATTTTGATCCAAAATATCAATTTTTACTTCCCACCGTTAATTGTTACAATTTTTATCTCACATTTTATTTTAATATCCAATAACACTAACATTTATAATAAAATTAAAATTAACAAAATTCTTTTGCAAGTTTGATGTGTATATATTTATATACGACACATGCGATTGTTCAAACACATTAAACATGTCACTTATTAGAGAGCATTTAAAAAAAAATTAAAATACATCTCATTTAACCCTTAAAAAGCATGTGGCATACTGAATATGCAGAAAAATTATGTTAATTTTAATTGTATTGTGAATGACTGAATATTATTTGGTATTAAGATAAGTGTAGTATATTATAGTATTTGGGTGTGTAATGTGCAAACTGATATTTGAAAATGGGGCAAAATATAGATGAAGTTGCTCCTTATACAATGTTGTTAAGGTTCTATTTAAAATTTTTACTTTTACAATAATAAAATTAATTATCATGATCAATCATTTGACATATATTAATGAGAATTGTAGAGTTACAAAAAAAAAAAAAAATGTTTTGATAAATTTTAGAATTCGATCTAAACCCTAATTTTTCATAAAAAAATTGATAAATTTTAAAACACTAATGAAATATGAGTTAAACTGTATATTAAAGTGATAATTTTTTGCATCATACTTATAGATAAGCTAACAAGAATACATATTCTCTTAAGGTCTATTTGGTTCACAGATAGGATTATAGTGGGATAGGATTAGGATTAACATGAGAGAGCATAAAGAAGTATTAAAGAGGTAATACCTTAATCCTATATTCCGTTTATGAGATTGTTGGATTGAGACTAAAGTGTGATAATAAGACTAAGTACCAAAATACCCTAACAATATTCATCATCCTTTAAAAATCTTTAATTTCTTCAGAAAACCCTAAAATTTATTACTATTATGATAATAATAAATAATGGTTATTATTAAATTATTATTTTTTATCATCACAACTATAATAATTATTATAATTACTATAATAATAATTATAAGAATGATAATAATAATAATAATTATTATTAATTAAAATAATTCTTATTATGACTAGTATTATAATCATTATTATTGTTATCATTAATATTATTATCGTTATCATTATAATACTGTTATAATTATAATTATAATATTATTATCATTATTAGTATTATAATATAATTATTATTATTATTATTATTATTATTATTATCATTATCATTATTATTATTACAACTATAAATTAATTGTTACTATTATCATCATCATTAAAAAATTATTACATTTATTATCATTATAATAACAATATTAATTATTATAATTAATATTATCAAAGTAATAAATAATATTTATTATTAAATTATTATTTTTATCATCATAATTATAATAATTACCATAATAATATTTTTTAATTATTATTATTATCATAAATGTAAACAAATTAATTATAATTATAATTATAATTATTATCTATAAAGTTCGGTATTTAGTAAAATTATTTTAAATCACGGGAATGTATTTTTTTTATGAATTGGTACGTTTATTTGAAAATAAATTATATTTAATTCATGTTAGAATGTGTGAGACTTGGAAATAAATAAATAAACAAATAATTTAATATAATAAAAACACGTATTAAAGGAGGATTACAAATTTGCTAAAGTATTGTAAGAACAACCAAATAAAACTGGACTTACTAGAGAATGATGTGGTGAAATAAGAAGAGAATGGGTAAACTTGTAATAACACTAAAAAGATGCTATAAAAAGGGTGAGGCATCAGATTTTTTGGTAGAAGTCTCTAGAGACCGAGAGAAAGAGAGAAGAGGATGAGAAAGAAATAGGAGAAAGCTTAGGGAAAAGCTCAAAAATCAAGGATGCTTATAAACTAAGGATTTGAGTTTGGATTGATAGATTTGAAGTTGTTTGAGAAAAACTTGAGAAGATTTAGATTATTTTGAAAGAAAATGGGTTTTAGACCAAATTTCATTACTTAGAAGTTAAAAGTTCAAATTTTGATGTGGGTAATGTTGAATTTTGTTGATATAACTATAAGAAACTTTTATCTTTGAAGATTTGAGAAGTCCCATGGAAACCAAAGACAATTATGGAGGAAAAAGTTAGTTTTCTTAAGAGGTTTTACTTGAAATGGACGGTGTAGTCAACTACGCTAGTGCGTAGTCGACTAAAGGGTTTTCTGGACCATTTTATTTGAAGAATAGGTGTTATAGTTGACTACAAGAGGCTTTAGTTGACTAAAAAAGGTATCAAGGGCTATCGTAGTCGACTACAGCATGCTGTTTTCCAAAAATTTTGGCATTTTCCTTAATTTTTTAATATAAATCTTTTCAAAGTGATTTTAATCTTCATATAAATTCGAAACATGAATAAACCACCATTGAAATTTTAAGTTTTCTTGATATTAAAGTGTTTTTGAGACCCAAAGTCAACAATTTGAAAAAGAAAAGAAAAAATGGGCATAATTCTTTGATTTTTCAATTAATAGTTATATGAGAAGTGTGTGCATGATATTTAAAATATATGAATACCACTGGGGTTGTATAACATGCATTCATGATTGATAATAATGGAATTGAGTTTTATTTACTTCTAGGAACAAGTGATGAACAACATTGAAGTACAAATGAAGTAGTCGATGATTAGTTTGTGGATTGCGTAGCGAGGTGAGTTCGTCTTAGTTCTAGTAAGCGAGAAAGAGTTAGGAACCTTAAGACTTAACTAAATATTGAACATGAAATTTTGGTAATATAAATATGTTTCACATTTGATGTGTTACGTGATTTTTTTTTTGGTATATATAAAATAATACATATGTATGTTAAAATATAAAAGGTATATCCTTTTCTTACATTATATGATGTTATTATTGAAAGGAATTATGATTGTGATATGATAGATTGTTATGAGTGTCACATGTGCATTTATGAATTTATGTGTGAGAATTGTATTCAGTATTTGTATGGTAATGATTGCCATTTTTTGTGATGGGAATAGATTGTTTAAGATTTTCATGAATTTGATGTATGCAATTGTGCTCTCGTTATGGCTATGTGAAATGTTCGAATGTACATGTGAGTTGTAGATGTAATACCCGTAATCATAAAGTAAGGGTAAAGAAGTAATTTAATAAATATGGCATGAAATTAAAATAATATGTTTACGCGAAGGATTTAGTATTGAATAAAATATTTCTTTTAAAAAAACTGGACGCGTGGGGGCATAGTTATAAAGAAAAAGAAAAAAAATCTGGACGTGTCTAGTATGAAAAGAACGAAAAAAAAAAACTGAAAAACGTGGCAGCAAGAGGAGGCCTTTTGCATGTATGCCACATGCTGTGTTTGTGGCAGCAAGAGAAATTTGGGGGGGCTGCTAATGCATCAATTTAGTTTCAAAAGTTTGCTTATATATATATATATATATATATATATATATTATATTATATTATACTTACTAAATTTCGTTTAGTTCTCCTTCAAATTTTTCTATTTCTTTAAACACTTGGGGACCGAAAGAAATGTTGAAAGAGTAAAATTTTAAAGGGGTTTATGGGAGAATTTTATAGAGAGCCACGGGAAGCTATCAGAAAAACATAAGGTAATAATGTAATGTTTATTTTTAAGTTTTTAGCATACATGAAATTTCCTGGATTTTAAAGTGGTAATTTTCAAAGGATGTAGTTTATGAAGAATTGAAGAAATAATTAGAAATTTAATACAAATATTATGTCAGGTGTTGACAATCAGCAACCGGGGGAAATTACTGAGAGGAACGGGAAAGGCAAGGAGGTGATCCACGGGTAGTTCTACGTGGTACGTGGTGAGTTAGATTTACTTTAAGTAATCTAAATAAAAATGAAATATCTAGTGATAATATTAAATAAATTATTAGTTTATGCTTTAGTGGTAGATAAAAATTTAATTGATAAGTATGATATGAATTTTGGACATGTAGAAAATTATTAGGTGAGAAATAATATTTTTGCCATAATAAGTTGATTTAATAATAAAAGCGATAAGTGAAATTCTTGATGAACTATGATTGATGTTTTGATATGAGTTATAAGGAGATGAAATTTAGTAGATCCTGGCAAGCTTTGATGGATGATTTGATGTGATTTAGGATGAGAGGAATTTAGTTGAATTTTTTTATATAACTTGAGAAAAATCAAGATAGCCAATTTAAATATTTGAATTCATGTTTGTTTGTTTTTTTTTTTTTTAATGTTATTGTTCAGATGCATATTTCATATCATTGTTCATATGCATATGCATTAAATAAAAGAAAAGAACGGTGAAGGTAGCTGGTCTAATGAAAAATGAAAGAACCGGGAAGGTAGGCGGTCTAATGAGAATAAAATAACCGAGAAGGCAGTCGGTCTAAATGAGAATAAAAGAACTGAGAAGTAAATGAGAAAGAAAAGAACCGAAAAGGAAGCTGGTCTAAGATAAAAACATGTCGACATGTGAGAAGACGTTCCCTAATAATAATTCATGCATTGCACCTGTTTTTAAATATTGATTTCATTACTGAAATGCTGATGTGTGGTTTGTTATTGTGAATTTTATTTATAGATGAATGAGTCTCATAGAGAGACAATTATTGTGAGAAAGAAACCTAGAAGTATGACATGATAAGAACCATCTAAATGGTAGACTTTATGATGTGAACCTCATTGCGAGGTAATTATGAGATAATTGATGGTCTTTAGGTGAACCAATAAATAAGAAGAAAAGATTGATAGAGAATGAGACTTATGATATGTGTAGTGATAGTGGAATGCTAGTATCAAGTTGTATGAGATATAAATGATTAAATTATGAAAAAACTATTTATACAGATTGAGTACTTCTAGTAAATTTAATTCACTGAGCTTGTGAAGCTCACCCCTTATTGTACAATGATTTCAAGTAGCAGGCAGGACAAATAGTTTGGTGAGTTGAGGTTCAGACGAAATTATTTCTGTAAGCCACGTACGTGTCAATATTTTCAAACTAATGAGAAAATAAAATAAAAATTTATTAGTAAATATTTATGCATTTTACGTTGTATATAATGTTTAAAGATCAGATTGAGGTATCTCCCCTATTGAGGGTTAAGGATTGATGTAAAAGAATTTTTGTTAGTATTATTTTTATTTGTTTCAGACATGTGTCGTGCTGGGATTTTCAAAATGTGATGACACCGTCTCGGTGGTGGCCAACCCGGGATGGGTCGTTACAATTTTAGTATCAGAGCATTAGGTTTTATGATTCTGTAGACTGCATAAAAAGAAAGAAAGTGAAAGATTAAAATAAATTATATTTTAATGAACAGTCTGAGGATGGCACGTGGACGCGCTAGAGCTAGAGTTAGAGTTGTTGATTTGAGAGGGCGTGATAGGCCCCTAATATTTTGGCAAGTCGAGGTTGAGTCTGGATCTGTGGTTCCTAAAAATGAACATGTTGACAATATAATTGATATTGGTAAAGGTGTGAGAGATTCTGAAATTGAAAGAAATGAGCTAAGATAAGCTCTTACACATGCTATTGAGAAAATGAATGTAACAGATGATAGAGTTGGTAACCTATAGCATAGACTTGATGAACAGGCTAGGGCAGTGCCTGAGGTTGTTGTAAATCCAGTAATGATAAATGTTAAAAAGAGGAAAAGTGAGTTTAAGCACCTGATGCAAAGAGGTTGTTTTGCAAGATATATTAAGTTGAAGGCCTTGTTGTTTAAAGGATCTATGAATCCTTTTAAGCCTGAGTTTTAGGAGAAATATGTAGATAGAATATTTGTTATTTTACCAGTAACTGACAGGCAGATGGTTGCCTTTCCTTCGTTTGAGTTAGAAGGAGAAGTTTTAGAATGATGAGAGGATACTCTTCCCAGGTAAGTGCAGATATTGATAGACCCTTAACCTGAAATAGGTTTAAGGAAGATTTTCTTGATAAATACTTTCTTTATCCCTAGAGCCTAACAAAATAGAGATTTTATTTATTTGAGGCAAATGGGTTGACTGTGGTTCAGTATGATAGCAAATTCGTGGTCTCGTCAATGGTTGTACCAGAAATGGTAGACCTAGAGAAGAAGAAGTGTAAGAGGTTCAAAGATGAACTATGTTTTAAGATTTGATCAAAACTATCTTACATGAGGCATATGAATTATGTCAGAATTGTGGATATAGCACTTTAGATTGAGAATGAGGTGATGGAAATCAGAGGTAGGAGGAATCGGCGGAAGTCGTCTAGAGTTGAGGAATGTTGTGAGTTTTAAATTACTCGCAAGCACAAGAGTCGTTTGCAATATAGTGTTGTGCAAGTGCGAGGTCGAATCCACAGGGAATTGTGTTGTGAAAATGTAATTTTATCTAAACTAAACTTATCTTAACCTAGTTCCGAGTTTCGAATTATATGTTGCAAAACATATAAAAACTAAACTAAATTGATTTAAAACTAATAATAAAGACACTAAGGTTTCTGAATCCACCTCACTAAAATTAAGCATATATCTTCATGTTCTAAAAATAGCCTATCAAAACATTCCATGAATCCAACTTAAAACAAAAAACAACAAATATCCCAATTAAACCAAAAGCATACAATGTATCCGCTTTTAACAAATCATAAAGGAAATCCAATTTAATCAAAAATAATTTGATGTATCCATCAGATGAAACACACGGAATATCAAACAGAACAATTTAAATGCAATCAATCATAAGATTTTACTCAAATAATTGACAGAACATTTATACTAAAAAAAAACATCAGAATTGTATAAACAAATCTGAAACTATTATGTCAAACAACGGCCATGCTTCATCTTCAACCTTAGTTGAAGATTTTAGCCACTCATAATTATGAAACTAGAGTTCATAATAAAAGCGCTAAACATTAAACTAAAAAAAGCAGTAAATTAAAAACTGACTATACATGGGAGAAATTTCACTCGCTGTTAGGCGGCGCTTCCCTTCGTGGTAGCAAAGCCTTTGGAGATCCACCAGAATGCAAGTAGAAGTCCTTCAAATTGCACCAGAATGGAACTTGGATTGCACACTAAAGATGAAGTGAAGAGGGGCTTATATAGAGAAACATCACAAGTGCAATGTGTTTCCAATCCGATGTGGGATACTGCAGATTCCAACTTTTGCTCTTTGACCGTTGTCTACTAAAACTGCCATAACTTTCTCTAGAAAAATCATTTTATTGATCCGTAAAATTCCCCAGAAAATAGACATCCGGATCTTTCCAAGCATATATGGCTTATCTCCTGGTTCTTCCTGAATCAATACAGTTTAATCCTAAAAAATGGCTGATCTGTACGAGCAATTCTGGCAATTTAGTAAAACTCCTTTCCAAGCTTGTAAACCTGTAAAACAACAAAAAACAACTCAAAGTAACAAATTCCTAAGCTAACAAATGTAAATTAAGTGGCCAAAATATGCAATATTTGGCACTCATCAAATACCCCAAAACTTACATTTTTCTAGTCCCTTAGCAAAACAAAATAAAAAACTAAATGAAAAACAAAGAACATCAAGATAAGTTCATCACTCATGGTATCCAAAAATTTAAGGAGTACTCAAAACCATGATATTCATTCATGAGCAAGCTTAAAAAATATAACTCATCTTCGCAATGAATAAGAATTTTAAAACTTAATTACTTACAAGAGGCAGGCTAAGACATCACAAGCTTGTATCACTGTAAAGTGAATTAGCATAAACATATGAGGTTTCTAAATAACTTCAATGTACAATGTCTCCATGTCTCAATATTCACAGGATTTCTCATCAGAATGAATAATGATGGCATAGTTTTATTTTACCCTTGTTTTTTGTAAGGCTCTGTCATGATTAGTTCCCTTAAGCTTTGTAATTGACCCATGTAGCGAGTGTTGAGTCAATGACTCCCAAACCAGATGGTTTTAGGGCATTATGTGTAAAGACACCCCTAAGGACTTACTAACTCGAGTAAAAAAGGCTATAAAACTAAACTGTCCTTAATGCTACCAAGCAAAATTTCCACCTTTTGACTTGAACACTCACTGCTTACTGAGGCAAGAGGTCCAGTTACTCAGCGAAAAGTTTCACAATGATCATTATGAATAAAATTCTCACCTTTTAACGTGAACACTCACTGCTTACTGAGGCAAAAAGGTCTAGTTACTCAGTGAAAAGTTTATTGATGATGATCATTATTTTTCTTTTTTTTTCTTTTCTATGCCCAAGTGTTAATCCCACAAGTCATTCAGTTTCAGTTAAGTCAAAGAAACATACACATTGAAATCGCATGTCATACCTCACACAAATATGTGCTAATGTGCTCGTGTTTGATCGGCTCAAACATGTGAATTCTTAAAGGCCCAAAGTAAGTAACAAAGTTTTAAAACTCTATCATCAAATCATGTGTTCAAAATTTTAAGCTCACCAATGAAATCACATCACAATATTTGTTTAGATCAACTAAAATTTCAAAATAATATGAGCATGCATTTACCTTCTTATTATTATTATTTTTTAAATGAAGAAAAACAACAACAAATTAGGACAAAGTGTGTGTAATGTGTCCCCCATACCCGCAAACTTAAATTAAACATTGACCTCAATGTGTGAATAATATGGAAAGAGCTAACCTGGGATATGAAGAACTATCTGGATTTGGTATGGCTCATAGCATACCCCCAAACTTGAATTGAAGTACGCATTGTCCCTGAAAAATAAAGACTGGAAAACAAAAATACTGGAAACAAACATTAATCATAAATATATCAAATAATAAGTAAACAAAAAGGATATGCTATAGGGTGCCTCCCATGAGCGCTAAGTTTAACGTCTTCAGCCAGACCCAACATTAGTAATCATACTCAACTAAGTGCTCCACCATCTGATCAATAAATGGGAGTGGAAAAAGATCCTTCCTTGTGGCAGCATTCAACTTACAGTAGTCTATACATACTTTCCATCCTGACTGAACAAGAATTGGCACCAACTCATCATCCTTATTTTTCACTACCGTCACTCCAGCCCGCTTGGGCATGACATGAATCGAGCTCACCCACTTGCTAACAGAGATTGGATAATTCATCACTGCATCAAACAACTTTATCACTTTAATCCTCATAACCTCTTGCATAGCTAGGTTGAGCCTTCTTTGTGGCTCCCTCGATGGCTTGACATTCTCTTCCAAACGTAACTTGGGCATCACCATCGAGGGGCTAATTCCCTTGACATCCTTAACAGTCCAGCTGATAGCTTCCTTATACTCTCTTAAAACGTCCAATAATTTCTCCTCTAGAGCATCAACCAAATCTGAAGCTATAATCATAGGCAAAGAATCTGCTGGACCTAGGAACTTATACTTAAGATTGTCTGGTAAAGGCTTAAGTTCCTTCTTGTGGGGTTCAGATGTTGTGGTCTCCTCGGTCTACTGCTCTTCTGAGGAACAGACTCCAAAGTAGCATTTGCTTGCTCAAGTAACTTATCCAAATCCAAATCTTCTCCAAACTAAGAAAAACATGCCTCCAGGGGGTCCTTAATGCTTGATACACCCACAATCTCCTCTGTCTTACTGCTCTCCAGAGGAGCAGACTCCAAGATAACAGTTGCTTGCTCAAGTAGCTTATCTAAATCCAAATCCTCTCCAAACTGAGCAAAGCATGCCAGAATGTCCTTAGACTCCCATCCTTTCTTGGGCGCTTGTAATCTCTCAGGGTAAGGCACTTTAGGTACAAACGACCTAGGGAGATCCTTAATAATAGGTGTGGTTTTAGATGGCTCAACAGCTCTATTTTCCTTGTTGCTACTTTCTTGCCCTTGTTGCATAGCTGGGTTTTCTTCCACTTGATTGTCCACTTGTCTCCCAGACCTCAATTGGACAATCAATTGCGCTTGTTCCTGCCTGTGCATAGGAGTTGATGAATTTTCCACGGCAAACTGTTCCTTCGGGTTGGGTACATGTTGACTAGGGACCTTTCCCTTCTCTCCTTCACCCACATGACTTATGATTTGATCCATTTGACTCTCTATACTAGCAATCGCTTGGGTGTTTACTATTTGCACACTCCTTCCTTCGTTTATGGATTGGCTGATCATCTTCCTGAAATCATTGAGGGCATCCTCCAATGACTGTGAAACCGATGTTGGCGCTTGAATGGGAGCTTGGTAAGCTGGTGATAGTGCTGGATAGGCTGAGTGACCATAACTTAGAACTGGTGGAGGAAATTCGGGAGGGTATTGATTGTGAGCATGATAAGAGGTTCCTCCCTGATACATCAATTGGTTCTGTGTCCATGAAAAATCAGGGTGGTTTCGTCACCCTGGATTGTACGTCTCGGAGTAAGATCCATTTGATTGCTACCAATAGTCATTGAAAGTGTTTATTTGTTTCATATGATACTTGACAAAAGCCGGCGTAGATGGACAATTCTGTGCTAAATGCATAGGACTAGCACAGATGAAACAACTATCATCATTGAATGTATTGGCTGTATTGATGGACTGGCCGGTCATCTTCATGAAATCCTTGAGGGCGTCCTTTAAAGATTGTGAAACCGGCGCTGGATTTATCCACATTTTTTTTAATTTTTTAATTTTTCTAACTTTTTATTTTATTTTTTATGGGCAATTGCCAATAGAAACAAATAAACTAAAATAAAACTGAAATAAGAAAAATCAAACAAAAAAATGCTAACTAACTAGTAGAAAAATAAAATTAATTCAGAAAAAAAATTCACAAACCAAACAACTCCCCGGCAACGGTGCCAAAAACTTGTTGTGAGTTTTAAATTACTCGCAAGCACACGAGTTGTTTGCAATATAGTGTTTTACAAGTGCGAGGTCGAATCCACAGGGAATTGCGTTATGAAAATATAATTTTATCTAAACTAAACTTATCTTAAACTAGTTCCGAGTTTTGAATTATATGTTGCAAAACATATACAAACTAAACTAAATTGATTTAAAACTAATAATAAAGACACTAAGGTTTCTGAATCCACCTCACTAAAATTAAGCATATATCTTCATATTCTAAAAATAGCCTATCAAAACATTCCATGAATCCAACTTAGAACAAAAAACAACAAATATCCCAATTAAACCAAAAGTATCCAATGTATTCGCTTTTAACAAATCACAAAGGAAATCCAATTTAATCAAAAACAATTTGATGTATCCATCAGATGAAACACACGGAATATCCAACAGAACAATTTAAATGCAATCAATCATAAGATTTTACTCAAATAATTGACAGAACATTTATACTAAAAAAAAAACATCAGAATTGTATAAACAAATCTGAAACTATTATGCCAAACAACGGCGAGGCTTCATCTTCAACCTTAGTTGAAGATTTTAGCCACTCATAATCATGAAACTAGAGTTCACAATAAAAGTGCTAAACATTAAACTAAAAAAAAACAGTAAATTAAAAACTGACTATACATGGGAGAAATTCCACTCGCTGTTGGGCGGCGCTTCCCTTCGTGGTAGGAAAGCCTTTGGAGATCCACCAGAATGCTAGTAGAAGTCCTCCAAATTGCACCAAAATGGCACTTGGATTGCACACTAAAGATGAAGTGAAGAGGGGCTTATATAGGGAAACATCACAAGTGCAATGTGTTTCTAATCCGATGTGGGATACTGCAGATTCCAACTTTTGCTCTTTGACCTTTGTCTATTAAAACTGACATAACTTTCTCTAGAAAAATCATTTTATTGATTCATAAAATTCCCCAGAAAATAGACATCAGGATCTTTCCAAGCATATATGGCTCATCTCCTTGTTCTTCCTGAATCAATACAGTTTAATCCTAAAAAATGGCTGATTTGTATGAGCAATTTTGGCAATTTAGTAAAACTCCTTTCCAAGCTTGTAAACCTGTAAAACAACAAAAAATAACTCAAAGTAACAAATTCCTAAGCTAAAAAATGTAAATTAAGTGGCCAAAATATGCAATATTTGGCACTCATCAAGGAACACAGAGATGGTATTAGTATGAATATGCAGGATGGGAGACCACCCAAATGAGGCATTCCTTGTCACTAGAAACTATAGTACAGATTCAGAAGCAAGTAAGATCTATTGCTTCTGTAGCTTAGAGTAATATTGGTGGGACCCTTAGATTTAGGAGACAGTTTATAAGAACTGGGAGTCATGGAAGAGGAAGTAAGTATGCCACCAAGGTGAAGCGGTAATCTGATGTATGATTGAGAGACAAAAGTTTTTATAGATATATTCAGATAAGATATTTATCCCAGAATTATCAAAATTTGAAGTGTTTTATGTGTGAAGAAGGTGGACATATCAATGTTGGTTGATCTTGATGCAACCCATTCTTTTGCATCCAGTATTCATATAAAGTCTATTGAAGTATGTATTAGTCCTTTGATGCAAAATATTTTTGTTGAAGTTCTCACTAAAGATAGAGTGATAATCATAAATGTTTACAAGGGTTGTCTGATTCGTATGAGTGATAGAAAATCTGAAGCTAATTTATTATCTTTGAATATGGTTGATCATTTTAGAAAGAAGGTAGTGTTCTATATATGAACATGAGGAATGTAACTTTCAGAGAAAACATAAAATACTCTTGAACTATCTTATTTTTGCACTGACTACTAGGAGATGGTTGAAGAAGGATTTTAAGGAGTATTAGGTATACATAATGGAGTCTAAAAAGGAAAATAGGAAGTTAGAATAAATCTTAGTGGTGAAAGATTATTCTAATGTAATTCTTGATGAGTTGTTTAGGTTGCCTCTAAGTAGGGAGATTAAATTCTCTATTGATGTGATACCAAGATTATCACATATATTTAGTAGCACCATACAGAGTGACACCCACTGAGTTAAGAGAGTTGAAAGTTCAAGAATGTTTAGATAAACAATTTATCGGACCTAATGTATTTGGGGAGTCCCTGTGTTATTCGTGAAGAAGGAAGATGGAATGATAAGAGTATGTGTAGACTATAGATAATTGAATAAGAACAAATATCATTTTCCTAGGATAAATAAATCATGTGAGTAGTGCAAGGAATGAGAGTGTTTTCTAAGATAAACCTGAGATCAGGTTATCACCAATTGAGAGTAGAGAAGGGAGACGTGCTTAAGACTGCTTTTAAGACGCGTTATGGTCATAAGCTTTTTGTGATGTCATTTAGATTAATTAATGTTCTAGAAACATTCATCGACTGGATAAATAGAGTGTTTAAACTGTATCTTAACAATTTTATGCTTGTATTTGACTTTCTGATATAATCTAAGAAGGAAGAACAACATGTGAAACATTAGATAGTGTGTTGGAGATTCTGAGGAGAGAGAAATTATATGCAAAGTTCTCTAAGTGTGAGTGTTGGCTGAATAAAATAACTTTCTTGAAACACATAATATCAGGAAATGGCATAACAGTTGATCCACAAAAGGTAGAGGCAATGTTAAGTTGGGAGAGACTAACTAATGTGACTGAGATTAGAATCTTCTTGGGGTTAGCTGGTTATTATAGAAGATTCTTTCAGAATTTTTCTATTATTGTAATACTGTTGAATATACTAACTAAGAAAGATGTGAGATTTGTATGGTGAGGGAAGTTAGAGAAAAAATTTCCAATTACTAAAGAAGAAATTGACTACAGCTCCAGTATTGGTGTTTCCTTCTGGTGATGAAGGATTTATGGTGTATAGTGATACGTTACATTAATGATTAGGATATGTGGAATATAAGAAAGTTGTAGCCTATACTTCTAGGAAATTGAAGATTCATAAGAGAAATTACCCTACCCATAGCTTAGAGTTGGCTGTCATAGTGATTACTTTAAAGATTTGAGACATCATCTATATAGAGCCACTTGTGAGATATTCATTGATCATAAGAGTTTAACATATTTACCTACATAAAGAGAGTTGAATTTGAGGCAAAAATGGTAGATGGAGTTGATTAGTAACGATGATTGTATAATTCACTATCATCTAAAAAATGAGAAGGTGATAGCTGATGCATTGAGTAAAAAGTCTACAAGAAAGTTGACTGCTATGGGGAGTCCTGATGTGAAGTTGATGATAGATTTAAAGGAGATAAGAATGAAGTTGAATATCAGTGATAGAGGATCATGGTTAACGAATATGGTTGTACAGTAAAATGTTTTAGAGATGCAAGGTTGAGATGAAGAAATAAAAAAGATTAAGCATTGAGTGCTTACTAGAAAGAAACATGAGTTCAAAAATTTGAAATAAGGGTATTTTGGTATTGGAACATAGAAATTGTGTTCCTAATAATACAGAGTTGAGAAAAGAGATAATGAATGAGTCACATGATGATGTACAGTTGATGCAATCAAGTAATAATAAAATGTATAGAGAATTGAGACAAAATTTCTGGTGGTCATGATTGAAGAAGGATGTAGCTGAGATTGTGAGGTTGTATGGAGCATCATTAAGCATAGTGTCAAATAGAGATGCTAGATTTACATCTTGGTTTTGGAGAGGCTTTCAGAAAGCCATGGGTACGTAATTGTAATTTAATATAATTTTTCATGCTCACACAGAAAGAATTATTTGAGTACTATAAGATATGTTAAGGGCAAATGTGATGAGTTTCTTAGTAAGTTAGGATGATTACATGCCATCGATTGAAATTGCTTATAATAATAAGTATCAAACAAGTATTAGGATGACACCGATTGAGATGTTGTATGGTAGGAGGTGTAGAACTCCTATATATTGGGAAGAAATGGTAGAGAGAAATATATATGGTCCATCATTTATTGAGTTAACAACTAAGAAGATCAAATTGGTTAGAGAGAACCGTAAAACAGCTTAGAGTAGACTGAATAGCTATGCTGATAATAAAAGAAGATCTCTTGAGTTTCAAGTAGGTGATTGGGTGTATTGAAAACTATCTCAATGAAAAGGTGTATTGAGATTGAAACAGGAAAAGAAAGCTAAATCTGAAGTATATGGGACCCTATAAGGTTGTTGAGAAAGTTGGGCTAGTTGTGAATAGTCTGGATTTGCCTCCAGAGTTGAAGCAGTGGCATAGTGTATTTTATGTTTCACTTTTAAGAAAGTGTTTACATGATGAATATTAAAATATTTTGAGCTAAGCTATAGAAATTCAAAAAGATTGGGCTTATATACAAGTACCAGCGAGAATTTTAGACAGAAAAGAACAAGTCTTGTATAATAAAGAAATTTCATTAGTTTAAAGTTTTGTGGCGGAATAAGGATGTTGAAGAGATTACATAAAAGCGTGAGACAATTATGAAGAAATATTGTTCACAATTGTTTCTTGAGTTAGGTAAGGAAATTTCTGGGACAAAATTTGTATAAGGTGGGTAGATTTGTAATACCTGTAATCGTAAAGTAAGGGTAAAGAAGTAATTTAATAAATATGGCATGAAATTAAAATAATATATTTACGTGAAAGATTTAGTATTGAATAAAATAATTCTTTTGAAAAAAAAACTAGACTCGTGGGGGTGTAGTTACAAAGAAAAACAAAAACAAAAACAAAATCTGGGCGTGTCCAGTATGAAAAGAAGGAAAAACAAAAACAAAAACAAAAGAAAAAAAAGAGTTGTAAAAAAAAAGCTGAAAAACGTGGCAGCACGTGTTGCCACCTGCTGCCAAATAAAGAGGAGGCCTTTTGCATGTATGCCACATGTTGTGTTTGCGGCAGCAAGAGAAATTTGGGGGGGCTGCTAATGCATCAATTTAGTTTCAAAAGTTTTCTTTTATATATATATATATATATATATATATATATATATATATATATATTATACTTACTAAATTTCGTTTAGTTCTCCTTAAAATTTCTCTATTTCTTTAAACACTTGGGGATCGAAAGAAAGTTTGAAAGAGAAAAATTTTAAAGGGGTTTACGGGAGAATTTTATAAAAAGTCATGGGAAGCTATCAGAAAAACATAAGGTAATAACGTAATGTTAATTTTTAAGTTTTTAGCATACATAAAATTTCCTGGAATTCAAAGTGAGAATTTTCAAAGGGTGTGGTTTATGAAGAATTGAAGAAATAATTAGAAATTTAATAAAAATATTATGTCAGATGTTGACGATCAGCAACCGAGAGAAATTGCTGAAAGGGACGAGAAAGGCAAGGAGGTGATCCGTGGGTAGCTCTAAGTGGTACGTGCTGAGTTAGATTTACTTTACGTAATTTAAATAAAAATGAAATATCTAGTGATAATATTAAATAAATTATTAGCTTACGCTTTGGTGGTAGATAGAAATTTGATTGATAGGTATGATATGAATTTTGGATATGTAAAAAATTATTAGGTGAGAAATAATATTTTTGACATAATAAGTTGATTTAATAATAAAAGCGATAAGTGAAATTCTTGATGAACTATGGTTGATGTTTTGATACGAGTTATGAGGAGATGAAATTTAGTGGATCTTGGCAAGCTTTGATGGATGATTTAAGGTGATTTAGGATGAGAAGAATTTAGTAGATTTTGTTTTTATATAACTTGAGAAAAATCAGGATAGCCAATTTAAATATTTGAATTCATGTTTTTTTTTTTTTTAATGTTATTTTTCAGATGCAATGAATCTAATGAAAAATGAAAAATTAGAATAAATGCAAGAACCGAGAAGGCAACCAGTCTAATGAGAATAAAAGAACCGGAAAGGCAGCCAGTCTAAATGAGAATAAAAGAATCGGGAAGTCAATCGGTCTAAATGAGAAAGATAAGAACCAGGAAGACAGTTGGTCTAAGATAAAAACATGTCGACATGTGGGAAGACGTTCCTTAATAATAATTCATGCATTACACCTGTTTTTAAATATTGATTTCATTACTGAAATGCTGATTTCTGGTTTGTTATTGTGAATTTTATTTATAGATGAATAAGTCTCACAGAAAGACAGTTATGGTGAGAAAGAAACCTAGAAGTATAACATGATAAGAACCATCTAAATGGTAGACTTTGTGATGTGAACCTCATTATGAGGTAATTATGAGATAATTGATGGTCTTGAGGTGAACCAATAAATAAGAAGAAGAGATTGATAGAGAATGAGGCTTATGATATGTGTAGTGATAGTGGAATGCTAGTATCAAGTTGTATGAGATATAAATGATTAAGTTTTGAAAGATTATTTATACAGATTGAGTACTTCTAGTAAATTTAATTCACTGAGCTTGTGAAGCTCACCCTTCATTGTACAATGATTTCAGGTAGCAGGTAGGACAAATAGTTTGGTGAGTTGAGGTTCAGACAAAATTATTTTCTGTAAGCCACGTATGTGTCAACATCCTCAGACTAATAAGAAAATAAAATAAAAATTTATTGGTAAATATTCATGCATTTTATGTTGTATATAATGTTTAAAGATCAAATTGATGTATCTCCCATGTTGAGGGTTGAGGATTGATGTAAAAGAATTTCTGTTAGTATTATTTTTATTTGTTGCATATATGTGTTGTGCTGAGATTTTCAAAATGTGATGACACTGTCACGAGGGTGGCCAACCCGGGATGGGTCATTACAATAGAACCCGTCTAGAAGGGGTGAAAGGGTACCGAGGATAATATTAGAATGTTAGGACCTCGCCCGAAAAGGGTGAAGGGGATCTGAGGATAATTTTGGAATGGTAGGACCCGCCCAGAGAGGGTGAAAGAAGACCAAAGATAATATTGGAAAGGTAGGTGTTAGAGTTGGTGCATACTTCACATGACCAGATTTGTAGAACCCCAGATGAACATGGGGGTCCCGCTCCCCGGTGAGTTGGGTCTGGTTTTTTGCTTAGCAATTTGGGCTTAGGCCCATGAATAGTCATAGTTTTGTAGCAGGGCGAAAATTCTAATTAGAACATCTTAAGTTGCTTATAAATACTTTTTATGTACTGAGCATACATTGTAAGAAGAGATTTGTAAGGTTGATAATAAGAAACTTCTAACAGGATGTAGCCCTATTCTGGGGTGAACCTGGGTAAATCTTGTCTTCTTTTCTTTCTGTTTATAATTCATGTGATTGACAGGTCTCGAATTGTTCAGTAGGACCCTGCCCAGAAATGGTGACGGGGATCCGAGGATTTAGGAGGACATGATTGACGTATCAGTACATGGGGTGATGTCCCCGTTTTGATATAAAATATGAATTGAGAAAATTTGAAATGAGATGAAATGAAAGAGATGAGATGAGTTGAATACATTGTAGGACCTTAGGTCCGAGAGTTGAATTTAAAAAAGTTGAGATGTGATCATTCATTACATTGCAATTTCGTATGATGTTGATTGTTGTGATTGGATGATGCATTATATTGCATTCTATGTAATGTTGATTGGTGTGATGTAATGGTGTTTTGCATATTAAAAAGGTGATTGTCATGTGGAAATGATGAGAGTGGATTGTGAATGATGGCGTTAATGTGCTTATGAATGTGGATTTTGTGAGTGGTGTGATGGGTGTATGTATGTGCTTATAAATATGTTTTGTGATTATAGTGTGGGGTGTAGTGTCATTTTGTGATAAGTGCTCTTCCTTGAATTGATGATAAGGAGAAAATATGAAGTTTATATTCAAAAGAAATGGTAATCACTTATAGTCACATGCTAATCAATTGAATGTATAATAAGGATTGGTAAACAAAATTAAAAATCAAGAACTATATGTAATGTGATTCTCATTGAGCTTTTTGAAGTTCACCCCTTTCTTTATATTTTAATTTTCCTCCAAGTGCCAGCTGATTTTGGAAGCAAGCTATAGTTGAGAGCTAATAGTTAGATATTGTATAGGGGGTTCGGAATCGACAACTTTAGAGTAATCTTGAGTCCGAAGTTTTCTTTTAAAAATGTTTCTTATATAAAAGGGGAGAGAAATTTGAATGTTTTGTAAATTTTAGGGATTTAAAAAGTGATGCATTAGTTATGCTGTATGAATATGATTGTACATGAAATAAGTTGTTTGATGATGATGAATTTTGAATTGTTTAGTATGACATGATATGTGCATGACATTTACACTAGAGCTTGAGCTTAGAGGTGACAATTTCGTCTCAAGTAAGGCTTATCTGGGATAGGTCGTGACATTTTTGGTTTCAGAGCATAGGTTTATGATTCTGTAGACTACTTGCATGAGCATGGTGTATGAGGAGTTTGTAAAGAGTCGATCGTGTAAGGTTAGAGATGATCTCGTTTAAGAATGAAAGCTGATATTCAAATGGGCTGGAGTAAGAGTTCTTAAAGATGGAGTGGGTTAATTTCATATTGTACTGAATGATTTTGTGTTATATGTAATTACTTTATTATGCTTGTGTAATTACAAGTATAGCTATTATTAAAAGTTATGAATATGAAACCTTTATCTCGAAGTGAATTGTCAAACTTATACATACATGCATACATATGTATGTGAATTGTGTTGCTGTGTGGTTAGTTATATAGTAAAGATGTGGGAAGGTAATAAAAATGGTTGATTTGACTGAATAGGAAATTTTACGTTAATAGTATGTCTTGTTGGTAAATTAGTGGTTAAATGCTAGTTGATGGGTTGGAGAGGTTGCTAAGAATGATTTTCTAAAATAAATGGTAAAATGTTTGATCTTAAGAAATAGTTATTAAGGAGATTGTAAAAAATTGAATGGAATGAAGTCATAAATAAATGAGTTGATAGATGTATATGTTTGGTGATAGTGGTATTTGAACTTGTGATGGATGGGTATGATGGAATGACATTTGAAATAGTATTGGATCTGGGATGTTCTTGAAATTGTATGTTGTGTTTGCTATTAGGAAATGTGGAAAGTCCAAGAATTTGGAGAGGTAGTATCAAAATTTTGTAAGAATGATAAGAATTCTTGACTTTAAAATATGAAATAAAGATGGGAGATTGATATGTTGGTAGAATTTTGATGGATTAACAAGCATGGAAAAGGAGAAAAATATAAATTATTAAAATAAATAGTTGACGTAGTGAGAGATGTAATGTTGAAGGTGATTAATAGTAAAAGGGAGAAATTTTTTGAGAAAGTGAATAACCATGTTAGATTAATGTCAAAGGAAAATTTTGCGATACTTTGGAATTTGAAGAAAGATAATTAAGGAAATATGTACTTATCTTGAATAGAAATTTTATAGGTAAAATTAGAGTAGCTAGTGTAGTTGATTGGAAGTATGTAATTATAGTAGGGAGTTGAATTATGAAATTTCAATTGAAATAGTTGATGATGGAGATTGTTATATGAAATTGTAAGAGGAATAGTGTGTTGAATCTTAACAAAATTCAAGTGTGATGAGGTGTTAATCAAAGGATATTGGTGAATTTCCTTTAAAACTTGGAACTCTTATTAAAGATTTTAAAAGGGGATTAAATAAAAGATTTGTACTTGTAAGTCTAAAAGTTCTACTCTATTTGGAGAATAATTTAGGAAGTGCTAATTTGAAGCTAGTAAAAGATAGGAAGTGATGGGTTGACGTAATATAAAGTGTAGAAATTATTAGAGGATTTGATCTCAGTATAGTTTGGATAAAAGGAAAGAACGATGGCTAGTGAAGGCATGAGATGTGTGATTAACCTTAGAGGTTATAAATTTAATAAAAGTATTAATGGGATATAGTATAGAAGATTAAGAGTCTAATGAGGTACAAAAGTGTTAGAATTATTGTTGTGAAAAGAAGTAAGGGTTGAATGTGAGATCAAGAAGATTTGGACAAGGATTCATTGGATGAGTCAGAGTTTTGATCAAGAACCACTAAATGTGATTTTTACTATTTACCTAGTGAGAAAGTTTTAGTAATTATTAGTTAGTGAAATTAATAAAATCGGGGAGAATAAAGTAACTAGCTTATGGGTTTGTTGAAATTTTGAAGAATATCATAAAATATAAAATTGGGGGAATGGTTTAGTAAAGGAGAAAATTGGAGAAAATGAAAATTTATAAAAAAAAAATAAAAAGGTAAGTTCTTAAATATAACTTAGAGCATTGGATGTGGAGGGGTTTAAAATAGAGTAAAGAAAATTTCAAATTTTACAAGACTATGTACATGATAAGTGAGTAATCTAAATTCAGAAAGGCTAAGTAATGGTGATTTTGAAGTTATCTAAGTAATTGAGAGGAACTTTGAAAGTTTTAAAGAGATTCGGTAAATTGTTACTAATTGTATACATTGGGAGAAGAGTATAAAAGCTTGAGCAAAACCTAAAGACTAAAATTTTTGAAGGTTTTAAAAGACTATAGACTTTGTATGTTAAATAATAATGGAGACACTATCAATAATGTTTAATCTATTGAGGATTGTCAGATTTTGGATGGTTTTCTAAAGGATTTAAATTCTAAAATGAGAAAAGTTATGTGAATTAAAAATCAAAATGATATATGAATTTTACTAGAATGATAATTTTGTGATGAGTAAAAGAAGGGGTGATAATCAGCAACTTGAAAAGGGTAATGTAAAGATTTTAATGCTTATGAAGAAAAAGAGGCAAGTAAAGAAGTGGCGATAATACGATTCAATGAACTAAATAATGAAAAGATGAGTTAAAGAGTAAAAAGTTTATGCGGAAGACTTTTTGTCTTGGAGGATAAAAATGGTGTTTGAGTTTTGATAAAAATGATGAAAATTTTCTTATGAATAAAATGAATGGTGTTGTTTGTGGGACTAAGAGGGTGGATTGGAGGAGCATAGAATAGTGACATTTAATAGAGGTAAATATTTAACTAGTGATTATGTTTTGGAAATATCTAGTAGTAGTGTAAAGATAATCATGTCAGTAATCATAATGATAGAAAAACCAACAAGGTTGAGATGACTTAAAGTTTTAAATGGCATTAGTGAGAACTTTAAATGCAATAAGATGATACCTATGTAAGTAGTATGGTACTAACGATCAAGAAAAACTATAACATGGTTTAAATTGGAAAACATCTAGATAAAAGGTGATAATGACTAAAATAATGTATAACAACTTAATTGTTTTTAACTAAAGGGTTATCTGGTGATTCTTGTGAGAGTTAGGTGGGTAAGATGTGTAACGACCCATCCCGAGATGGCTACCACTAAGATGGTGTCATCACGTTTTGAAATCCCAACATGACACATATATGTAACAATACATCAACTGAAATAAAAAAATTTCATCCAATCATTAACTCTTCTCAGAGAAAATACTTCATTATCCTCCTTTCAGAAGCAATATATACATATAACAAAATGCATGAAAATATTTTTATTACAAATTTTTCTTTCTTTTTTCTTATAATGTTTGAGGACTTGACCACGAGACTTACTTAAGTTAGTTACTCTGCTATCAGCTCTAAACTCTATCTATCCTGCCCGCTGCCTGAAAATTTTCAATAATGAGGAATGAGCTTCACAAGCTTAGTGAATCAAATTTACTAGAAGTACAAGATTATATACTTCCAGTCACATCTTATAATTCAATCATTTCTAATTTACCAATATAAATTATCTATTTCTTCATAGATAATCATTCAATCTTTTAAATAATCTTCCCATATTCATTCATCTATTATCTAATATAAATTAATAATACCATCCTATTATAATTTCAACCATTTATCAATCTTATCTTAAATTAATCGTCAAACATATCAATTTTTCTTCTCATATATTTAATCATCTTGAGATTTTCAATTTAACATCATTATTTAATTAGTTATGAGGTTCACAACATATAATCAATTAAGCAAATCAATTTTTATCATATCTTACTGTCATATTTCTTTCCCATCATATCTGTCTCTCTGTGAGACTCATTTGTCTATCAATCATATCACAATCAAGACTGATACTTCAGCATCTCAATAAAAAAAAAATCAATAATTAAAACAAATGTAATGCATGAATTTAAATTATCTTTCTTTATTTCTCATCAAATCTTTTCATATTATCATCTGGGAACGTCTTCCCACATATCAACATGTTTTAGCTAGACCAATTGCCTTCCTGGTCTTTTCGACAAGACCAACTACCTTCCCAGTCTTTTATTTTTAACTAGACTGGCTGCTTTCTCGGTTATTTTATTTTAAGCTAGACCGGCTGCATTCTCAGTTCTTTTATTTTCAGCTAGACTGGTTGCCTTCCCAGTTCTTTTATTTTCAGCTAGACCAGCTCACTTCCCAATTCTTTTATTTTTAGCTAGACTGGCTGCCTTCCCAGTCTTTTATTTTATGCATATGAGTAATAATATGAAAACAAGTATACATTCAAGCGTTCAATTTAACTATCCAGCTCTTTCTCAAAATTATTATCTTATTCACATTCATTAAATTATATCATCATATATCATATCCACTTTCCCATCATATTTTTCAGGAAGTTCATAAAACTTCTCAGCATATTTTTCATTCATCCATACTATCTGAAATATAAATTCTCATATAATTAATATTCAACACACTTTCCAATTCGTAATCAATCAATTTTCATATATAATAGAAAATACATCCTTAAATCATTGTAATTCACCCATTTATTCAAATATCGTAATTTCATATTTTTATTAGTTTTGATTACTAAAAGTATATCTAACTCCCCACATATAACTTAAAGCTACCCATGGAGCAGCTCATTGCCTTTCCTGCTCCTTTCAACAATTTCACCTGATTGCTGATCGTCAACACTTGACATAATATTTATATTAAAATTTCTAATTTATACTTCAATTCTTCCGTAATTCATACTTTTAAATTTCTACATCAAACTTCGGGTATTTTCGTGTATACTAAATTTTAAAAATAAAATTCACATTATTACCTTTTGTTTTTCTTAGAACTTCCCTTGAATCTCTTTAAAATTCTCCCGTAAACCTCTTCAAAATTTTAATCTTTCAACTTTTCTTTCAGTCCCCAAGTGTTTAAAAAAAGCGAGTAATTTGAGAGAGTGTAAACCGATTTTTAACAAACCTAAACAAAAACTTACTTAATTTTGTTTTTTATACTAAATAGTTACCTTAAGATGCCACGAATTTGTCCTTGTTGTCCAACATGAAATGTTTTGCATGTTGGGCAGCCAACACCTGAATGTCCAGGTGTTGGCCTCTTTTTTTCAAAAATTTTATTTTTTTCAATAATAAATCTTTCATGTATATATTATTTTAATTCCATGTACTATCCATCAAATTACTTCTTTACCCTTACTTTAAGAACATGGGTATTACAATTCTACCCACCTTATAAAAATTTTGTCCTTGATATTTCCTTACCTAACTCATGAAAAAGCTGTGGGTACTCTTTTCTCATTCTTGCCTCATGCTCCCAAGTGATTTCTTCAACATCTTTGTTACGCCATAATACTTGAATCAAAGGAATGACTTTATTACGTAAGACTTGTTCCTTTTTGTCTAGAATTCTAACTGGTACTTGCATAAAGGTATAATCTTCCTGGAGTTCTACAGCCTGAATCGGAATACTACGGGATTCATTATGTAAACACTTTCTCAAAAGTGAAACATGAAACACATTGTGTAACTGTTTTAATTTTGGAGGCAAATCTAATCTGTATGCTACTAGTCCAACTCTCTCAATCACCTCATATAGCCCCACAAATCTCAGACTCAATTTTCCCTTCTTTTTAAATCTCAATACACCTTTCACGAAGATATCTTCAAAAATATCCAGTCACCAACCTGGAACTCAAGAGGTAATCTTCTATTATCAGCATATCCTTTCTGTCTGTTCTATGCTGCTCTAAAGTTTTCTCTAACCAGTTTGATCCTCTTAGTAGTCAAATCTATCATTTCTAGACGAAATATCTTTCTTTCTCCAACTTTTTCCTAACATATTGGAGTTCTACACCTTCTACCATATAAAGCCTTAAATGGTGCCATCCTAATACTAGTTTGATACTGATTATTGTATGCAAACTCGATCAAAGGTAAATAAGCATCCCAGCTCACTGAGAAACTCAATACACTTGCCCTCAGCATATCTTCTAATATTCTGATGATTCTGTCTGTCTGCTCGTCAGTTTGAGGTTGAAAAGCTATACTAAACTGCCATTGCGTACCTATAGCTTCTTGAAAACTTCTCCAAAATCTAGAAGTGAATCTAGAATCTCTATATAATATAATGCTTAAAGGTACTCCATGTACTTTCATAATTTTCGCAACATACAATTCAGTCAACTTTTCAAGACTCTAGGTAGTTTTAATAGGAAGGAAATGTGAAGATGTTGTGAGTTTTAAATTACTCACAAGCGCATGAGTCGTTTGCAATATAGTGTGTGCAAGTGCGAGGTCAAATCCACAGGGAATTGCGTCGTAAAAATATATTTTTATCTAAACTAACCCTATTTTAACCTAATTCCAATTTCTGAATTGTATTATGCAAAGAATATAAACTAAACTAAATTGAGTTGAGTTGAAACAAATAATAAAAATACTAAGGTTTCTGAATCCACCCCACCAAAATAAAGCATATATTTTCATGTTCTGTATAAAAGTAATCTATCAAATAATTCCATGAATCCACCATTATACAAATCACAGCGAATACCCTAATTCAACCAAATCATCCAACGTATTCCTTTAGAATCACAATGGATATCCAATTTACTTTGGATGATCCGCCGTATCCGGCAAATGAAACACAAGGAATATCCAATTTGAACAATTTAAGTGCAATCAATCATAAGAATTTACTCAAACAATTGAAACAGAACATTAATACTAAAAATATTAGAATTGTACGAACATATCTAAAAATATTATGCCAAACAATGGCGAGGCTTCATCTTCAACCTTAGATGAAGGTTTTAGCCTCTCATGATTATGAAACTAAATTTCACAATTAAAGTGCTAAATATAAAACTTTAAACTCGAAAGAAATAAATTAAAACTGACTATACATTGAGAAAAATTCCACTTGCAGCTGTTGTGCATTACTTCCCCCTGTGATAGCAAAGCCTTGGAGATCCCCCAGATTGCTCGCAAAAGTCCTCCGGATTGCACACCTTTTTGATGAAGTGAAATGGGGCTTTTATAAGGGAACTCCATGAGTGCAATGTATTTCCAATCCGATGTGGGATGTTTGATATAGAATGTGTTTCCAACCGATGTGGGATGTGGGATTTAAGCCTTCACAGGCCCTTCAAAACTTTTGCTCACACTGAAATCCCGCATAGCCTGACCTTCATCTACTAAAACGATCATAACTTTCTCTAGAAAAATCATATTTACGAGCTGTAAATTTTTTTAAAAAATAGACATTCGGATCTTTCCAAGCATATATAGCTCATCTCCTGGTTCTTCCCAAATCATTACAGTTTTAATCCGCACAAATCACTTCTACCACACTAAAATCACGCACAGGCTTACCCTTGTCTACTAAAACTGCCATAACTTTCTCTAGAAAAATCATATTTAAGAGCCATAAAATTCCCCAAAAATAGACATCCGGATCTTTCAAGTATATATGGCTCATCTCTTGGTTCTTCCTGAATCATTACAGTTTTAATCCGCAAAAATGAATGATCTGTACGAACAATTCTGGAAATTTAGTAAACTCCTTTCCAAGTACTTGTAAACCTTAAAAACAACTCAAAGTAACAAATTCCTAAGCTAACAAATGTAAATTAAGGGGTCAAAATATGAAATATTTGGCACTCATTAGAAGACTTTGAAAGTCTATCCACTATAACCCATATAGCATCATGACCTCTCTGGGTATGGGGAAAACCAGAAACAAAATCCATGCTCACATTCTCCCATGGTCATTCAGGTACTAGAAGAGGTTGTAATAAACCTGTTGGATGTCTATTCTCAGACTTCACCTGTTGACAAGTCAAACATCTAGAAATATACTCAGCTACATCCTTCTTCATCCCTGACCACCAATGATTTTGTCTCAAGCCCCTGTACATCTTATTATTACTCGGGTGCATAGAATACAGAATCATGAGCATCTCTTAGTATCTCCTTTCTCATATCAACATCTTTGGGAACACAAAGTCTATATCCCAATACCATCATACTATCTTCTCTAATTCTAAACTCAAGTGGCTTCCCACTCAATACTTCTTGTTTGATCTTCTCTATCCCTTCATCTCTACCCTGCACATGTAACAAGCGATCAATAATAGAATATTGTAGCACCATATTTGCCATCAATATTCCTCTATTACTGATACTCAACTGCATCCTCATTTTTTCTTAATTTTATCGTCAAGCTAGTATCATGACTTCCAATAGCAGTTAATCTCCCTGCAGACTTTCTATTCAGTGCATTAGCTACTACATTAACCTTCCCTGGATGATAATGAATGGTACGGTCATAGTCACTAATCAACTCCATCCACCTCCTCTACCTCAAATTCAACTCTCTCTAGGTAGGTAAATGCGTCAAACTTTTATGATCAGTAAAAATTTCACAAGTGGCTCCATACAGATGATGTCTCCAAATCTTCAAAGCAAAAACTATGGCAGCCAATTCTAAATCATAGGTCGGGTAATTTCTCTCATGGTTCTTCAATTGCTTATAAGTATAAGCTATAACTCTCCCATGTTGCATCAACACACATCCCAACCCCTGATGCGACGCATCACTATCTGCCATAAATCCTTCATCACTAGAAGGAAGCACTAGTACTGGAGCAGTAGTCAATTTCTCTTTCAACACCTGGAAACTCCTCTCACATTCTTTTGACCACATAAACTTCACTTTCTTCCTGGTCAATCTAGTCAATGGTCTAGCAATCATAGAAAAATTCTAGATAAACCTCCTATAATTACCAGTCAACCCCAAAAAGCTTCTAATTCAGTCACACTGGTGGGTCTTTCCCAATTCAACACTGCCTCTACTTTCTGTAGGTCAATTGCTATACCATCTCCTAACACAACATACCCCAAGAAAGATATTTCACTTAACCAAAACTCACACTTAGAGAACTTTGCATACAATTTCTCTCTCCTCAATATTTCCAACACTATCTCTAAATGTTTCCCATGCTCCTCTTCAGTCTTGAAATATACCAGAATATTATCAATAAATACAATCATAAATCTATCCAAAAATGATTTAAACACCTAATTCATTAGATCCATAAATGTTGCAGGAGTATTAGTTAACCTAAATGGCATCAAAAGGAACTCATGATGACCATAACGTGTTATAAAAGTAGTCTTAGGCACGTCCCTCTCCTTTATCCTCAACTAATGATAACCCGATCTCAGATCTATCTTAGAAAACACCCTAGCCCCTTGTAACTTCTCGAATAAATGATTTATCCTGGGAAAAGGATATTTATTCTTTAGGGTGATCTTATTCAACTATCTATAATCAATACACAACCTCATCGTCCCATTCTTCTTCTTCACAAACAACACAAGGGCTCCCCAAGGCGACATACTAGGTCGAATAAACTGTTTATCTAGCAACTCTTGAAGCTAAACTTTCAAGTCTCTCAACTCAGCTGGTTCTATTCTATAAGGTGCTATAGATATGGGTGCTGACCCAGAATCACCTCAATAGAAAACTCTATCTCCCTATTGGGAGGTAAACCAAACAACTCCTTAGGGAACATATCAGAAAAATCTTTCATTACCAATATTTCTTCTAACTTCCTAATCTCCTTTTTAAAATCCACCACATACGCCAAATACCCCTCACAACCCTTCTTTAACCATCTACTAGCAGTCAGGGCAGAAATAAGATAGTTGGCAAGTATCTTATGTTCTCCCTGAAAATTAAACTCCTCTTGTCTTGGTATCTTAAAACACCACATTCTTCCTAAAACAGTCTATCCAAGCATGATATACATATAACCAATTTATTCCCATAATTAAATCAAAATCTTTCATATCTAAAGGTAACAAATCAACTTCAAATTCTCTATCAGCCATGCTAATCACACAACCACGATAAATTGTCCTGATAATAACCCTATCCCTAGTAGGAACCTCAACAATAATAGTATGCATCAAAGGACTAACACTAGCATCAATAGATTTCATATAAACACTGGATGCAAAAGAATGGGTTATACCAGGATTAATCAATAATCTAGCAGGTCTATCAAGAATAGATACCATTCCCATAACAATATTAGGAGTGGCTTGTGCATCCTGTTGGGACAACGCATAGACTTTGCTGTCTCTTGGCTGTAATAGACCACCGCTTCCTCTCTTAGTTACTGATCCTGTGTCCCTGCACCGCATACTCCCTGATTCACCTATCTTCTCCCAACACCTCCAACACTTATCTCAACAGATTTTCCCACTGGATAATCTACACTAATATGCCCTCCCTCACCACATACAAAGCACATCTGAGTAGAAAAATTTATAGATAGATTCCCTGTCTAATTACATCTAAAGCAAACTCTTGTATCTTGATCATACATCAAGTTACCACTTCCCCTTGGTGGCATACGTACTCATCTACCATATTTTCCAGTTCCCATAGCTTGTCTCCCAAATCTAGGGGTCCCACCAATATTACTCTGGGCTACAGAAGCAATAGATCCTGCTTGCTTCTGACTCTGTATTGCAGTTCCCTATAATAAGAACGCCCTCTCTGGGGTGGTCTCCCACCATGCATACTCATACTGCTATCACCTATGAGTCCCTCAAATCTAGACCTCTTCAGCCAATCCCTCTTACCTCTAAACTCCATCACATCTTTCTCAATCTGTAATGATTTATCCATCATTATAACATAATTCCTAATACCCATATAAGAGAGTTTAGTCTGAATTCATAGTGTAATCCCTCTGAAAATATCTTAGATTTCCTCTCTTCTGTATTTACTAACTCATATAAGAACCTTGACGGGGCTATAGATCTATTGTCATACTGAGCCATCGATAAGGTATTCTACCTTAAATGAATAAAATCTCTCTTCTGCTGTTCTCGAAATGTATCTGGAAAATACTTCGTAAAGAACACATCTTGAAACTTACACCAAGTTAAGGGTTGATCTATCTGTGTACTCAATCTAGGCAGAATATTCTCCCACTATTGAGAAGTAATGAAGCAAAATCAACCTTTTGCCTATCTGTCACTAGTAAGAATTCAAAATATTTCTCAACATGTTTAATCCACTGCTCAACTTCAATGGGATTTACAGATCCTCTAAAAGACTGGGGTTTAAGTTTAAGAAATCTCATAAAACAATCCCCTTCTATCTCATGTGCAAACACACTATCTCCCTCATAAACCTATTGTCTCACCACATCGGGTTTTGCTCTACCCTTTTCCTCTAATCTCCTCTGTAAATTATTAGCCCTTTCTTCTGCTGCATTCATTCTCTCTATAACACGATCAAGAATTTCTCTTAACTCATCCCTCATAATATCAAATTCTCTTTCCACCTCTACTAGTACCAGCTGCATTAGCAACATGTTCTCTTAGATGAACCATAGACTCAACCTCCCTCTCCACTTCAACTCTTCTAAATATTGTGGGTCTACCACGTCCTCTTTGATTCAAAACTCTACCTTTAGCTTTAGCACATCCACATGTCATCCTCAGACTCTGCATTAAAAGGTAGTTTGTTTAAATCTTCCACTTCTTTAAATTTTTATGAAGTCTACATAATCATAAAACCTAATGCTCTGATACCAAAATTGTAACGACCCATCCCAAGTTGGCCACCCCCGAGACAGTGTCGTCACGTTTTGAAATCCTAGCACAACACATATATGCAACAATACAAAAATAAATCAACTATAATAAAAAAAAATAATCTAATCCTTAACTCTTCTCAGAGAATATACATCATCATCCTCCTTTCAGAAACAATATATACATATAACAAAATGCATGAAAATATTTTTATTAAAAAATTTTCTTTCTTCTTTCTTACAATGTTAAAGGACTTGACCACGAGACTTACTTAAGGTAGTTACTCTGCTATTAGCTCTAAACTTTATTTGCCCTGTCCACTGCCTGAAAATTTTCAACAATAAGGAGTGAGCTTCACAAGCTCAGTGAATTAAATTTACTAAAAGTATTCAATTATATATTTCCGGTCACATCTTATAATTCAATCGTTTATAATTTACCAATATAAATTATCTATTTATTCACAAATAATCATTCAATCTTTCAAATAATCTTCTTATATTCATTCATCTATTATCTCATATAAATCAATAATAACATCCTATTATAATTTCAACCATTTATCAATTTCATCTTAAATTAATCATCAAACATATCAATTTTTCTTCTCATATATTTAATCATCTTGAGATTTTCAATTTAACATAATTATTTACCTAGTTATGAGGTTCACAACATATAATCAATTAAGCAAATCAATTTTTATCATATCTTACCATCATATTTTTTTTCTCATCATATATATCTCTCTGCGAGACTTATTTGTCTATCAATCATGTCACAATCAAACTGATGCTTTAGCATCTCAACCAATAAAAATCAATAATTAAAACAAAAGCAATGCATGAATTTAAATTTTCTTTCTTTCTTCCTCATCAGATCATTTCATATTATCATCTGGGAACATCTTCCCACATGTCGACATGTTTCAGCCAGACTAGCTGCCTTCCTGGTCTTTTCGACTAGACTAGCTATCTTCCCAACTTTTTATTTTCAGCTAAACCGGTTGCCTTCCCAGTTCTTTTATTTTCAACTAGACCGGTTGTCTTCCCAGTTCTTTTATTTTCAGCTAGACCGGCTGCCTTCCCGTTTCTTTCGTTTTCAGTTAGACCGACTGCCTTTTCGGTTATTTTATTTTCAGCTAGATTGGCTGCCTTCCTGGTCTTTATTTTATACATATAAGCAATAATATGAAAACACACAGACTAGGTGCCTTCCTTGTCTTTTATTTTATGCATACGAGCAATAATATGAAAACAAGCATACATTCAAACGTTCAATTTAACTATCAAACTCTTTCTCAAAATTATTATGTTATGCACATTCATTAAATTATTTCCTCATATATCCACTTTCCCATCATATTTTATCATATTTTTTCGGAAGTTCATAAAACTTCTCAACATATTTTTCATTCATTTATCCTATCTAAAATATAAATTCTCATATAATTAATATTCAACACACTTTCCAATTCCTAATCAATAAATCAATCAATTTTCATATATAATAGAAAATACATCCTTAAATTATTGTAATTCACCCATTTATTCAAATATCATAATTTCATATTTTTATTGGTTTCAATTACTAAAAGTAAATCTAACTCCCCACAGAGAGCTTAAAGCTACCCGTGGATTAGCTCATTGCCTTTCATGCTCCTTTCAACAATTTCACCCTATTACTAATCGTCAACACTTGATATAATATTTATATTAAAAATTTTAATTTATTCTTCAATTCTTTCGTAATTCATACCTTTAAATTTCTACATCAAATTTCAGGTATTTTCATGTATGCTAAATCTAAAAATAAAATTCACATTATTACCTTCTGTTTTTCGTTAAGCTTCCCTCGAATCTCTTTAAAATTCTCCCGTAAACCTCTTCAAAATTTTAATCTTTCAACTTTTCTTTCAGTCCTTAGGTGCTTAAAGAAAGAGAGTAAGTTGAGAGAGTATAAACTGATTTTTAACAAACCTAAACAAAAACTTACTTAATTTTGTTTTTTATACCAAACAGTTGCAATCTGATGCCATGAATTTGTCCTTGTTGTCCAACATGCAATGTTTTGCATGTTGGGCAGCCAACAGCTAGATTTCCAGGTGTTGGCCCCTTTTTTTATCCATTGAATCCACACATTTATCTTTCTTTTTTTTTCAAAAATTTTGTTTTATTCAATAATAAATTTTTCACGTATATATATTTTTAATTTCATGTAATATCTATACAATTACTTTTTTACCCTTAATTTAAGAACATATGTAGTATAAGATGAATAGTGATTGGATACAATTTGTGGAGTATACAATTATGAGAAGTGAGTGGGAGATTTAATCAAGAGAATATGTGAAGAAGTGAAGTGATTCAAGAAAAGTGGGAGAGTAATGACCTTGAGGTATGATCAAAACTTTGAGAAGAGTTTTATGAGGATCAAGGTGAAATTATAGTGAAGAAATTGGTAAAAAAAAAAACTAATTAAGGGAGTTTATTAACTTTATATGAGAATACTGACTCAAATTAACTCATAAGAGATGGTGACAAAAAAATTGGAATTTGTCTCTTTAAAAATAAAGGGAAGCAATTCTAGATGTAGTTCAATACATATATGTATTAATATAATGGTGAAATTTTTTTAGTAGGAGTTAAGAGATTTATAAAATTTAAAGAGATAAACTACCGAATGGATCAAAATGATTGGAGAATATGAGTGAATAGGAAGATGAGTTTTGAGGTTGTTAACTGATTTTTATTTTAAGTAAATGAAATCTAGAAAGTAAATGGTTTGAGAAGATGGTGAGTGAACTAAAGCTGTGTTAAGCTTAAAACTTTAGATAACATTGTAATTGGATCCGGGGTACCATATTTTATTCGGAGAAAAATGAGTGTTTAAAATTTTTTAATATTAAGAATAAGTAAACAATTGGTGAATGACTTCTTTTGAGGTGGTATGTCAAATAGTAGAGAACATGAGCAAAATGATATGGTAAGCGAGAACTAGAGTACTATATTAAATTAAGGATGTGAAAGATTTAGAGATAGAGATAGTATTAGATAATGTAAAATTTAAATTTGAAATTTCTACCAAATGATGTGTTACTCTAAGAGAAAATTTTCAAATTTACCGCAGGAAGTTAATAAGAGACAAAAAGAGGGTGACTGCAAGAGGTTTAAAATACTACTGGATGTGTACGTCAAGATCTTTAGCTAAATCAAATAAAGTTGATTGAAACGATATGTTGGATTGTTCAAATCTTAATAATTGAGATAATATGATAACGATATGGAAATAGTTTAGAGACAAATCAAAATTGTGATCGAGACAAAGTTTTACCTTTAGATAATAATACTTTGGAAGAATGAGAGAGCTGGGGAATGTAGTAGGTAATGAGATAGGTGTGAAGAAAACAAGAATCTCTTTCATTTGCGGATCTAAGCTAGAAGAATTTCGAGGATGAAATTTTATTAATAGGGGAGAATTGTAGAGTACGGTATTTAGTTAAATTATTTTAAATCATGGGAGTGTATTTTTTTATGAATTTATGCATTTATTTGAAAATAAATTATATTTAATTCATGTTAGAATGTGCAAGACTTGGAAATAAATAAATAAACTAATAATTTAAAATAATAAAAACATATATCAAGAGAAGATTACAAAATTACTGAAGGATTGTAAGAAAAATTAAGTAAAATTGGAATTACTAGAGAATGATGTGGTGAAATATAGAAAAATAAGAAGAGAAGGGGTAAACTTGTAATAACACTAGAAAGAGGCTATAAAAGGGGCGAGGCATCAAATTTTTTGGTAGAAGTCTCTAGAGAGACCGAGAGAATGAGAGAAGAGGGGAAATAATGGAAGAAAGAAACGGGAAAAAGCTTAGGGAAAAGCTCAAAAATCAAGGTAAGAATCAATTCTTAATCTTCAAGCATGCTTATAAACTTAGGATTTGAGTTTGCATTGATGGATTTAAAGTTGTTTGAGAAAAACATGAGAAAATTTAGGTTATTTTGAAAGAAAATGGGTTTTAGACCAAATTTCATGACTTAGAACTTAAAAGTTCAATTTTTGATGTGGGTAATGTTGGATTTTATTGATAGTAAAAAACTTGTATCTTTGAAGATTTGAGAAGTCCTATGGAAATCAAGGAAAATTTTGGAGGAAAAAGTGAGTTTTTGTAAGAGATTTTACTAGAAATGGAGGGTGTAGTCGACTACAATAGTGCATAGTCGACTACAGGGTGTTTCTGAACCATTTTATTTGAAGAATAGGTGTTGTAGTTGACTACACAAGGTATCAGGGGCTATTGTAGCCGACTACAGATAACATGTTGTTTTCCAAAAATTTTGGCCTTTTCCATAAAAATTTTAATGTAAAACCTTTCCAAAGTGATTTTAACCATCATATACATTGGAAATATGAATAGACCACCTTTGAAATGTTTAGTATTCTTGAAATTAAAGTGTTTTTGAGACCCAAAGTCAATAATTTGAAAAGGAAAAGAAAAAATGGGCATAATACTTTGATTTTTCTATAATGGTTGTGTACAAAGTGCGCACATGATATTTAAAGTATAAAAATACTATTGGGGTTGTATAGCATGCATTCGTGATTGATAATGATGGAATTAAGTGTTATTTACTTTTAGGAACAAGTGATGATCATATTGAATGACAAATGAAGTACTTGGAGACTAGTTTGTGGATCGCATAGTGAGGTGAGTTCGCCTTACTTCTGGTAAGCGAGAAAGAGTTAGGAACCTTAAGACTTAACTAAATATTGAACATGAAAAGTTGATATAAATATTTTTCAAATTTGATGTATTATGTGATTTTGGTGTATATGTGAAATAATACATATGTAAGTTAAAATATAAAGGTATATCATTTTCTTACACTACATGATGTAATTATTGAAAGGAATTGTGATTGTGATATGATAGATTTTTGTGAGTGTGACATGCACATTTGTGAATTTATGTGTGAGAATTGTATTTGGTTGTTGTACGGCAATGGTTGCCTTTTTGTGTGATGGGAATGGATTGTTTGAGATTGTCATGAATTTGATGTATGAAATTGTACTCTCGTTATGGCCATGTGAAATAATCGAATGTATGTGTGAGTCATAGGACCTGCCCAAAAAGGGTGAGAGGGTACCGAAGATAGTATTGGAATTGTAAAAGCCCGTCCGAAAAGGGTAAAGGGGATCCGAGGATAATATTGGAATGGTAGGATTCGCCCAGAAAGGGTGAAAGGGGACTGAGGATAATATTTGAATGGTAGGACGCCGCTTGGAAATGGTAAAAAAGATCTGAGGATAATATTGAAATGGTATGACCCCGCCCAGAAAGGGTGTAGGGGATTAGAGGATTTATCATGAGATGATTGACATACCGGTATGTAGGGAGATGTCCCCTTTCTAATATGAAATATGAATTGAGAAAATTTGAAATGAGATCAAATGAAAGAGATGAGATGAGTTGAATATATTGTAGGACCTTGGGTCTGAGAGTTGAATTTAAATGAGTTGAGATGTGATCATTCATTGCATTTCAATTTCGTATGATGTTAATTGTTGTGATTGTATGATCCATTATATTGCGTTTCATGTGATGTTGATTGGTCTGAAATAACGGTATTGTGCCTATTAAATAGTTGATTATGATGTATAAATTATGAGAGTGGATTGTGAATGATGGTGTTAATGTGCTTATGAATGTGGATTTTATGAATGTTGTGTGATGGGTGCATATATATGCTTATAAATATGTTTTGTGATTATAGAGTGGGGTGTAGTGTCATTTTGTGATGAGTGATATTCCTTGAATTAAAGATAAGGAGAAAATATTAAATTTATGTTCAATGGAAATAATAATCACTTAGATACACATGCTAATCAATTGAATGTATAATAAAGATTGTTAAATGAAATTAAAAATTGAATACTATGAGTAATGTGATTCTCACTGAGCTTTTTGAAGCTCACCCCTCTCCTATATGTTTTATTTTCCCCCCAAGTGGCAGTTGATTTTGGAAGTAAGCTCTAGTTGACAGTTGATAATTAGAGATTGTACGGGTGGGTTGGAAGCAGCATCCTCAGAGTCATCTTGAGTCTGAAGTTTTCTTTTAAAATGTTGTTTATACAAAAGGATAGAGAAATTTGAATGTTTTGTAAACACTGGGGATTTAAAAAGTGATGCATTAGTTGTGCTGTATGAATATGATTGTACATGAAATAAATTGTTTGATTATGATGAATTGTGAGTTGTATAGTATGACAAGATGTGTGCATGACATTCAGACTAGAGCTCGGAGCTTAAAGGTGGCGATTCCATCTCGAGTAGGGTCCACCTAGGATGGGTCGTGACATTATCATTATTACAATAATATTATAATAAATATGATTATAATATTGTAATAAATATTATTATTATTATCATCATTATTATAATTATTAGTAATTATTATTATTATAAGAATTTTTTATTATAATAATATTATAAAATACTATTAATATTAGTATTATTATAATGATAATGATAATGATAATGATAATCATTATTATTATATCTATTATAATTATTATTATAATAATAGTAATTATTATTATAAGAAAATTTTATTATAATATTATAGAAATACTATTATTATTATGATAAATTTTATTATAATATTATAGAAATACTATTATTATTATGATAATAACAATCATCATTATTATAGTTATTATAATTATTATTTGTGATTAGTATAATAATATTATAATTATAATTATAATTATTAACATTATTATTATTATTATAAAAAATTATTTTTAATAATTATAATTATTATTACTATTATTATTCAAGGGTAAAATAAGGCAAAAAGAAAAATTTTAGTCCCACGTAGATGCGATAGAATCTATCCCATTGGAAAGATAGGAATAAAAATATGGAATTAAAACTAATTTTATCCCATTTTAATCTCACATGAATAGTAAATCTTTTCAACTAAATAAAGGATAACTATTGATACAGATAATAAGTTACCACCCAATGATATGAGGACACGTGGACAACTCTCCTCCAGTAGCATGAAGACACGTGGACAACTCTCCTCTAATAATATGAAGACACGCGGACAACTCTCCTCTAGTAGCATGAGGACACGCAAACAACTCTCCTCCAATAATATGAGGACACGCGGACAACTCTCCTCCAATAGCATGAGGACACATGGATAACTCTCCTCCAATAGCACAAGGACACATGGACAACTTTCCTCCAATAGCACGAGGACACATGGATGAATCCTCTCCAATAGTCTGATGACACGTTGACAAGCAGTTGACAACACCACTGTCACTCATGATCTCCCCTGTGCAGGACTGTAAGCGTGATTATGGGATTGGACCATCCAGGACATGCGACTAGACCTCGACCGAAAGAACGGGATCTCCGGGATTGCCCCATCCCTGACACGTGGGCAATCCCACCTCTGAATCAATATAAAAGGCCTAAGGTACACAAATCTAAACCAACTTCAATTACAAGTTCATTACTGAAAACACTAGTGTCGTAATTCTCTCAATTTTTCTAAAAACTTACACTGACAAAAGCATCGGAGTGTCCTTAGATGGTATCACTCCTCCTCTCCTTCGTCTACTCTCTAGTTCACCCCTGTTTCCTTGTGCAAGCTCCCCCTGAAGCATTGACCTTCAGCTCAGCAACATATTTTAGGCATCAACAGATTGGCGCTGTTCGTGGGAAACCACCATCTCTTGCTAACAGTAAAAGCGAAAAAGTCTAAAGAACTCATCTTTTGCCATGCTACCCAGAAATACCACAAGGAATGTCGGCAAAGGAGTTGCCGAGACCAGCGCCCCATGTTGTGAGTTTTAAATTACTCGCAAGCGCACGAGTCGTTTGCAATATAGTGTATGCAAGTGCGAGGTCGAATCCACAGAGAATTGCATCGCAAAAATATATTTTTATCTAAACTAACCCTATTTTAACCTAGTTCCAATTTTTGAATTGTATTATGCAAAGAATATAAACTAAACTAAATTGAGTTGAAACAAATAATAAAAATACTAAGGTTTTTGAATCCACCCCACCAAAATAAAGCATATATTTTCATGTTCTGTATAAAAGTAATCTGTCAAATAATTCCATGAATCCACCATTATACAAATCACAGCGAATACCTTAATTCAACCAAATCATCCAATGTATCCCTTTAGAATTACAATGGATATCCAATTTACTTTGGATGATCCGTCGTATCCGGCAGATGAAACATAAGGAATATCCAATTTGAACAATTTAAACATAATCAATCATAAGAATTTACTCAAACAATTGAAACAGAATATTAATTCTAAAAATATCATAATTGTACGAACATATCTGAAAATATTATGCCAAACAATAGCGAGGCGTCATCTTCAACCTTAGATGAAGGTTTTAGCCTCTCATGATTATGAAACTAAATTTCACAATTAAAGTACTAAACATAAAACTTTAAACTCAAAATAAATAAATTAAAACTGACTATATATTGAGAGAAATTCCACTCGCAGCTATTGTGCGGTGCTTCCCACCCGTGGTAGCAAAGCCTTGGAGATCCCCTAGATTGCTCGCAGAAATCCTCCGGATTGCACACCTTTTTTATGAAGTGAAATGGGGCTTTTATAGGGGAACTCCATGAGTGCAATGTGTTTCCAATCCGATGTGGGATGTGAGATATAGAATGTGTTTCCAACTGATGTGGGATGTGGGATTTAAGCCTTCACAGGCCCTTCAAAACTTCTGCCCACGCTGAAATCCCGCACAGCCTGACCTTTGTCTGCTAAAGCTGCCATAACTTTCTCTAGAAAAATCATATTTACGAGCCATAAATTCCCTAAAAAATAGACATCCGGATCTTTCCAAGCATATATGGCTCATCTCCTGGTTCTTCCTGAATCATTACAGTTTTAATCCGCAAAAATCACTTTTGTCACGCTGAAATCACACACAACCTGACCTTTGTCTACTAAAACTGCCATAACTTTCTCTAGAAAAATCATATTTATAAGCCATAAAATTCCCCAGAAAATAGACATCTGGATCTTTTCAAGCATATATGGCTCATCTTCTGGTTCTTCCTGAATCACTACAGTTTAATATGCAAAAATGACTGATCTGTACGGGAAATTCTGGCAATTTAGTGAAACTCCTTTCCAAGTGCTTGTAAACCTGAAAAACAACGAAAAACAACTCAAAGTAACAAATTTCTAAGATAACAAACATAAATTAAGGGGCTAAAATATACAATATTTGGCACTCATCAAATACTCCCAAATTTACATTTTGCTAGTCCCTTAGCAAAACAAAATAAAAAAACTAACTGAAAAACAAAGAACACAAAGATAAATCCATCATTCATGGTGTCCAAAAATTTAAGTAGCACACAAAACCATGATATTCATTCATAAGCAAGCTTCAAATATAAACCAATCTTCGCAATGAATAGGAATTTTAAAATCTAATTACTTACAAGAGGCCAGCTAAGGCATCACAAGCTCGAATCAGTGTACAGTGAACTAGCACATAAAAATGAAGCTTCCAAATAACTCCAATGTGTAATGTCTTCATGTCTCAAGATTCAATGAATTTCCCATCAAAATGAACAACAATGGCATAGTTTTATTTCCTTCTCTATTTTATTATGAGGCTCGCCATGTTTAGTTCCCTTAAGCTTTCTAATTTACCCATGTAGCGAGTGTTGAGTCAATGACTCCTAAACCAGATGGTTTTAGGGTATTAGGTGTAAAGAAACCCCTAAAGACTTACTAGCTCGAGTAAAAAAGGCTATGAAACTAAACTGGCCTTAATGCTACCAAGAAAAATTCTCACCTTTGACATGAACACTCACCGCTTACTGAGGCAAGAGGTCCAGTTACTCAGTGGAAAGTTTATCAATGATCATTATGAGCAAAATTCCCACCTTTTGACGTGAACACTCACTACTTACTGAGGCAAGAGGTCCAGTTACTCAATGGAAAGTTTATTAATGATCATTATGAGCATTTTTTCTCCTTTTTTTTTATTTGTCTATGCCAAAGTGTTCATCGAACAAGTCATCCAGTTTCAATTAAGCCATGGAAACATACACATGAAAATCATATGTCATACCTCACACAATTATGTGCTAATGTGCTCGTATCAGATTAAATCAAACATGTGAATTCTTAAATGCCTAAAGTAAGTAACTAAACTTTAAAACTCTATTATCAGATCATGTGTTCAAAATTTTAAGCTCACTAATGAAATCACATCACAGTATTTGTTTAGATCAACCAAAAATTCAAAACAATCATGAACATGCATTTATCTTTTCGATAATATATAAAAAAAAACTGGGACAAAGTGTGTGTGAATGTGTCTCTCATACCCCCAAACTTAAAGTACACAGTGTCCCCAATATGTGAATAACATGGAAAGAGCTGACCTAGGAGATCGAGAACTAGCTGGACTGGCATGACTCATAGCATACCCCCAAACTTGAACTGAAGTATGCGTTGTCCCTGAAAAACAATTACCAAAGTAATACTGGAAAACAAAAAATACTAAAAATAAATAGTAACAAGAAATATGAAAAAAAAAACAATAAAAGATACGATATGGGTTGCCTCCCATGAGTGCTAAGTTTAATGACTTCAACCAGACTCACAACTTGCACAAGGGCCTGGCGATCTTGCTGAAATCTTGGATAAATCATCTATAGAATTCTGCATTGCCTAGAAAAGAATGAACCTGCCTCACCATACGTGGGGGTGGAAGGTTGGAAATCAGGTCCACCATCACTATGTCGACCTCAATCCCTTGATGAGATATGATGTGCCCAAGTACAATACCTTGCTTTACCATAAAATGGTGTTTCTCCCAATTAAGCACCAGGTTCTTCTTCTCTTGGGCAGCAACCAAATCTGAAGCTATCATCACAGGCAAAGACTCTATTAGACCTAAGAACTTATACTTAAGATTATCCGTTAAAGGCTTAAGTTCCTTCTGAGGGGACTCAGGTGTTGCGGTCTCCTCCGTCTCACTGCTCTCCCGAGGAGCAGACTCCAAAATGGCATTCGCTTGCTCAAGTAACTTATCCAAATCCAAATCCTCTCCAAACTGAGCAAAGTATGCCTCCATGGGGTCCTCAATGCTTGATTCATCCACCATTTTTTTATTTAATTTTTAATTTTTTTATAGGCAATTGCAAATAGAAACAAATAAAATAAAATAAAATTGCAAAAATAAAAAATGAAACAAAAATACTAACTAAACTAGTAGAAAAATAAAATCAATTAAGACAAAAATTTAATTTTCAGAAACAAAACAACTCTTCAGCAACGGCGCCAAAAACTTGTTGTGAGTTTTAAATTACTCGCAAGCACACGAGTCGTTTGCAATATAATGTTTGCAAATGCGAGGTCGAATCCGCACGGAATTGGGTCGTGAAAATATATTTTTATCTAAACTAACCCTATTTTAACTTATTTCCAATTTTTGAATTGTATTATGCAAAGAATATAAACTAAACTAAATTGAGTTGAAACAAATAATAAAAATACTAAGGTTTCTGAATCTAACCCACCAAAATAAAGCATATATTTTCATGTTCTGTATAAAAGTAATCTATCAAATAATTCCATGAATCCACCATTATACAAGTCACAGCGAATACCTTAATTCAACCAAATCATCCAATGTATCCCTTTAGAATCACAATGGATATCAAATTTACTTTGGATGATCTGTCGTATCCGGTAGATGAAATACAAGGAATATCCAATTTGAACAATTTAAACACAATCAATCATAAGAATTTACTCAAACAATTGAAACAGAACATTAATACTAAAAATATCATAATTGTACGAATATATCTGAAAGTATTATGCCAAACAATGGCGAGGCTTCATCTTCAACCTTAAATGAAGGTTTTAGCCTCTCATGATTATGACACTAAATTTCACAATTAAAGTGCTAAACACAAAACTTTAAACTCAAAAGAAATAAATTAAATTTGACTATACATTGAGAGAAATTTCACTCACAACTGTTGTGCGGCGCTTCCTCCCATGGTAGCAAAGCTTTGGAGATCCCCCAGATTAATCACAGAAGTCCTCCGGATTGCACACCTTTTTTATGAAGTGAAATAGGGCTTTTATAGGGGAACTCCATGAGTGAAATGTGTTTCCAATCTGATGTGGGATGTGGGATATAGAATTTGTTTCCAACTGATGTGGAATGTAGGATTTAAGCCTTCATATGCCCTTCAAAACTTCTGCCCACGCTGAAATCCTGAACAACCTGACCTTTGTCTACTAAAACTGCCATAACTTTCTCTAGAAAAATCATATTTACGAGCATTTAAATTCCCCAGAAAATAGACATCCGGATCTTTCCAAGCATATATGGCTCATCTCCTGGTTCTTCCTGAATCATTACAGTTTTAATCCGTAAAAATCACTTCTGCCACGCTGAAATCACGCACAACCTGACCTTTGTCTACTAAAACTGCCATAACTTTCTCTAGAAAAATCATATTTATGAGCCATGAAATTCCCCAGAAAATAGACATCTGGATCTTTCCAAGCATATATGGCTCATATCCTGGTTCTTCCTGAATCACTATAGTTTAATCTACAAAAAATGACTTATCTGTACGGAAAATTCTGGCGATTTAGTGAAACTCCTTTCCAAGTGCTTGTAAACTTGAAAAACAATGTAAAATAACTCAAACTAACAAATTCCTAAGCTAACAAATGTAAATTAAGGGGCCAAAATATGCAATATTTGGCACTCATCACCGCACACACACAAAGCAGTGCCTATAGTCAACGGATCGGGTTAAGACTCCCAACTATGTCCGAGCAAAGGTCCCCTAGTGACCACCCACATCCCCTTCCCGGGACCCAACTGCAATACCCGTATTCGTAAAGTAAGGGTAAAAAAGTAATTTAATAATTATGACATGAAATTAAAATTATATATATATATATATATATATGCGAAGGAATTAGTATTGAATAAAATAATTTTTTTGAAAAGTTTGCATGTAGGACACATGCACTTTTCCTGGAGCAATTTGGGGTGGGGGGTATATTGAGACTTCATTTGTTACTTATATATATATATATAATTTAAGTTATATTATTTATTCCTTTCCAAATCCTGTTTGGTTTTCTTTCAAACTACTCATTTTCTTTAAATACTTGGGGACCGAAAAAAATGTTGAAAGAGCAAAATTTTGAAGGGATTTACGGAAGAATTTTATAGAGAACCACGAGAAGCTCAAAGAAAAACATAAGGTAATAACATGAAGTTTATTTTTGAAATTTAGCATACATAAAATTTCTCGGAATTTCAAAGTGAGAATTTTCAAATGATGTAAATTATGGAAGAATTGAAAAAAATAGAAATTTTAATATAAATATTTTGTCAGGTGTTGAGAATCAGCAATCGGGGAAATTGCTTAGAAGAGTAGAAAATATAAGGAGGTGATCCACGGATAGCCCTAAGTGCTACATGGTGACTTAGATTTACTTTAAGTAATCAAGATAAATATGAAATATCTAATGATAATATTAGAATAAATTATTAACTTATGCTTTGGTGATAGATGAAAATTAGTTGATTGGTATAATAGGAATAGTGGATATGTAGAGAATTATTTTATGAGAAATAATATTTTTGGAATAATGATTTGATTTAATAATAAAAGCGATAAATGAAATTCTTGATGAGCTATAGTTGATGTTTTGATACGATTTATGAGGAGATGAAATTTAGTGGATCTTGACAGGCTATGATTGATGATTTGATATGATTTATGAAGAGAGGAATTTAGTGGAATTTTTCAAATAATAATTTGAGAATAATCAGGATAGCTAATTTAAATATTTGAATTCATGTTTGTTTTTATGTTATTGCTCATATGCATATTTCATATCATTGTTCATATGCATATGCATGAAATAAAAGAACTGGGAGGAGGCCAGTCAAATTGAAAAACCGTGATAGCCAGTATATGCTGGAAATAAAGAAAAACCATGACAACCAGTATATGCTGGAAATAAAGAACCGGGAGGGAGCTGGTCTAAGATAAAAACATGTCGACATGTGGGAAGACATTCTTTAATAATAATTGATTACGCCCAAAACATAACGCGGTTATTGTAGTATAGTTTTGGGTGTCGATTCCACAGGGAAACAAGTTAAGTACAACAGAAGGTGTAAACCTCAACACAAACGATAAAAATTAAAAGAATCTGAGTTGTTTGAGAAAAAGGGTAATTGTGTAAATAAGTTTAAAATAAAAATGACAAGGTTCCGGAAATCCTCCCTAGGTTCGTTGCTCTAATCCTAACTTGATTCAGTTGTTTTTATCTCGTTTGCAAGTTTCACATCCCAAACAAGCAATCGGAAAATATTCAATTAAAGCGCATTTATAAATCCTAATGTAATTGTTATGAAATCTTCTTTACTTTCAAGCACACATGACCTAACTTATAAATTACCAAGAGACGATGATATATCTAAACGACGATACCGCAGCAATGGACAAATCTATAAAAGAGATCTACCGGACTCAATCACACCCAAACAGGTACACATAAAAAAATCCTGACTGAACTTATATGGAAAAGAAGCATGCAACCACCGGAGTTATAATAAATCTACTAATTAAATTAAAGAATAAAACATAACAATATTTAACGAAAATAATTCCAACTACAACCGAATCAAATAAAGGAAAAATAAGAACAACTACACCTAGGGATTCATCCATTCGCCTTGCTTGGAGACTAGCTGGCCATGGGGCTCATACGTCCTCGAGTTGCCTTCGGCCTCCTGACGATCATCTCTCTCAACCTTCAAACTTTAAACTTCGGATTCCTCCTAAAGGCCCTCTGGATTGCTCCTAAAGGCCCTCTGGATTCATCCCCGATTGATTGCCTCAAAGCTGAAGTGGAGTAGGCCTTTTATAGGGAAATACCACGAGTGCAATGTGTTTCCAATCCAATGTGGGATGTGGGATATAGAAATGTGTTTTCCAACCAATGTGGGATGTGGGATTTAAGCCCAAAATCATGTTGAAATCCCGCACAGCCCGCACAGCCTGACCTTTGTCTACTTAAACTGCCATAACTTTCTCTAGAAAAATCCTTTTGATGAACCGTAAAATTCTCTAGAAAATAGACTTCCAGATCTTTCTAAGCATATATGGTTCATCTCCTGATTCTTCTTGTATCAATACAGTTTAATTTTTAAAGATGATTGATCTGTACGGGCAATTTAGTGAAACTCCTTTCCAGTGCGGGCAGCAGCTGTTGCTCTTTTAAGCCCTCCATCTTGTCCTTTCAGAAGCATTCCTTCAATCCAGTATGCCTCGAGTCTTGGTGCTTCAAGCAATGATAACTTTTCCTCCTCTTTTGAGCTTAAAGTACCTGAAATGCATCGAAATAGATCAATGATCCAAGAATGATACTTTAGAGTTGTTAACGTATAAAAGTGCAATTAAAACCTAGATCAACCCTAAAATGATAACAGTTAAGTACTGTTAAGATGCATTTTATGACTCTCATAACAACTGCCAACTAGCTTATTGCTAGTCCCTAGCAATTGAAGCGAAAATAAGAGATGAATTCTATGGTAGGAGTTAAAAACAAAGTAAAGCAATGTTAGTGTTGAACCAAGAGTAATTCACTTTTTGTCTCAAAAATTGCACGTAACATACGGCACATAGAATCATTAAATTTCACCTAAGTCCAAAAGTAATCCAAACATCAATCTTAAAATCGTTATTGACTCTTAACATCCATCTTACCACAAACCATTAATCCAAACACCCGGATGATTTTATGCTTAACATTCATGAATACAAGTCTTGGCCTCTAAAAACATAATAAATTGCGTGACATAAATCACAAAAACAAGCTCCATAAGCTTACATTTCAAACCACTCTCCACTATTGTAGAAAAATCACATTACATTGGATCAATAGGTCTTTAATAAGCTTGTAACGTTCGGCTAAGGTAAAGGCTAAGAAAGAATGGGAAGAATTCAACAAGTAGAAGAGCTTAATCTCTTAGTTTTGAACACAACTCTTTAAGCACTGGATAACCTTACTTCAACACCCAACTCTTTCAACCATTTTTCGAGCATTTCTTTCAACAAATCACCATTTTTTTCTTTTCTTTCTTTCTTATTTCTTTGCCATAATTCATTTTTTTATTATTATTTTGGCACATAACCATTCACCTTCTTTTTTTGTTTTCTGTTTTTTTTTCTTTTCTTTTCCACAACCCCCAACTTATCTCCTTTAATGTACTTGAGTTGCGGTAGTGATATTTTTTTCATATTTCCACCCTTACTCCTTTTAAGTGCTTCTCACAACATGTGTATAACTAAGTTCTTTTAAAAGAAAGGTAAGGATAAAAATATTTTTAGGCTCATAAAGGTAAGTAAATGGTTTATCGAAAGAAACAAGGCTCAATTTTTCTTTTCAAGAAAAAGGCTCAAATAGGTGACTAGTGATAAATATAGCAATGGTAGGTTTGAAAGGCTCAAACGGTTCAAAAATGGCCTATATCATATCCTAAGTAGTGTGCATTCTAAGAATTCGCCTCAAGTGATTATCAAGTAAGTTCTAGAGCTTGTCAAGACCGCAAAAGTATTCAAAAAATAATCACACAAAACTTTTCTAAATGCTTTCGATTAATCATACAATCTTACCACAAGCTAGAGTCTCTAACCAAATCAAGATTGATACTTAAATTAATTTCAAACCGAAGCAAGATTTAACTACTTCTAAATGCTATATGCTATCTCAATTAAGCTCACATCATTGACATGCGAATTACATCCAAGGCAACCACAAAGCATGCTTTAAAACAAAAAGAAAGGGAAACAGACACCAAGCAGTTCAATGGAAAAAGAAAAAAATGTATGGAAATAAAGAATATGGAAACAAAGAAGATGTGTTTCCTCTACCCCCAACTTAAAAATTGCATTGACCTCAATGTAAAAGAAAGAGTAAAGGAAACTCCCCTTGTAGCCAAAGGTGCACAGAAGCTGAAAATTATGCTCCACCATTTGAACTGCTTCGTTTATTTGTCCCTGAAAAATAAATACAAAAGTAAAAACTTGGAAAACAACAAGATAATAATAATAAAAAAAATATGAAAAACAATAAAAATAAAAGGATACGTTGTGGGCTGCCTCCCACGAGCACTAAGTTTTACGTCTTCAACCAGACGCTCTTATTCCCTCCTCGAAAAGCATAGGTTGAATGCATCCGTCGCTGCTGCACTGCCAAATTCGGTGCACTCTATGCTTTTGGGGGGCCTTAAGGATGTCATCAGTAACATCCGCAAATGTTGGCTCGATATATGCTTTAGTGAAGCCATGGGTGAAGGTGGACTCTAATGGATTAAGGTGCTGGACCTTTTCCATGAACAAGTCCATAATGTATGCTTGTACTTGATGGCTTTCAGCCACATCCTCTGATTTTTTCGTTGTTAGGATGTGTACTGATTTACCACCAAGTGTCTCAATGGCATTCACCTCCTCCAAATTCTTTTGTGCTAGGTGTTGACCATGGGGTGTGGACTGAGCTTGAGAAGAGAACTTACCTTTCTCAGTCACACTCAAGTAGCTTATCAACTTGGACACTTAGCTCATTGTTTCTTTACCCTCTTCCATCACCTGCGTAATTAGTGCCTCAAACCTTTGGTTTTTTTTGCCTTATGCCTCTATAAAAGCCTGTAAGGTGTCTTCTAGAGAGTTCCTAGAGGCTGAGAGTGCGTGATAAGGTGCAGGGGATGATCGAGGGGGCTGTGCATGCTGGTTTTCAGATTTTCAGCTGAAGTTGGGGTGATTTCGCCACTCCGGGTTATAAGTGTTAGAGAAAGGTGCAGGAGGCCTCTTATACATGCCTAAGGCATTACATTGTTCCTCATACGCCCCTCTCATCTCAACAAATGTGGGACACTCTTAGGCGAGATGATCTACCCTGCCATACACAAAACATGGTTCAAAAGATTTTGCATGATTGACCACGTGTGTTGGCTTTGAGCTTTTAGTCTTTAATGCCTCTAGTTCCCTAGTGAGCATCTCGACCTTGGCCTTAAGGTTATCCTCTTCCCTAAGATGGTAAATTCCACCACCATTTAGGTTCCCTATAGGTCGTGACCTATTTGTGCTTTCAGTAGCACTAGGTCTAGTCCAAGTGTGAGCTTTTTCAGCAAGCTCATTGAGGTACTCTATGGCCTCATCATGATCTTTCTCCAAGAACCCACCATTACACATCATCTCTACGAATTAGCGCTCTCTATATGTAAGTCCCTAATAAAAATAGCTCACCAAGCGCCAACTCTCATACCCATAGTGAGGGCACATACTCAATAACTCCTTAAATCTTTCCCAAGACTGATATAAGGTCTCACTATCCTTTTGTGCAAAGGTAGAGATTTGTCTTTTCAAAGCGTTGGTCTTATGTTGGGGAAAGTATTTGTTAAAGAAAGCCCGAGTCATCTCAGTCCACGACCTAATAGATCGTGGTCTTAGTGAGTATAGCCAACTCTTAGCTCTATCCTTCAAAGCGAAAGGAAAGAACTTAAGCCTCACAATGTCATCGGTTTCATCTTGACTATGAAAAGTCACGACTACTTCCTCAAACTCTCTAATGTGCACATATGGGTTTTCATTATCCAAGCCATGAAATGTAGGGAGTAATTGAATCATCCCTGGTTTAAGATCTAATTGGCGAGTATTGGCTGGAAACATGATGCATGATGGTGTGGCTGTGCGTGTAGGGTGGAGATAATCCTGAAGTGTCCTAGCAATATTCTCATTATGGTTATCAGCCATGTTAACAAAATCCTCTAAATTCTCACTTGGGTTTTCACTATGGGTTGATCTAGGCAAGGTTTCACTATCAGACTCGGAAGGAGAGGGTAATTCTAGTTCGGGTCCTCTAATGAATCTACCTCGCAGATCTCTCGGTCTAAGCATACACCAAATGAATCAAAGAGGAAATAAATGAAACAGAAAAATAAAAATAAATAAATAAATAAAATAATGCAGCAATCCAAAAGAAGGAACGAAGTTACCACCTTTACAGTTGCTGAAAAGAAAAACTATTTACAACTCTTCTATCGTCACGTCAAAAGTTGACAAGCTTCCTTGTAAGTAAGCGCATTTCCTCGGAAACGGCGTCAAAATTTGATTACGCCCAAAACATAACGCGGTTATTATAGTATAGTTTTGGGGTGTCGATTCCACAAGGAAACAAGTTAAGTACAACAGAAGGTGTAAACCTCAACACAAACAATAAAAGATTAAAAGAATCTTAGTTGTTTGAGAAAAAGAGTAATTGTGTAAATAAGTTTAAAATAAAAATGAAAAGGTTCCGGAAATCCTCCCTAGGTTCGTTGCTCTAATCCTAACTTGATTCAGTTGTTTTTATCTCGATTGCAAGTTTCACATCCCAAACAGGCAATCGAAAAATATTCCATTAAAGCGCATTTATAAATCCTAATGTAATTGTTATGAAATCTTCTTTACTTTCAAGCACACATGACCTAACTTATAAATTATCAAGAGACAACGATGTATCTAAACGACGATACCACGGCAATGGACAATCTATAAAAGAGATCTACCAGACTCAATCACACCCAAACAGGTACACATAAGAAAAGCCTGACTGAACTTATATGGAAAAGAAGCATGCAACCACCGGAGTTATAATAAATCTACTAATTAAATTAAAGAATAAAACATAACAATATTTAACGAAAATAATTCCAACTACAACCGAATCAAATAAAGAAAAAATAAGAACAACTACACCTAGGGATTCATCCCTTCGCCTTGCTTGGAGACTAGCCAGCCATGGAGCTCATGCGTCCTCGAGTTGCCTTCGGCCTCCCGATGATCATCTCTCCCGACCTTCAAACTTTAAACTTCGGATTCCTCCTAAAGACCCTCTGGATTGCTCCTAAAGGCCCTCTGGATTCATCTCCGATTGATTGCCTCAAAGCTGAAGCGGAGTAGGCCTTTTATAGGGAAATACCACGAGTGCAATGTGTTTCCAATCCGATGTGGGATGTGGGAATGTGTTTTCCAACCAATGTGGGATGTGGGATTTAAGCCCAAAATCACGCTGAAATCCCCCACAGCTCGTACAACCTGACCTTTGTCTACTTAAACTGCCATAACTTTATCTAGAAAAATCTTTTTGACGAACTGTAAAATTCTCCAGAAAATAGACTTCTATATCTTTCTAAGTATATATGGTTCATCTCCTGGTTCTTCTTGTATCAATACAATTTAATTTTTAAAGATGATTGATCTGTACGGGCAATTTAGTGAAACTCCTTTCCAGTGCGGGCAGCAGCTGTTGCTCTTTTAAGCCCTCCATCTTGTCCTTTCAGAAGCATTCCTTCAATCCAGTATGCCTCGAGTCTCGGTGCTTCAAGCAATGATAACTTTTCCTCCTCTTTTGAGCTTAAAGTACCTGAAATGCATCGAAATAGATCAATGATCCAAGAATGATACTTTAGAGTTGTTAACGTATAAAAGTGCAATTAAAACCTAGATCAACCCTAAAATGATAACAGTTAAGTACTGTTAAGATGCATTTTATGACTCTCATCAATAATTCATGCATTGCATCTATTTTAAATATTGATTGCATTACTGAAATGTTGAAGTGTTGTTTGTTATTGTAAATTTATTTATAGATGAATAAGTCTCACAGAGAGACAATTACGGTGAGAAAGAAACATAGGAGTATGATATGATAAGAACCATCTAAATAGTAGACTTTATATTGTGAACCTCATAACGAGGTAATTATGAGATAATTGATGGTCTTAAGGTGAACCAATATATAAGAAGAAGAGATTGATAGAGAATGGTACTTATGGTATATGTAGTGATAGTAGAATGTTATTATCAAGTTGTATGAGATATAAATGATTAAATATTGAAAGACCATTTATACAAATTGAATACTTCTAGTAAATTTAATTCACTGAGCTTGTGAAGCTCATCCCTCATTGTACAATGATTTTAGATAGCAAGCAAGACAAATAATTTGGTGAGTTGAAGTTCAGACGAAATCATTATCTGTAAGCCACGTACGTGTCCACATCCTCAGAATAATGAGAAAATAAAATAAAAATTTATTTTTAAATATTCATGCATTTTACATTGTATATAATGTTTAAGTCAAAATTAGAATGATGTATCTCCCCTGTTGAGGGTAGAGGATTGATGTAAAAATTTCTATTGGTGTTATTTTTATTGTTGTGTATATGTGTCGTGCTGGGATTTTCAAAATGTGATGACACCATCTCGGAGGTGGCCAACTTTATGATTCTATAGACTGCATAAAAAGTAAGAAAGAGGAAGATTAAAATAAATTATATTTTAATAGTCTAAGGATGACATGTGGACGTGTTAGAGCTAGAGTTAGAGTTGTTGATTTAAGAGGGCGTGGTAGGCCCCCAATATTTTTTGACAAGTTGAGGTTGAGCCTAAATTTGTGGTTCCTAGAAAGGAGCATGTTGACAGTATAATTGATATTAGAAAGGTGTGAGAGAATCTGAAGTTAAAAGAGATGAGCTAAGATAAGCTCTTACACATGCTCTTGAAAAAATGAATATAACAGATGATAGAGTTAATAGCCTACAGCATAGACTGGATGAATAGGCTAGGGCAATGCCTGAAGTTGTTGTAAATCCAGTAATGATAAATGTTTAAAAAGGGGAAAAGTGAGTTTATGCACGAGATGTAGAGAGATTGCTTTGTTAGATATGTTAAGTTGAATGCTTTGTTGTTTAAAGGATTTATAAACCCTTTTAAGCCTGAGTTATAGGTGAAACAGGTAGAAAGATTTTTTTTGATATTTTACCAATGACTGATGGGCAGAGGGTCGTCCTTGCTACGTTGAAGTTAGAGAGAGAGGCCCGAGAATGGTGAGAGGATATTCTTCCCAGGGTAAGTACAAATATTGATAGACCCTTAACCCGGAATAGGTTTAAGGAAGATTTTCTTGATAAATACTTTCCTTATACCTCTAGAGCCCAACAAAATAGATATTTTATTTATTTGGGGTATATATGTTGACTGTGGCTCAATATGATAGCAGATTTTTGGTTTTGTCAATGGTTGTACCGAAAATGGTAGACCTAGAGGAGAAGAAGTGTAAGAGGTTCATAAATGAACTATGTTTTAAGATTTGATCAAAACTATCTTACATGAGGCATATGAATTATGTTAGGTTGGTGGATATAGCACTTCAGATTGAGAAGGATGTGATGGAAATTAGAGGTATGAAGAATTGGCGGAAGAGGTCTAGATTTGAGGAACCCAAAGGTGGTACTAATATGAGTGTGTAGGGTGGGTGACCACCCAGAGGAGGCGTTCCTTGTCACAAGGAACTGTAGTACGGAGTCGGAGGAAAGCAGGATCTGTTGCTTTTGTTGCTCAAAGTAATATTGGTGGAACCCCTAGAGTTAAGAGACAGGTTATGGGAACTGGAAGTCATGACAGAGGAAGTAAGTACGCCACCAAGGGGAAGTGATACTCTGATATATGACCGAGAAACATAAGTTTGTTATAAATGTAATCTGATAAGATATTTATCCCATAATTGTTCTAATTTGAGGTGCTTTGTATATAAAAAAAAGGTGGACATATCAATGTTGGTTAATCTTGGTGCAACCCATTCTTTTGCATCCAGTATTCATATGAAGTTGATTTATTACCTTTGAGTATGATAGATCTTCATTCAATTTTGGGAAAGAATTGGTTATCGACATATTATGTCTAGGTTGATTGTTCCAGAAAGAATGTAGTGTTCAAGATATGGACATGAGCAGTGTAACTTTCAGAGAGAACATAAAATACTCTTGAACTATCTTATTTTAATCTGACTACTAGTAGATGGTTGAAGAAATGATGTGAGGAGTATTTGACATACATAATGGATTATAGAAAGGAAAATAGTAAGTTAAAAGAAATCTTGGTAGTGAAAGATTTTCATGATGTGTTTCGTGATGAGTTGTTTAGGTTGCCTCCTAGTAGGGAGATTTAATTCTCTATTGATGTGATACCAGGTTCATCACATAAATCTAATAGAACCCTACAGAGTGACACCCACTAAGTTAAGAGAGTTGGAAGTTCAAAATTCTTTTGATAAACAATTTATCGGACCTAATGTATTTGGGGAGCCCCTGTTGTTCATGAAGGAGGAAGATGGAACGATGAGATTGTGTATTGATTACAAATAGTTGAATAAGAAAAAATATCAATTACCCAGGATAAATAAATTTTTTGAGCAGTTGCAAGGAGTGAGAGTGTTTTCTAAGATAAACCTGAGATCATGTTATCACCAATTAAGGATAAAGAAGGGAGACGTGCCTAGGACTGCTTTTAGGACACGTTATGGTTATAAGTTTCTTGTGATGTCATTTGGATTGACTAATGTTCCAGAAACATTCATGGACTTAATGAATAAAATATATGAACTATTTCTTGATAATCTTGTGGTCGTGTTCATCGATAACATCTTGGTGTATTCTAAGACTAAGGAAGAGCATGCAAAACATTTCGAAATTGTGTTGGAGATTTTGAGGAGAGAGAGATTGTATGCTATAATTTCCTAAATGTGAATTTTGACTGAAAGAAATGAGCTCTTGGAACATTTAATATCAGGAAATGGAATAATAGTTGATCCACAAAAGGTAGAGGCAATGTTAAGTTGGGAGAGACTAACTAATGTGACTGAGATTAAAATCTTCTTGGGGTTAGCTGGTTATTAGAGAAGATTCTTTCAGAATTTTTCTATTATTGAAATACTATTGAATAGACTCATCATGAAAGAGATGAGATTTGTATAGTGAGGCAAGTAGGAGGAAAATATTTCGAATTACTAAAGGAGAAATTGACTACAGCTCCAGTATTATTGTTTTTTTTTTGGTGATGAAGGATTTATGGTGTATAGTGATGCATCACATCAATGATTGGGATATGTGTATCATAGGAAAGCTGTGGCCCATAATTCATGATAGAAATTACCTTACTCATGACTTAGAGTTAGTTGCTATAGTGTTTACTTTAAATATTGGAGACATCATCTATATGGAGCCACTTGTGAGATATTCATTGATCATAAGAGTTTAACATACTTACCTACCCAGGGAGAGTTGAATTTGAAGCAAAGATGGTGGATTAAGTTGATTAGTAACTATGATTGGATAATTCAATATCATCTAGAAAATGCATAGCTGATGCATTGAGTACAAAGTCTACAAGAAGGTTAACTGCTATTGGGAGTCTTGATGTGAATTGATGATAGATTTAAAAGAGATAAGAATGAAATTGAATATCAGTGATAGAGGATCATGGTTAACGAATATGGTTGTACAGTCATCCATAGTAAAATGTTTTAGAGATACAAGGTAGAGATGAAGAGATAGAAAAGATTAAGCATTGAGTGCTTACTAGAAAGCAATGAGTTCAAAATTTGAAGTGATGGTATTTTGGTATTGGAACATAGAATTTGTGTTCCAAATAATGTGGATTTGAGAAAGGATATAATGAGAAAGGCACATGATGATGTAGATTCGATGCAACCAAGCAACGTTAAGATATATAGAGGATTGAGACAGAATTTCTGGAGGTCAGGATTGAAGAGAGATGTAGCTGAGATTGTGAGGTCGTATAGAGTACCATTGAGCATAAAGTCAAATAAAGATGCTAGATTTACATGTTTGTTTTGGAGAGGTTTTCAGATAGATACGAGTACACAATTACAAATTAATATAACTTTTCATGCTCAAACAGAAAGGATTATTAGAGTACTAGTAGATACGTTAAGGGCATATGTGATGAGTTTCTCAGTACGTTGGGATGCTTACATGCTATCAATTGAAATTACTTATAATAATCAGTATCAAACTAGTATTGGGATGACACTTTTTGAGGCCTTATATGGTAGGAGGTGTAGAACTCCAGTATGCTGGTAAGAAGTTGGAGAGAGAAAGATATTTGGTTCATAAATTATTAAGTTAACAACTAAGATGACCAAACTAGTTAGAGAGAACCGTAAAGTAACACTGAATAGACTGAATAGCTATGCTGATAATAGAAGAAGACCTCTTGAATTTCAAGTAAGTGATTGAGTGTAATTAAAAATATCTCCATAAAAAGGTGTGTTGAAGATCAAAAAGAAAGAAAAGTTGAGTCTGAGGTAAGTGGGACCCTATGAGATTATTGAAAAAGTTGGGCTAGTTGTGAGTAGCCTGGATTTGCCTCCAGAATTAAAACATTTATATAATGTATTTCATGTTTCACTTTTAAGAAAGTGTTTACATGATAAATATTATAATATTTCGATTCAAGCTATAGAAATTCAGAAAGATTCGACTTTTATACAAGTACCAGTAATAATTTTAGACAGAAAAGAACAGGTATTGTATAATAAAATAATTGTATTAGTTCAAGTTCTGTAATGGAATGAGGATGTTGAAAAGATTACATGAAAGTGTGAGACAATTATGAAGAAATATTATTCACATTTGTTTCTGGAGTTAGGTAAGGAAATTTCGGAGATGAAATTTTTATAAGGTGGGTAGATTTGTAATACCAATATTCGTAAAGTAAGGGTAAAGAAGTAATTTAATAATTATGATATGAAATTAAAATTATATATATGTATATATACACACACACGCGTGAAGGAATTAGTATTGAATAAAATAATTCTTGTGAAAACAAAAAAACTGAACGCGTGAGGGCGTAGTTGCAAAGAAAATGAAAAAAAAAAATCTAGACGCATCCAAATTAAAGAATATATATATATATATATATATATATATATATATATATATATATATATTAAAAAAGCATGGCAGCAGGTGTTAAAAGAGAAGTTTGCATGTAGGACACATGCACTTTTCGTGGAGCAATTGGGGGGGGGTATGCTGAGACTTAGTTTGTTACTTATATATATATATATATATATATATATATATATAATTTAAGTTATATTATTTATTCCTTTCCAAATCCTGTTTGGTTTTCTTCCTTTTACAATTCAAACTACTCATTTTCTCTAAACACTTGGGGACCGAAAGAAATGTTTAAAGAGCAAAATTTTGAAGAGGTTTACGGGAGAAAGTTATAGAGAACCACAAAAAGCTCTAATAAAAACATACAGTAATAACATGAAGTTTATTTTTGAAATTTAGCATACATGAAATTTCCTGGAATTTCAAAGTAATTTTCAAGGGATGTAAATTATAGAAGAATTGAAATAAAAAAAGTTAGAAATTTTAATATAAATATTTTTTCAGGTGTTGACAATCAGCAACCCTGGAAAAATTGCTGAGAAGAGCAAGAAAGACAATGAGGTGATCCACGGGTAGCCCTAAGTGCTACGTGGTGAGTTAGATTTACTTTAAGTAATCAAGATAAATATGAAATATCTAGTAATAATATTAGAATAAATTATTAACTTATGCTTTGGTGATAGATGAAAATTGGTTGATAGGTGTGATAAGAATAGTGGATGTGTAGATAATTATTTTATGAGAAATAATATTTTTGGAATAATGAATTGATTTAATAATAAAAGCGATAAGTGAAATTATTGATGAACTATGGTTGATGTTTTAATACGATTTATGAGGAGATGAAATTTAGTGGATCTTGACAAGCTATGATTGATGATTTGATGTGATTTATGAGGAGAGGAATTTAGTGAAAATTTTCAAATAATAATTTGAGAATAATCAGGATAGCTAATTTAAATATTTGATTTCATGTTTGTTTTTATGCTATTGTTCATATGCATATTTCATATCATTGTTCATATGAATATGCATAAAATAAAATAACCAAGAGGGGGCCAGTCTAATTGAAAAACTGTGACAGCCGGTATATGCTGGAAATAAATGAAAATTGTGACAACCGGTATATGCTGGAAATAAAGACCCAGGAGGGGGCCGGTCTAAGATAAAAACATGTCGACATGTGGGAAGATGTTCCCTAATAATAATTCATTCATTGCATCTGTTTTAAATATTGATTACATTACTGAAATGCTAAAGTGTTGTTTGTTATTGTAAATTTATTTATAAATGAATGAGTCTTACAGAGAGACAGTTATAGTGAGAAAGAAACATAAAAGTATGATGTGATAATAACCATCTAAATAGTAGACTTTATGTTGTGAACCTCATAACGAGATAATTATCGGATAAATGATGGTCTTAAGGTAAACCAATATATAAGAAAAAGAGATTGATAGAGAATAGAACTTATGGCATGTGTAGTGATAGTAGAATGCTATTATCAAGTTGTATAAGGATATAAATGATTAAATATTGAAAGACCATTTATACAAATTGAATACTTCTAGTAAATGTAAGTCACGGAGCTTGTAAAGCTCATCACACATTATATAATGATTTCAGGTAGCAGGTAAGACAAATAGTTTGGTGAGTTGAGGTTCAGACGAAATCATTATCTGTAAGCCACGTACATGTCCACATCCTCAGACTAATGAGAAAATAAAATAAAAATTTATTTGTAAATATTCATGCATTTTACGTTGTATATAATGTTTAAGTCAAGATCAGAATAATGTATCTCCCCTGTTGAGGGTTGATGATTGATGTAAAAATTTCTATTAGCGTTATTTTTATTATTTCATATATGTGTTGTGCTGGGATTTTTAAAATGTGATGACACTGTCTCAGGGGTGGCTAACCCGGGATGGGTCGTTACACCAACGCCTCCACTACACAGAGATTGACCTACCGAAAAATCTCCAAGGGGCCGCCTCGATGCATCCCGCTATTCCTATGCTCCAAGCACAGTTTGCAGAACTTTCGCCAGCCCTCCCCCACACCCCCTCTACAAAATCCTGGACGCCTAAGCCCCACTAGTCATAGGCTTCCCATCGATAACTGCTCCACGACGGAGTCATCACCACCTCACACCGTCAAATCCAAAGAAATCCCCTCCTCCAAGAGCAACCTCGGTCACGATAGGCGGATCGAGGAAATAGAGGTAAAGATAAACGAAGCAGTCAAGTGTCGAAAACACAGTGTCTTGGACGAGCTCAATGTTCAGGACCCACCCTTCACTCAAGAGGCCCTCAAAGCTCTACTCCTGCTGAACTTCTGAATGCCCCAAATCAAACCCTAAGACGGTTCAGCAGACCCCTTGGACCATCTCCAACACTATAAGACTACCATGACGCTACATCGGCATTTCTGATTCCGTAATGTGCCGAGCATTCCCCCTAATGCTCGAGAAGGCAATTGAAACCTGGTACTCTTGACTGAAACCAATGAGCATTGGCACTTTCAAGGAGCTGAGCTACATCTTTGCGTCCCACTTCCTCAGTAGCAAGAGGCCTAAGAAGACCTTGAAGTCTCTATTCAACATCATCCAACTCAGGGGGGAGAGACTCTGGGCCTACATTTCAAGGTTCAACACTGTCGCCTGGGTGATCCCTGACCTCGACCCCAATGTTCAGATGCTAGCGTTCAAAAACGGACTGAGATCTGGAATCTTTAGATACAAACTCACCAGGAAATCGCTCAGCAACATGAACGAGATTTTGGCTTGAGCCTAAAAGTACATGTTGGCAGACGATGATCAAGCCTTCTGGAGAGAAAGAGAAGGGGACACAGAGAAATAGAGGAAAGACCTTGTCAGTCCTCGTCACGAACCAACAAAGCAATCTCTCCGTGAAAATTGGCACAAAAACCTTTGCCGCTTTATAACGACCCATCCTGGGTTAGCCACCCCTAACACGTTGTTGTCACATTTTGAAAATCTCAGCACAACACATATATACAACAAGAGAAATAACACCAACATAAATTTTTACATCAACCCTCAACAGGGGAGATACATCATTCTAATCCTGACTTAAATTTTTATTTACAAATAAATTTTTATTTTATTTTCTCATTAGTCTGAGGATATGGACATGTACATGGCTTACAGATAATAATTTCATTTAAACCTCAACTCACCAAACTATTTGTCCTGCCTGCTACCTGAAATCATTGTACAATGAGGGATGAGCTTCACAAGCTCAGTGAATTAAATTTACTAGAAGTATTCAATTTGTATAATAGTCTTTTAATATTTAATCATTGATTATCTCATATAACTTGATAATAGTAGTCTGCTATCACTAAAAATATCATAAGTCCCATTCTCTATCAATCTCTTCTTCTTATATATTTGTTCACCTTAAGACCATCAATTATCTCATAATTACCTCGTTATGAGGTTCTCAGCATATAGTCTACCATTTAGATAGCTCTTATCATATCATACTTCTATGTTTCTCAGTCACCATAACTGTCTCTCTGTGAGACTCATTCATCTATAAATAAATGTATAATAATAAACAACACTTCAGCATTTCAATAATACAAACAATATTTAAAACAAATGTAATGCATAAATTATTATTAGGGAACGTCTTCCCAAATGTCGACATGTTTTTATCTTAGACCGGCCCCCTTCTGGTTATTTTATTTCCAGCATATATCGACTGTCACGGTTTTCATTTATTTCTAGCATATACTGGCTGTCATGGTTTTTCAATTAGACCAGCCTGTTTCAGGTTCTTTTATTTCATGCATATGCATATGAACAATGATATGAAATATACATATGAACAATAATATAAAAACAAACATGAATTCAAATATTTAAATTAGCTATCCTGATTATTCTCAAATTATTATTTGAAAATTTCCACTAAATTTCTCTCCTCATAAATCACATCAAATCATCAATCATAGCTCGTCAAGATCCACTAAATTTCCTCTCCTTATAAATCATATCAAATCATCAACCATAGCTCATCAAGAATTTCACTTATCGCTTTTATTATTAAATCGACTCATTATTACAATAATATTATTTCTCATAAAATAATTCTCTACACATCAACTATTCTTATCACACCTATCAACTAACTTTTATCTATCACCAAATCATAAGTTAATAATTTATTTTAATATTATCAGTAGATATTTCATATTTATCTTGATTACTTAAAGTAAATCTAACTCACCACGTAGCACTTAAAGCTACCCATGGATCACCTCCTTGCCTTTCCTACTCCTCTCAGTAATTTCCCTCGATTGCTGATCGTCAACACCTAACATAATATTCATATTAAATTCTAATTTATTCTTCAATTCTTCTATAATTCACACCCTTTGAAAATTCTCACTTTGAATTCCGGGAATTTCATATATGCTAAATTTCAAAAATAAACTTCATGTTATTACTTTCTGTTTTTCTTAGATCTTCCTGTGACTCTTTATAAAATTCTCCCGTAAACCTCTTCAAAATTTTGCTCTTTTAACTTTCTTTTAGCCCCCGAGTGTTTAAAGAAATAAAGTAGTTTGAATTGAGGAAATGAGAAAACCAAACAGGATTTTGTAAGTAATAAATAATATAAACTTAAATTATATATATATATATATATATATATATATATATATATATATATATATATATATATACACACACACACACACACACACACAAAAGAAGCTAAGTCTTAGCCCCCCACCCCAAATGTTTTGCCACGAATTTGCAATGTGTCTTACATGAACAACTACCACTTGCTTCCATGTTTTTTTTTTTTAAAGAAAAACAAAACTTTTTCTTTTTCTTTTTATTTCTCCTTTTCCAAGATGGATGTGTCCCTTTTGTTTTTCCATTTCCTTTGTATCAACGCCCCTATGCGTCCAATTTTTTTTTCTTTTCAAAAAGAATTGTTTTATTCAATATTAAATCCTTCGCATATATATATATATATATATTATTTTAATTTTATGTCATGTTTATTAATTTACTTCTTTACCCTTACTTTACGAATACGGGTATTACATGCTTTGAGAGCTTAACTCCCTTCAATGTGTCTAGGTCCAATTTCCTAATGCAACTCCAAGATAGAACGATCCTCCAATGGCCTCCGAGGCAGCTGCACCATAACGATGATCAAAACAAGTAGTGTCGGTTCCACAGAAACCATGGGCACTATATCGAAGAGTGTTTGGCCCTGAAGCATCATATTGAGGCCCTTATCAACAGGGGCAGTTGAAAGAATTCACTAGACCATGATAAGAAAGAGTGTCCAAACGGCCCCAAAGAAGTCCCGAACGTTTGCTTAGTTGAAATCGATCACACCAAGTCCCTCGAAGAAGTCTGAGACGGCCCAGCAGGAAAGGCTCGGAGACCACCACAACCAAGATCATCAAGATAATCTACGGAGGCCTCGCCACCTAGCGTACCTTAGAACATAGTGGAAAGGCCTATGTCAGGTTTATGGCGTTAGTCAGTGGGCCTCACAAACCCAGGAAGACGAACCAAACGATCTCCTTCACGGACAACGATCTGGAGGGAGTATAGACCCCATATGACGAAGCGGTGGTAGTCTCTTTTCTCATGGCCAACCATGACATCAGATGCATCCTAGTCGACAACAGGAGCTCAGTCGATATCCTGCTTTATGACGCGTTCCGACATATTTAGTTGAAAGATACTTAACTGGAACTAGTCTCTACTCCGCTCTAGGTTTCTCGAGGGGGTCGATGTTTATCGAGGGCAGCATAGTCCTCTCAGTCACTGTAGGGACAGCCCCGTAAATGACTATTGTACATACTGCTTTCCTGATAATCAGACAACTATTGTCCTACAACATGACCCTCAGTAGGCCCACTCTCAACAACATCAAAGCGGTCGTCTCTACATACCATTTAAAGATAAAGTTCCCCACCGATGACGGGGTAGGTGAGGTCAGAGAGAACCAAAAAGTCTCTAGGTCCTATTACCTAAACGCCATGAGAGAGGGGAATAGGACAAAGGCCTTTCCTATTGAAGTAGAAGACTTCAAGGACAAAGCACGAGCCCCTAGAGGCCAGCCTATAGAAGAACTGACTGCAATCCCCCTCAGTGAAGACACCTCCCAAACAATCCATATCTGCTCCAGCCTCTTCGAAGGCCCCAAAAGATTCATGTTCTCCCTCTTTCAAAAGAATCAGGATCTCTTCGCTTGGTCGACCTTAGACATGCTCGGAATCAGCCCAGAGGTTAAACGTGGATCCAAGCCACAAACTGGTTATCCAGAAGAAGAGGTAGTTTTCCTTTGAACGATAGATCGCCATTAAAGCTGAAATAGACAAGCTGCTTGCACTAAATTTCATCCGAGAAATGGATTATCCCGACTAGGTGTCCAATGTGGTGATGGTCAAAAAACCCAACGGCAAGTGGTGAATTTGCTTTGATTTCACAGACCTGAACAAAACCTGCCCGAAAGATTGCTTCCTGCTGTCGCGGATTGATCAGCTTGTCAATGCAACGTTGGGGCATGAGCTCCTGACCTTCATGGATGCCTATTTCGACTACAATCAGATCTCATGAATGAATCTAACTAGGAAAAAATGGTCTTCGTCACCTGCCAGGGATTGTACTGCTACAAGGTAATGCCCTTCGGCCTTAAAAATAATGGGGCAACTTATCAAAGATTAGTAAATAAGATATTCCATGGGTAGATCGGGAGGAATATGCAAGTCTATGTGGATGATATATTAGTCAAGATTGTCGAGGCCAAAGACCATGAGGCTTATCTGGAGGAAGTATTTAAGGTGCTTTGACGTCATCAAACGAAACTGAACCCTGCGGAGTACACTTTTGGAGTCACTGAGGGGAAATTCCTCGGCTTCATGGTAACCCAAAGGGGCATTGAGGCCAACCCGAAAAAAATCGTGGCCATCCTTAGTATGACCCCCCCATCGAACAGTAAGAGAAATGCAATGGTTGACAGGGCGAGTGACTGCACTCAGCCGATTCATATTGAAATCCACAGAGAAATGCCTCCCATTCTTCAAAGCCATTAGAAAAGCAAAAGACTTCGCTTGGACCAAAGATTGTTAAAAGGCGTTCGAAGAGCTAAAAGAATATTTGAGCTCACCCCTGCTTTTGACCAAACCCATCACCAGCAAAGAACTCTTCTTGTACCTATCGGTTGGGCAAGAAATAGTGGCCTCTGTCCTGATTCTAGAGGAAGCAGGCATCCAAAAACTTGTGTACTATGTGAGCAAGATCCTTCACGATGCAGAAACACAGAATCTCCCAATAGAAAAGATGACGTATGCCCTCTTGGTCACAGCACGAAAAGTGCTCCACAAGCCACTGAGGCAAGTGCTCTATAAGCCGGATGTCTCCGGAAAGATGTCCAAGTGGTCCATAGACCTCGATGAGTTCAATATCCGGTATCATCCCCACAAAGCAATCAAGGCTCAGGCCTTCACAGACTTATTGTAGAGACAACACTCTAAGGCAAACTAGACTTAACCATGAGCCTTGAGGTAACCGAACCAGTTCCGTAGTTTGGTCATGCCTGCATATCTAGAAGTGGGATTTGAAGATATTGATGTTCATCAACCTTCCCATCTCCGTGTAGACACAGATGAAGGCTATGATCAACTGCACTTAGCTTGGCACCAATTGACATAATGTTATGTCAAAGTACCTTAGCACCTTGCAGAAGAAAGGGTAGAAAGGGAACCTAAGTTTGGCCTTCATGTGCTGTTCATAAAAGCATAACTCATAGGGTGCGTGACTCGAGAGGACATCACAGGCCCTCTCTCCTACCCCCACTGGCCTAAGGCTATACTTCTCAAGGATACGGTATGCCTTCCGGATAACCTTAAGACCTTCATCCCCTATCTGGCTCAGTTCAACATTCACAATAAATGACCACTACTTCCTTTCCTCCACGGGCATATCCTCCTCAGCGCGACCAGGGTAGCATCCATTTCTTCCTCATCCTCAAAAGTGGAGTCCTCCTCGTCCTCATTTTCCACTGCCACGTAGAGCACCATGGCCAGTGGCCCCTCTCTCGCCTCAACACTTATTGAGGACTAACCCTCGGTGGAGGAAAGGCTCAACCATATGCCCTCCTGCGACCCTATGCTACCTTCACTGGCACTATCCCTACTGAGCCTATCGCGAGTTCTATCTACTGAAGACATGGTAAAGCAGAGAGAAAACTCACCAAAGTGTGATAACCCGCGAAACTTTTTCCTCAGCCCACACCTTGATCATCTTCCAACAAAATAACACCCTCGAGCCTCCAAAGAAACTCCGAGCACCTTCGAACCTCCAAAAAAACCATCTCTTATCTTAACTTCGAGCACTTTCAAACTTTTGGGACAAATCTGTGGGCTCTCAAAATTTCTCTTATTGCAAATGAAGTAAGGTGAAGAAAAGTGAGGAAAGAACACTCTTATATAGGTATGGAAGCGTGACAAACAAGGAAAATTAAACTCCGCAGTTAGGGAGACGTGATGTTTGAAGTAACCGAGGCTACTTTCATATTCTCCAAAGGAGCCCTAATCATAGGGACATGACGCTTTGCCCGCTCGAGGTGTCGTTTCATCTCCTACGACTTCCTCAGCCACAAAAGAATAACACATGGCATAATTGGGGCACCATTCCATTCCTTAAAGGAACAAATCAATAATGAACACTATCGCTTTTACTTTGACAGTTGCACGCATTAAATGGCCCAGTATGCCACGTGTAAGAAGGTTTTGGAAACAGCCCAAAGATTTTTTTTTCTCTTTTGGGCCTAAAGGTCGAAAAGAATTATCTAGAGCCCAACACCAGATAATTTTTTCTGGGCCCAAAAAGCAAGAAGCCCAAGAGGCCACCAAAAACTCCAATAGAAGAAGCCCAAAAATCCACTAAGGACTCCGAAAAATGGATAGTCCTGATTGATAGTCTCCAAGGCCAAGCATATTGACTGCTGCTCATATGCTCAGACTAACGTCTCCAAGGCCGAGCATATTGACTACTACTCGTATGCTGGGACCAATGTCTCTAAGGCCGAGCATATTGACTACTGCTCATATGCTCGGACTAACATCTCTAAGGCCGAGCATATTGACTACCACTCATATTCTCGGATCAACATCCCTAAAGCCGAGCATATTGACTGTTGTTCATATGCCCAAAAAAAAATCTCCAAGACCAAACATATTTACCGTTGCTCGTACACTCAGACCAAATGCCTCTAAAGGTCAAAGCCTCATCATACTTCTTTAGAGCACATAAATGTACTTAAGGAAGTAAAGGGCCTTTGATGTAGATAATAAATTACCACCTAATGATATGAGGACACGTGGACAACTCTCTTCCAATAGCATGAAGCCACGGGGACAACTCTCCTCCAGTAGCATGAGGACACGCGAACAACTCTCCTCCAGTAGCATGAGGACACGCGGACAACTCTCCTCCAATAGTACATGGACACATGGACAACTCTTCTCTAGTAGCACAAATACAAGTGGACTGATCCTCTCCAATAGCACGAGGACACGTAGACGGATCCTCTCCAATAGTTTGATGACATGTGGACAAGTAGTTGGCAACACCACTATCACTCACGATCTCTCATGTGCAGGATTGTAAGCGTGATTACGGGGTTGGGCCATCCCAGGACACGCAACTAGACCCCTGCCGGAAGAACAAGATCTTTGGAATTACCCTATCCTTGGCACGTGGGTAATCCTATCTCTGAATCACTATAAAAGGCCTAAGGTATGCAAATCCAAATCATCTTCAATTACAAGTTCATTATTAAAAACATTAGTGTCGTAATTCTCTCAATTTCTCTAAAACTTACACTGACAAAAGCATCAGAGCGTCCTTGGAGGTATCAACCCTCATCTTCTCCGGTGACTCTCTAGTTCAACCCTATTTCCTTGTACAGGTTCCCTCTGAAGCACTGACCCCCAACTCGCCAACAAATTTAAGGAATCAACAACTATTTATATGAGATTAAAATAATCTAATCTGATAAACCAAACAGGATTTTATTGCTTTGGCTCACACTTATCTCTCTTCAAAGGTTTTCTCGAGGCTAGGCTCTCTTCCCCATGATATTTCTATAGCATTTTATCGTGATTGTATTCAGGTTATGGGGCTTATAAGTTCTTTAAGCCCTGGGCAAGGATTTGTTTATGCTCAATTTCTATATATTCTTTTACGAGGCTATTTTTTTTAAGTATCCGAGTAATCAATCCAGATCTCAATCATTTTCGGTGGGCATGCTCTAGGCCCTAAACCTCAAGGTGCATGACCTCTCACACTCCATGCATCGGAGAAGCAGATTATTTAATTAAATAGCTCTGTGACAGCCACAAAGGGCACAAGAAATGTCGAACTTGAGAAGTTTATATAAATATTTTTCAGATTTGATGTATTATGTGATTTTAGTGTACATATGAGATAATACATATGTAAGTTAAAATATAAAGCTATATCTTTTTCTTACACTACATGATGTTATTATTGAAAGGAATTGTGATTGTGATATGATAGATTGTTGTGAGTGTGACATGCACATTTGTGAATTTATGTGTGAGAATTGTATTTGGTTGTTGTACGACAATGGTTGCCTTTTTGTGTGATGGAAATGGATTGTTTGAGATTATCATGAATTTGATGTATGATATTGTACTCTCGTTATGTCCATATGAAATGATCGAATGTACATGTGAGTCATAGAACCCACCCAAAAGGGGTGGAAGGGTACCGGAGATAGTATTGGAATAATTGAACCTCGTCTGGAAAGGGTGAAGGAGATCCGAGGATAATATTGGAATGGTAGGACTCGCACGAAAATGGTGAAAGGGGATCGAGGATAATATTGGAATGGTAGGACCCCGCTTGAAAAGGGTGAAAGGGATCCGAGGATAATATTGAAATGGTATGACCCCATCCAAAAAGGCTGTAAGGGATCGAGGATTTATGATGAGATGATTGAGATACCGATACGTGGGAAGATGCCCCTTTTCTAATATGAAATATGAATTGAGAAAATTTGAAATGAGATGAAATGAAAAAGATGAGTTGAATCATTGTAGGACCTTAGGTCCGAGAGTTGAATTTAAATGAGTTAAGATGTGATCATTCATCACATTGCATTGCAATTTCTTATGATGTTGAATGTTGTGATTGTATGATGCATTATATTGCATTCCATGTGATGTTGATTGGTGTGAAGTAATGGTGTTGTGCATATTTAAAAGTTGATTATGATGTAGAAATTATGGGAGTGGATTGTGAATGATGGCATCAATGTGCTTATGAATGTGGATTTTATGAGTGTTGTGTGATGGGTGTATATATGTGCTTATAAATATGTTTTGTGATTATAGGGTGAGGTGTAGTGTCATTTTGTGTTGAATGATATTTCCTTGAATTGAAGATAAGGAGAAAATGTGAAATGTATATTCAATGGAAATAGTAATCATTTAGATACACATGCTAATCAATTGAATGTATAATAAAGATTGTTAAATGAAATTAAAAATTGAGTACTATGAGTAATGTGATTCTCACTGAGCTTTTTGAAGCTTACCCCTCTTCTTTGTGTTTTATTTTTCCCCCAAGTGACAGTTGATTTTGGAAGCAAGCTCTAGTTGATAGCTGATAATTAGAGATTGTATGGGTGAGTTGGAAGCGGCATCCTCAGAGTTATCTTGAGTCTGAAGTTTTCTTTTAAAAATGTTGTTTATACAAAAAGGGAGAAATCTGAATGTTTTGTAAACTGTAAAAAAGTGATGCATTAATTGTGCTGTATGAATATGATTGTACATGAAATAAGTTGTTTGATTATGATGAATTGTGAGTTGTATAGTATGATATGATATGCGCATGACATTCAGACTAGAGCTCGGAGCTTAAAGGTGACGATTCCATCTCGAGTAAGGCCCACCAAGGATGGGTCGTGACATTATCATTTTTATAATAATATTATGATAAATATGATCATAATATTGTAATAATTATTATTGTTATCATCATTATTACAATTATTAGTAATTATTATTAGAAGATTTTTTTGTTATAAATACTATTATTATTAATATTATTATAATGATAATGATAATCGTTATCGTTATATCTATTATAATAATAATAATAATAATTTTTTATTATAATATTATTATTATTATGAAAATAATAATTATTATTATTATAAGAAGAAATTTTATTATAATATAATAAAAATACTATTATTTTAAGTATTATTATGATGATAATAATAATCATCATTTTTATAGTTATTATAATTATTATTTGTAATTAGTATAATAATATTATAATTATAATTATTAATATTATTATTATTACTACTATAATCATCATCATTATTATAGATTTTATCCGACAAACCAAACAAAATTTTATTGCTTTGGCTCACACTCATCTCTCTTTAAAGGTTTTCTCGGAGCTAGGCTCTCTTCCCCATGATATTTCTCTAGCTTGTCATCGTGATTGTATTCAGGTTATGGGGCTTCCTAAGTTCTTTGAACCCTGAGCAATGATTTGTTTATGCTCAATTTTTACGTATTCTTATACGAGCTGTTTTTTTTTTTTTAGCAGCAGAGGAATTAGTCCAAGTCTCATTTATTTTTAGTGTGCACGCTTTAAATTTTAAAATTTGAAGGGAATGATTTTTTATACTTAATATGTTGGAGAAGTGATTTATTTAATTAAATAGCTCTGTGATGATTACAAAATATGTGAGAAAATATTCTTATACGAGCTGTTTTTTTTTTTTTTTAGCAGCAGAGGAATTAGTCCAAGTCTCATTTATTTTTAGTGTGCACGCTTTAAATTTTAAAATTTGAAGGGAATGATTTTTTATACTTAATATGTTGGAGAAGTGATTTATTTAATTAAATAGCTCTGTGATGATTACAAAATATGTGAGAAATATCGAATTTGAAAACTCATGTTACGAAATCTTAAGTTCTATCACTAAATCACCCCTTAATGATTTACAAAGCTATTTTTAAAGGGTTTTAGTTTGTCTCTTTAATTTTTGTATTATTTTTCAATAATCGATTAAGAGTCGATCAAATCCTTCATTACAATAGGTGATTTCGTTTAAAAAAAATGACACAAACTCATAAAAAAAAATTTATTATATAAAATTTATTGAATAATAACATTTGATTTGTAAATAAAACTTTTTAAATTGTTTTCATTTAAATTTTGTTGATGGAATACATGGTGCTTTTGAAAAACAAATGACAATTTGTTTTATGTTGTAGAATTTATATTTTTTTTACTGTAAAATACAAAAAAAAATACTATTTTTATTATTAATATTTTATTGCTTACCATTAAAAACAATATATTTTATCAAAAATATATATAAATAAAATAAATTACTTTTTTTCAGAAGTACCATAGATTCTACCAACTTTATTGAATAATAACATTCCGTTTTAAATTTTATTTTTAAAAATAATATTTTTAAATAAAACTTTAGAAACCATATTCATGTAAATTTTATCCTTTAAAAAGTGCGAGTTCTATATATTAAAAAAAAAAAAAAAAGTCATTGATAGCTCAACTCCACTTTCCCACTACGAAGAGACCGACGTCTGACAAGTGACAAGTGACAAGTGACAACTTACGCAATGAAAAAAAAGCAACCAATTTATCAAAATACGCAATGATTTCACGATCTATTGAGGAGAAATTAGTTTTATCATCTCCCGATTCGATGACCCAACCAGATTTAGAGTTGGGACTCTTTGCATCTTCAAAATTTAATATACAGAAAAAATATGACATATAAAACATAAATGGATAGCGACATACGTAGTATCAAAGAACAGTCTATACTCTTAACGAAATAGCGCGTGAGAATAACGTATTTTACACGGTATGGGCATTCTCCCTTTAGACGAGTTGCACACTTGCAGGGAATTTAATGCTCAACTCTTTTTGCTTTTTTTTTTTATTAGAAAGTTACTTTTATAGGACAGATTTAGAGTCCCCACGCCAACCTATGCATCATGGCTTGGGTGATTTGAGGTATAGGCAGATTGACAGATAAGCATCTTTTTCTTCCCAAATAAGGTTGCAATAAGTGACAACTGCAATTATATATTACTTGTGTTTCAATTTATAAGTTATAGTTTATTATTCATTTAATTTAATTATATAATTAATTTTTTTAATTTTAAATTTATAAAGTATTTTAAATTTTATATATGTAATTTAATAATATTTAATAATATTTTTTTATAATTTTAAATTAAAAAAAAAATAAAATAAAAATAAAATTACTTCAAAAAAATCAATAAATAACATATAAATTGAAAAAGAGAAATAATACTATCATTCAATGTGAAAAGATTTAAGCAAAAAGTAAAATACAAAGTGCTAAAGGAAGGCATCAAGCATGCCCTATATGTTCCCCTCTCCCACTCCACAATAATTTTTCTTTTAGACTTTAATTAGGTTGGGAGGGTTCATAAAATGATTTATTTATAAAAAAGATTAAACAAAATATGTTTAAAATTATTTTATAAAATATTTTTTTTGTATTTTAATTAATTGAATTTATTTAAAAATAATATATTTTTATTGTTGTTATACCAAACAAACACTAAACAGTTTATATCTTCACTACTACTTAAAAAACTATAAATCGTTGCTACTGCTAAATCAAACAAGATTTAAACATACATAAAAAAAAAAAACAAGTACCAAGTAATGTCGATTTCAAAATAATACTTAATTTTTTGATCAACTGAATTATGTTTATATATATCTTTTTTATTTTCTCGATATGAAACAGTGATGAAAAGAGTTTTTTTGTCCCTTTAATATTTTTTAAATTTTTTAATAAAAAAAGCAACTCACTCACACACATGTTCCATCCAATAAATTGGACTTCTGAATTTTACGTTTTGTTTTGGATCAATTAATTTCATACAATATCGAAAAAAAAATAAAACTCGACATCATCAGAGATATTATTTGGTGATCAAAATGCTTAGCTCATTTTTGCTTATTGGAATAAGTTTTGCAAATAAGTTTTCAAATATCGAAAAAAAAAAAACCAGTTTTCAAATAAGTTTTTCTGCAAAACTTATGATTAAAATTATTTTTTGCTTTAATTGAAATATTTTATTTTTGAGAGAGAGAAAAATCAATGCGATAATGTTTAGACAGAAAAGCGGCAGAACATGGATAGGAAATGTGGGGCAATAATCCTTTGCGGCAAATTTCGATTTCTAAACACCTCTTATCTTTTCGCAATGATGAATCAATGGTGTATTATCTCGAACCTTATCAGATCAAGACTTTAATAAAATTACTACTTTCCATTTCAAATTGAGTGTCATAGTTTTGATTATTACAGATTAATAAGAACAAAAAAAAAAAGTCTTGAGATTGAAAATCGAGCTAAATATGCACTACTTGAGCTTTAGGGAAATTTGCTTATTACTCTATCTAATTTACAATATCTTGAGATTTTCTGAAATTATGTGTTAGTTCATTTAATTTTCTATTAACACTTCACAATAAAATTATGTGTTAGTTCATGGATTTTATTCGATCAACACTATAATCTTTAACAACAAATATTTTAGGCATTTTAATCGAGAGCGACGGGCAAAGAGAAATCAATAAACTCTTTCTATATATCTCTTTCTCTCATAAATGATTGTACAAGCTCTTAACTCATGAATATCTCATGTGCCTGAAACATCTAAGAATTTTTCCTTCAACGGAATCCACTATTAACACTTCAACCATTTTAATCATTTGATTGTTAAGTTGGCTAATATAAACATTTTTATACCTAATTTACCTTTACTCACCTAAAGCATCAAACAGTTAATATGTATGTCCAACTTAATGGATGCATGTTAGCACATTATTTGATAAATTAATTATATTCTTGGACTAAGATAATTTTAGGGTGGGAAAAGATAAATAAATTGTGAGAGAAGAGAGGGAGAGAGGAGGGTTAGAAAGGGAGGGGAAGGGGAAGAGGGAGAGAAGAGATAAGGACATAGGAGTTAATTTACTTGAATCAGATAATTTACTAGTGATGAAAGTAAATATTTTAAAAGAGTCTGGATGGAATAGACTTTTAGGGTTGAGCGTTGGTCTGATAAATAGATGGGTTGACATGTAACTTCAATATAACTCTAAAAGACCCAACACCATTTCTTCTCTCTTTCTCTTCGCCTTTCTTACTAAAAAGACTAAAAACCTAGTGAGAGTATTTGGTTGGTTAGTGTTTTTAACGTTGACAGCAATTTGGTTAATAAGACATTTAATTATTGTTGGGAATTTGAGTTGTATCCGAACCGGGCACTCAAGATGGACCCAACCTGATAACCTGAGCCGTTTGGAAGTTGGAGTTAATGAGATATATTTCTTCTTATCAGTTGATTTGATTTAAACTGTAAAATGGATAATCGGTGGTTAATGATGATAAGTTGGACTCTCTTAAGTGGATAACTCATACCACTTTCAAACTCTTAATAAGAGAGATGTATGAAAGACCCACCAGTTTGTCATCAGGGGGTGAGACAATTTCTAATGTATGTTCCCATAGAGAAATATAGAGAGTTAGAGATAACTTCTCCCAACAAGAAAACACTTCCACCATTGCTTTGAGTAAATAAGGCACTTGAATTGTGAAGAGTGTGGCTTTGTCGTGAGCCACTTATTTGGTTCGTGATCGTGGAGGAAGATTGCACAGTAGAGGTTGAGTAGCTTTTTATCCTTGCTGAAGGACGTGAACATGTGACACACCCTGCTAAATCTTGGAAGCAATTATTTCGGGCCTCAAAAGGTAAATGACCTGATCCTTGTTCATTTGTTTACATTGGTATCAAAGCAGTTTTAGGGTGTATCCATTGTTCTCTGGTATAACATGCTTATATATGCTACGTTATTTTTTGGAAATTGTGGTAAAATAATATTGCATATTGCTTATTATACATGAAATATTAGCATGATGTACCTGAGAGTTTATTTTATTTTTGACCTAACATACATTTGTTTTGTTGTATGTATCTTATATGTATGTGTACTCCTCTGTATTAGCTTTCGAACGCTGTATAGCATGCATGATTTGCTTTAGTATATAGAGAGTTATTAAAGCTTTGGGGAAAAACAAAATTTGTATATACCGTATATTTTACTGTAAGGGGTACTCTAGCAGTTTACTGTAGCAGTTCATTGTAGCAGCACTGTAGTAGAAAATAAATTATGTATGGTTTAAATGCAATTTAACCCCTAACTTTTTACTAGAAAGACGAAAAAATGACTTTTCAAATAGATCAATTTAACCCCTTGACTTTCCAAAAACCGGGCAATTTTTAGCCTCCGGCTAATTTATGTTAAATTCGATCATCTTGGATCACAAGGAGCTCAAGTGAAGACACGTGTCATGTCAGAAAAGGTAATTTTTTTATTCTTTTTATAAATTACAAAACAACAAAAATAAATTAAAACCTAATTTTTTATAAATAAAAAAATTAGAATTAAAAACATAAAAAAATAAAACTACGAATTAAAAAAGCCCTAATTCTGATATGACCTAATGTTCTTCTCCATCTCTATTCTCACTCTTTCCCGCTCATTTTCCTTCATTCTCTCTCAAGCCAAACATGCCCAATAAAGAAAAACTCAGAAAAAAAGCTTAACCATCTCTCTCTATTCCCTAGCCATCCATTAACCATAAAAAATTAACCTAATCATCTAACCTAACTAATCTTATCTATCTTCATACTTACTATTTCTTTCCCATTTTTTTCATTTTCTCTCAAAGCAAACATTCCACTTAATTCACATGATTAAATGGCATGTCTAGCTTTTTTTTTTGCTTGATTTATGTATAAATTCTATGTATAATCGTGTGAACCATAATTAAATGTGTAATTTGATAACATGTTGTAATATGGATTTTGAGACATAAAAGCATGCCTAAGAATGCTATTTAAAGTGAAAGGTTTCTAGTTCAATTAATTAGTTAGTATTTACTCATAAAATCAGAATTTTTGCGCATAAATTAAATTTAATAATGATTATAATCACTTCAATGCGAAGAGATGATTAGGAGCGATGTGATTTTTTGATCTTGTGACTTATGCATTATTTTCATTATATGATTTAGATTTGTGCAGCAAAATTGAATTATTTTGATTGTCCTAATTATAATATCCTTTGCGCATCATTCTTGCGTGTAGTTCTCTATGGATGCTAAACCAGTTGAGGTTTATCTCAACAAAGAGGAGAAATTGGATGGTGAGAAAACTATGGTAAATAGCATCAAAAGATCCAATGTCTCCTAGATGAGCAGGAGGTCCTTGATACACTAGACATAGGCTATGTGTGAACCCGAGCAAGGCAATATAGCTCAACATCCTCGAGAACTTGAGACCTAAATCAGAGTTAGCATAAGAAGGACCGTTGTGCATGCTTTACTATGTTAAGCAGCATGCACAACGATCTGATTAGCGAGTTTGAGATGTGCTAGAAAGCACATGAGATGTGGAAGGCCCTGAAAACCAAGTTTGGTGTGTTGATATTGACCAAGCTGAGGGAGTTGAACATGAAATTTGACTCGTATGAGAAGAAACCTCATCATACTATGAGGTAACATTTTAGGATCATGTCGACCATGATTTGTGAGCTTAAGTTAGTCGGTAATGTCCCGACAAATAAGGAGCAGGTACATGCAGTGATTATATATATGTATATATATATATATATGTATATATATGTATATATATACATATATATACATATATAAAATTATTTCGTTTGTAGGAGGAAATGTTATAAAAACAAAGGAAAATTTATCAAAATTTTCTTAAAATTTGAACACTTTGCCTTTTCAAATCAATTTTAAAAAAAAAAACTGATTTTGTCATCATAAAAAATAGGATGATTTTGACCCTATATTGATATTGATAATGACAAAACATATTTATGCTAATTCTATTTTATCTAGTCATTTTAAAAGACGCAAGACATGCACACATGGTGCGAGGCATGCACATGAAAATCTATGTAGCTTTGAAGTTGATTTGAAGAAGAAGAAGCAAATTTAGAGGAATTTTAGTTTAGCCAAGGTTAAGTCATTTTTGATCCCTCTCTATGCTCTTAGTTCAAATATAGCTCAAAAATTATTTTTCAAAAATTATTATTTTTTATATAATTTTATAAGTTAAGAACAGTTTTTACATAATGGGTAGTCGACTACCTCATAAAGGAGACGACTACCTCCTCAAAAAATTAACTATCTGGTTTAATTTTTTTTGAGGTAGTTGATAGTCCTTAGGATAGTTGACTATCCCCTCGAAAATTCAAATTTTGCCTTAGTTTTTAAAAGATATACTCAATTACCATGTCAAAATAATAGCTAGCTTTTAAAAATTAAGATACGGGTTAGTGCATTTAATGCACCAAACGACCATATTTTATGTCTAATAACTATAAGAAGGTAGAATCATAAATATCCATCATTAATGAGCATTTAATTTCAACTAGAACATCTTTAAGCTCATTAATTGCAAAATCAAGCTTTCAAATTGAGCCATTCTCATGCTAAGTGTGTTTGAAAGAGAGATTTTATGTTGTAATCGTTCATTGAGCTCTCTCTCTCTCTCTCTCTCTCTCTCTCTCTCTCTCTCTTTGTACCTCAATAAATCCTTTCATTCTCTTGTTGTAAAAAAGTTGGTGTAACTCTTGGTGAGGTTTCTTGAGTGTTTAGGTGTTAAACACTTGTGAGGAATTTTCTAGTGAAAGAAAATCTCTTGTAAAGGTTTGGCCAACACCTTGGAAGTTGCTTGGTGTATTCTTTACTTGGAAGAGTGAAGTTAACTTTCAAAAAGATCTTTGGAAGAGTAAACTAGGCACAAAGAGTGGACTAGACATAAGGAGTGACCGAACCACTATAAATCAAGTTTGCAAGCTCTCATTCTTAACTCTTTTATTTTCAATAAGTTTATATTTATTGTTCATTATTTACTTGCTTTAATTTAACTTTCTTGATTTACTTGTGCATAATTTTTTATAGATCAAAAATATTTTAAACCCAATTCACCCCCTCTTCGGTTACCTTAGTTAACACGTTCGTTGTATGTAGATGACATATTGTTGGCTAAAAATGATAAAGAGATGATTGTCGCCACTAAAGGGTGGTTATCCTCAAATTTTGAGATGAAGGACATGGGCGAAGCAAACTATGTACTCAGAGTTAAGATCCTTAAGGACCATTTAAGGAGACTTCTGAGTTTGTCTCAAGAGACTTACATCTAGAAAGTTCTTGAATGGTTCCAGATATAGAATTGCAAACTTATAGACACTCATATTTCTAAAGGTGAAACCTTAAGCCTTAATATAGGACCTAAAACTCCTGAAAAGAAAGAAAAGATGGTATGAGTTCCCTATTCCAGTGTTGTTGGGAGCATAATGTATGTTATGATGTGTACTCAGCTCGACATTTGTTTTATAGTTGGATTGGTAAGTCGATATCATTCTAACCTTGGACCAGCTCCTTAGAAAGCTATTAAGAGGATACTATAATACTTAAAAGGCATTATAGATTACAGTTATGCTACTAGGGTTCACATTTACGATTAGTTAGTTATAGTGACACTAATTGGGGTGACGATATGGATGAGCACAAATCGAACTTAAGTTATTCTTTCTTACTTAGTGACAGAGACATATCATGGATTAGCAAAAAAATAAACCAACATTGCCGTATCCACAATGGAGGTATAGTATATAGTATGTTTAGCTGTAGTATAAGAGGTTTTTTTGTTAAGGAGGTTACTTCAGTATCTTGGCGTCTTCACACATGCTTTTGATCCTATAGAGTTCCATTGTGATAGCATGGTTGCACTTGCTTATGCAAAGGACCCCAAGTACCATGGAAAAACCAAACAAATTGATGTTAAGTATAACTTCATCAGAGACATTGTTGCATTAAAGAGAGTGATCTTGAAACACATCCCTACAAGTAAGATAATTGCAAATCCCCTAACTAAGCCTATTGCTAGAGAGAGATATATTGCTTATGTTAGGAACTTAGAACTTCATAAATGGTGATTGTTTTCTATTTTAGTTTATAGCTTGTATTGAATATTCTTTATATTGGGATAGTATTTGCTAGTTATGCCTATGACATTTATTAATCATTCTGTTATGTTTCTTGCTTAATGTTAGTATTTTGATTAACACATTAAAGGTATGCCAACATGGTGAGATTGGCTCACTAAAAGGAGCAGCCACCTCTAACACTTAAGCAGTGGATAAAGATGAGACTTGCTACATTATAACACTTAAAGAGCGAGCTAAATGCATTGGACTTTAAGAAAAAAAACAAATTCTGATAAGTCCTTGGTTTAGGACTAGGATGAGGTCTTTTGTTGTAAAGAGAAAAAAAAAATTTAGAGGCCGACAATGGATATACCCCACTATCCATTATGCCTGTTAGTAAGCTACACGCGAGACTTTAATTTGCGCTTTGAAATAACGAGAAAATAGAATGCTCGAGTTAGACATTTTAGAAAGTGACCAAATTAAGATCTGTACGGTGTTATTAGAGAGTTTTTTGACATACACTCTCTAGAAAGAGAGGCTCCACTATAACATGTACTTCATACTATATGTGCTTGATGACTAATCTAAGAGATGGATGAATTGATCCATGCTTCATCATCGTGTGAGCCCTAAAAGGTCTAAACGAATTTTTAGTTGTGCCCTTTGTAACCTTTGACTATGTCATAAGGTAAAGAATTGATGTTAGCTACTTTGGCATGTTGCCCAAGGCCATAGATAATTCAGCTAGACGGTGCATAGTTAGAAAAACAACTAATTCTGAGCTAAGTGGCATGAGGACGAAAGGAAGATCATTTGATAATACATCAATGCTCAATATTCATGGTTGACCTATTATGTAGCTTTTGGAATAGCTTGGACATATGGTAAATGTATAGCAAAAGATTAAGGGGTTAAATATGGTTCTCTGAGGGATTCGAGATATTTAATCCAATGTGAACAATTCGGTCTAGGGCATATGAGACATTTTCTTCTTATATTCGGGTTGATGTCTTTATGTTGGCTCTAATAGAGTTTCTAGTATAGAGCTCCCAACTATGTGTGTGCTCAACAGTCGCATGGTTCATTAGCCTGTATGAATAAAATCAAGAAGTGGACATCATTCTTATCATGTGTGAGTGGGAGATGTTAGAAATTTGGGCCACATCCAAACTAGGCACTCGAGATGGGCCCGAACTATTTGGGAGTTGGAGTTAATGAGATATATTTCTCCTTATCGGCTGATTTGATTTAAACTAATAAAAGGATAATAAGTGGTTAATGATGAGAAGTGGGACTCTCCTCAGTGGATATGTCATACCACTTTAAAACTCTTAATAAGAGATATATATGAAAAACCCACTAGTTTATCATCAGGGAGGGAGAAATTTTAACGTACATTCCCAGAGAGAAATATAGAGAGTTAAAGATAGCTTATCCAAACAAAAAAAAGCTTCCACCATTGATTTGAGTAAACAAGGCCATTGAATTGTGAAGAGTGTGGCTTTGTCTCGTACTATAGATAGAGTCCACTTTGAGCCATTTATTTGGTCCATGATAGTGGAGGAAGATAGTAAAGGTCGAGTAGTTCATGATCTTGCTAAAGAATGTGAACATGTGTGTACCCTACTAAATCATGGAATAAATTATTTTTAGCCTCCAAAAGGTAAGTGATCGATCCTTGCTCATTTGTTTGCAATTATTTTATCCAATAATGTACTCATATCAACTCTAACCCATTAAGTTGGACATACAAATTGCTTAATATTTTACTCCAGACAGTCTTATATATAACTATATACTTTTCCCCTATCTTCATGTGTGTGTAAGTTTCTTGAATAAATTCTCAATACACACACACATACATAAATACTTACATACATACGTATATTTATTAGGTGGGTAAGGATAGTTTAGGTATGAAAAATACTTACATCAGACAACTTCATAGTCAAACGGTCAAAAGTATTGTAGTGTTAACAATCGATATGTCAAAGGTTTTAGTGTTGGTCAGATAAAGTAGATGGACTAATACATAATTTCATTAAACTTCATGTAGTTAATTTAGTGTTATTAGAATAAAATAGATTGACTAACTCGTTATTTTACTAAAACCTTGGTATGAGTGTAATATTGGTAAGATAAGCTAGATTGACTAACATATAATTTCATTAAACTTCAAGGTATTAAGATATATTTCTCTTGAAAATTGTACTCCGTAACTTATTTCCCACAAGTGTAGCTAATAAAATATTTTTTGATAAACTTTTTAAAATGTATAATTTAAAAATGAAAACAATATATATTAGGAGATAAAAATTCTATTATTTTAACTTTTTTACTACAACATTCATTTTAAGATAAATAAAGCTAATAATAATTAACATTCAAATCAAGATAAAGACACTACCTCCATCCCAAACAATTTGTCATCTTTTCTAAAATAGATGTTCCAAAACTATTATCCACTTTCTAAAAATTGACTACAAAATTTAGCACTTTTCCAAAAATAGCCTCCATGTGGGTTCCATTCTTTTGGATGATAAAAAAGGTGTGGCATGTCCTATCATGTCAATCAAATAATAAATGTTCCAAAGAATCTTTTGGAAAAGTTACACATTATATTAATTTTTGTGCAAAATGAAGTGAGACAAATTCTTTGGGACATAAAGAATATTACTTATCAAAATGTTCTTTACCAATTTGCTTTTATGATTCCAGTAAAAGATTCTAATTCATTCAAGATGAAAAGAGTATTAATTATCAAAATATCCATTTATTAATTCTTTTAGAGTCCAAAGCAATTCTTATTTTAAATAACTTGGTTTGTTAACAGCTTTCATAAAAACGCTTGTTAATAAGAAATAATTGTCCATACAAATGCATTGTGATTCTAATATTATATTTAAGTTTAATTGTCATTCTAAATATGTCATTCATTTATAAGCACATGTGAATTATAGGGTTAATAACATCTTTAGTCCTTTGAGTATATGTAATTTCCTATTTTAGTACCCCCAACAAAAAAATTCGTAAATCATATCACCAACTTATTATTTTGTCCTATTTTGATCCTACTGTCACCATTCCGTCCAATTTTTCCACAAAATTCCATATCAGCATGGTAAAATGGCAAAGGATTACTAAAGTAGCCAAGATTTTGCGAGGGTGTGCACCCGCCTAGTATCCTCATCTTCCATTTTCTTTTAAATTGCTTGAAACCCTAGAAATTAAAAGCCAATAAGCTTCATCTTCTCAACAACAACAAAAAAATAGTCGATTCTTTTGAACCACAATGGTCGACATGGCCTGAAGGATGACCGCTTTGAACCAAGCACACTAAACAGCCCACCTCTATGCCTGAGTTGCGTCACCATCAACCTAAGCTTCACTTTCAGTCCAGAATGGTGTGTTATCTTTCTATTCTTTGGTTAATAAGATGATAACCCATTTGAAGAATTCTGCTATCCAGGTCTAGACGGGTCTATCCGATGTAGAGTTCGCCCGCATAGAGGCAAAGTTCAACGTCATGTTCCCGCCAGACCTCTAAAACATCCTCTCAGCAGGCTTACTGGCACGCCACTGACGCTCGGCTCCAATTCCACTCCTCCATCGACTTGCCTACTGCCGCAATCTTCTTCCAAATCGACCAAGACTCCGATCTTCGGAACAACGATTCAACCCGCAATAGAAGATCCTACTTTTATCAATGAGGAAAATCGGGTTGCCTGCTAGAGTGGGTTAAAGGGAATGTAGCAATGGTTAAAGATGGGTATCAAGAGGGGTGCTCTTTAGAGAGCATTTCTGGCAACCCATAAAGCCTTAAATTGTCAGGTCATCTTCAAATTTCTCCAGGAAAAGTTTGGACACAGGTTTGGTAGCTGGAATGAGAAACTCGAGATGGGTCTAGTTCTGGAACAATACAGCCATCGATCGTTGTCGGAAGAACTCTTCTTCATCTTCTTCGTCGCTCGAAAGGTACTTCGACATACCGAAATCAAAAATTCCAAAATCAGTCGAAGAGTAAATAAAGCAAATTGGGTCAGTATTGAGGGAAGGCAATCAGATCGGTTTTCGAACTCACTTCGAAAAGCTGGTTGGAGCTCGAAAGAGTTATCAAATGCTTTGGGGTTTGATTTTCGATGAGAGAAGGAAAGGAAACCGGCTAAGAAGTTGTCACCTAAGCTCATTGAAAAAATTGGGAAACTTGTTGAATCGGTTTCCCGGTCATGATATGACATACTATTTCTTTTTTAAATTATAATTTAATTTTTTTAAGGCATCAAGGTTTTGCATTTCCCTCTTTTGGGTAAAAATTGAAAATATGGAGAAACACATTTCACTTGTCATTTCACCATACTTATATGGAATTTCACAGACAAATTGGATGGAAAGCTAATGGTAGATAAAATATGTACAAAATCGTGAGGTTGTGATTTGTTGGGATACTAAAATAAGAAATCATGTATACTAGGAGAACTAAAAATGTTATTAACCCGTAAATTATATATAGGGGATATTGCATCTTCATAAAAATAAGAAATATATAGGGGTTATATTTATAAATTCAAGTCAAATTTTACATTAATTATAATATAACTACGTTGTTTAATACTTTTCTTGCTTTAAAGACACCCATTAACCATTGTGTGGGTTAACAGGTAAAAAAAAATCAAAGCTAAGGCTCTGAGATCACATAGTCTCATATTTGACTTTCATTAATGTGAGTTATTTTTTTCAAATTATAAATTGGTTATTTATACTATTTTAGGTGAGCAATGTGATGGTATTGTGGA